>CM061531.1:329587244-330149584 GCA_030545055.2 Neoaliturus tenellus | reverse complement strand
TAAAACTTTGGAGTCTTTTGTGATTTCTATCTCGTTCATCAGATTTTATATTATTTCATTGTAATGTTATTTTATTGTTTTTACTGATTTATTGCAACAATTTCTGACGAATTTAAAAGCTTTAATTATTATTGATTGTGAGAAGTGTGCATTAGCCTTTTCTTACTGTCTTGTTTGTGCACTTCTTTGGTAAAGCTAACCTGTTTAACACTCAACTTTTTTTATTTACATACTAATTCAGCGAACACATTGGAGTTAATAACCCTCAACAAGCCCGTTCACTGCATCAAGTTTTTACAGAAATTACGGCATTGGGGCAACAAATTAGGGAGTGGACCCTCCATTCAGCATAACACCCAGAATAAATAATTATTATATCACACTCAAAATACTTTAACAAATTTTAACTTTTAAGAGTTAATGAAACCGATTCATAGATTTTCAAAGCTTTTTTAACTATCGATTGTGAATTGTGTGTATTAAACGGTTTTGTTACTGTCTTGGCTGTTCAGTTCTTCCGTGGAACTAACCAATTTCATACTTGACTTTTTATTAATTTACGAATTTAGGGACACCCCTAAGGGGGCATGGGGGCGGAGCCCCCATCGAGCCGTAGGCGAGTCTAAGTAACTATACACCCGCATGTGTAACTCACTCACTCACAAGAATCAAAATGTTTCACCACTTCCAATTGTGCTACAAACTTGAAATTCGGCATGTAGGTGGCTATTGTTCAGAAACCATAGGGAAAAATCTAAAATCCACCAATTTTCCATTTCAACCCCTCCAAAAAAATTAAAAGGGTAGAAATAAAAAAATTTAATATGTAAGGGTTTTCTATTTTCTATGTAACTTTTGAACGAGAGTTCCTACTTCAAATCTGAGGGAAAATCGTTAGTTGGGAATTAAATGCTCTACAAGTTAGGTCATATGACATTTTACTGTATCTCACTCCCTTCACCCTTAAAAAGGGGCGTACTTCCAAATTTCAAAATTTCTTCACAAAAATTGCACTATTTTATTTTTTTATTTACCATTATGGTAAATAGATATCTTAACTTTAGTACATATAATGCCCCAATAGTAGCCTTTCTATTGTAGCATTCATTGGCCAATTTCAATCTAAGTTTAGCTAAAAGAAAATCGTAAAAACACGAAATCTTTAAAATTTTTCCATGTAAAGTGTTTGTAATTTACTAAAATCTGGTAAATATGGTGCTACATTGATAAATATTTTTCAATTATTGTTTTGTATTTTAGATGGTCTTCAAGTTTGGTGCCTTGACATTTTCCCATATCTCATCCCCTTTACCCTTAAAAGTGGACGTAATTTCAAAATATTAAAATTCGTCCACGAAAATTGCGCTATTTTAATATTTTTTATTTACTATTAAGGCAAATGGATGTCTGAAATTTAGTAAATATTATGACCTCATATAGGTTTAACTATAATAGCATTCATAGGCCGATTTCAACCTAATTTTAGACCAAAAAAACTCGTAATAACATGAAATCCTTAACATTTTAACGTATAGTGTGTTTGTAATTGACTCAAATCTGGTAAATATAGTACTATATCGATGTACGTTTTCAATTATTGTATTATATTTTAGACGGTCTACACATTTGGTCCTCACACATTTTTCCATATTACACCCCCTTCACCCTTACAAGGGGCGTACTTTCAAATTTCACAATTCTTTCACAATAATTAAGTTATTTCAATATTTTTATTCACTATTTTGGCACATGGACGTCTAAAATTTAGTACATATTATGACCTTGACTAGGTCATACTATAGTAGCAGCCATTGGCCAGTTTTAATCTAATTTCAGTCCAAAATAATTGTAAAACCACGACATTGCAGGTCGTAACTTTTGAACGAGAGGTCCTACCTAAAATCTGAGGGAAAATTCATGGCGTCAGAGCGAACAAATCAGACGCTCTATATAATTTATTCCGGTGTTGTTTTGCCATATCTCACTCCCTTCACCCTTAAAAGGGGTGTCCTTTCAAAATTTCTAAATTCAATTCCAAAAAATATGCTATTTTAATATTGTTTATTTACTATTATGGCAGATATGTGCCTGAACTTTAGTACATATGACCTAAACTAAATCTAACTATAGTAAAAGCAAGTGGGCAATTTCCATCAAAGTTGAGGCCTAAAAAGGTTTTAAAAAACACGAAATCCTTAACATTTTTTCATGTATAGTGTTTGTAATTTACTTTAATCTGCCAAATATACTGCAATATCAATTTGAGATTTGTCATAATTACCTTCTATTCTATTTGCTCTACAAGTTTGGTCCAGTGAAATTTTGCCGTATCTCACCCCCTTCACCCTTTAAAATGGGCGTACTTTCAAAATTTTTAAATCTTTTCACAAAAGTCTTGTTGATTTAATAAGTTTTTTTTTACCATACTGGCACATAGATGCTTGAAATTCAGTACATATTATGACCCAACCGTTCTTTCAATAGTATCAGCTATTTTTCGATTTCATTCAAAGTTAAGTCCAAAAACATCGTAAAAACTTGAAGTTTTTTTTCATGTAAAGTGTTAGTAATTTACGTCAATCTGCCAAATATACTGCAATATCGATACATGTTTTGCCAGTGTTACGTTTTATTTTAGACATTCTGAAAATTTAGTCTTATGAAATTTAGCTGTACCTCACCCCTTCACCCCTTAATAGGGGTGTACTTTCTAAATTGTTAAGTTCTTTCACCGAAAATGGTGCTATCCTAAAACTTTAAATTTACTATTATGGTACTTAGATGTTTGAAATTTAGTACATATTATAACTTCAACTAGGTCATACTATAGTAAAAGCCATAAGTCAATTTTAATACAAGTTTCGTCATAATTTAGTAATTATCGTATTTTTTACACCTATAGCTAGGAATCCTGCCACTAATTCTCCCTAGATTAACCTTAGGGATTTTGTTAACCTTAGGACCGAAACCTACGTTGAGACAAAATTTGAACTTTGATCTGTATTTTTTCAACCCATAAGACGTTAACGAATTAGGGGGCATGGGGGCGGAGCCCCCATCGAGCCGTAGGCGAGTCTTTATATATATACTGTATTGCTTCATACAAAAACCAATTTAGCATGTTATGAATTGAAAAAAAGATATCCATAAATACAACACCAGACAAAGTAGTAAAATAAATGTACCATTTCATAGATTGTCCAAGTCAATGAATAGTTATGAAGTATTAGGTTTAAAGATGTTCAATAAATTACCACCAGAACTCACTGATCTGCCTTTAAGTTTATTTAAAAGCAAATTGTACTATTTACTGGCCAAAAATCCCTTTTACTCTGTTTCTGAATATTTTGAATGCTGTGAACTTTTCTAATATTGATCTGTTGTTGTATCGTTGTGTAAATGTTCTGTAATGTAAATATGTGCTCAAAATGTATATAGTAGGCTAAGTTTAGTTTGTAGTCTT
Organism: Neoaliturus tenellus; assembly: GCA_030545055.2. Classification (NCBI taxonomy): domain Eukaryota; kingdom Metazoa; phylum Arthropoda; class Insecta; order Hemiptera; family Cicadellidae; genus Neoaliturus; species Neoaliturus tenellus. The sequence goes on along the minus strand of CM061531.1, from coordinate 330,146,121 downwards.
GACTTTGTCTATTACTGTAATGGTTTAATGACAATAAAATTTTTATTTATTTATTTATTTATTATTTATTTATTTATTTATCCATAATTATAGTTTAAATAAGTAAGATTTTGCAATTTGTAATACCGTACAGTTCTTTAGACTGACTTACATTCTCTATATACAGGGGACACCTAATTATCCAAGGTCTGTCTAACCGAGCAAACCCTTAAAAAATAAAAATAAAAGTTATAAAATTACAAAATTAAGACTAGAAGTTGTTTTTATTCATAGCAAGTGCAGTAGGCTATATTAAATTGATGGCTATTTCAATTTCAAAACTCTTTATTGATATATGTACATATTATATAATGAATGGTGTCAAACATATCTGTACAATTTGGACTCTATCCTATATATATACATGACAAAACATAAACTAAATATATAAAACGATTCTTTATACAGTGTTGAGAGGTCAAGTAATGCGCCTGTACGGGGCAATCTTTTGTTCAGAATCAGAATCAGAATCATTTTATTGTCATTTTCTTTACAGATTGGACAAAGTCAATAAATAGATGGATAACAACATGATGTTTAACCCAATACATTAAACATATTAATAATACAGGCCTACAAGCATAGCTTATGTACATTCATAACTATAAAAAGTAACTTTACACCATTTATTATTCATCTTGTATTTGTAAGTCCAAAAACTCATTCACAGAATAAAATGCTTGAGTAATGAGCCATTTAGATACTTTTTTCTTGAATTGTTTAACATCTAACAATCTCCATGCAACAGGTAACTTATTAAAACATTTTATTTGTAAATACTTATGGCTCTTAGCATATTTTTCCAATCTTACAACTGGCAAAACTAAATCTTCGGCATGCCTTGTATTGTAACGATGAACACTTGTAAAATTAATAAAATCTGATATATTTTCTTTTACATAAATTAAATTCTGAAAGATAAAAATGCAAGAAACGGTCATTATGTTAAATCTAGCAAAGTATATTCTACAACTTTCCCTGTAATCCAATCCAAAAATTATTCTCAAGGCTTTTTTTTGCCATAGTAAAACTCTACCTGCACCCACACTATTACCCCATAACATATTAGCATACAATAAATGTGAATGGAAAAAACTAAAATATTCTACTTTCATTAGATTATCACTTATGCAGCTCTTTAACTTTCTCAGCAAAAAACAGACTCTTGATAACCTTGATATTAAACTATTAGTATGGTCGTCCAAGGCCAATTTTTGGTCCAAAGTAATACCTAAGAGTTTGACTGCTCTTGAGCCCTCTATTTCAATATATTTTAGAGAAAATATTATTTGTTCTGCCTTGTTTTCATTTACTTTTTAGAAATTAGATTGTTAGGTCGAGCAGTTGATTTTCGGGAATATTAGTTCAGCTAATTCTAGGAATCATTCGCAGGCGAGTCTTGCCACGCCCGCCTGTGTAGATCGAAAGTTGATTTTTATCAGTATTGCGCTCACCAGAGGGTAAAAAACTCACTATATTATATACGTGCAGTGTTTGTTTTTTTATTGAACGATTGATAGTGTTTGGTTATGAATGGAAAACAGTGGTCTCTTGAAGCAAAGTTTAATGCTTTAAAACGCATTAATGGTCTAAGATAAGAAAGGCATAAGATAAAGGTCTAGATAAAACTGGCCGCCGGGTTAGAAGTAGGTGAAGTGAAAACAATTGAACACTTTGTAAAGAAATTAAATCCATTTTTCATTTGCAGGTATATAACATTGTCAATTTAATGTTTTTCTACGTAATAAATAAGTACGGTACTTCACATATAGTGCGTACTTTTCAAATTTTTTATTTTATAACCTCTGTATTGTCTGTTTTCCCATATCTGCGGTGGCCTCAGTCCCAATTACCTCTGATAATCGAGCGTTTATTATATTTAGGCTTATTTAATTGGGTTCCGAGTATCTGTGAAATCGATAAATATATCATAGGCCTCGTTCAAAATAGTAAATGAATATAAATATTGAAAGAGTTTCCATTCCAACAAAAGTTTTCTACAACACATTAAAAAAAATACACCCCAAATCATAGTACAGTACACTCTCGTTCATCGGACTCGGCGACATCGGAACTCCGCTTCATCGGAACTGAAAATCTGGATATTATTAATTTTTTTTCTTATGAAATAAATAATTTTCCGTTTTAGCGCCTTCAATTTCCATTCGTTCTATCCGCACAACAGTGAAGTATCACATTTTGCATCAAAAGTCATCAGGCGTTTTCCATAATCTTTACCCATCGATGTGATTTACGAGGCCGTGGAGTATTCGCACAAACATAGAAAGAGGAAGGGGGCAGGAAGTGAACATCCACGTCGACCGCTTCCCAAACTGTCATTCAGTCTGTCTCGCGTCGCGACTGCACCTGTGTTACGTGGAAGGCAGTTGACTGCTGGAATATGAGTATAGAATAAAGATTTTGGATCTTTATTTCCTGCGTTGTTTTTATTACTATGGGTTTTTGTTATCATGTCCAAAGTTAGAATTAGAATTAGAATTTTTCATTGAACTTAAAAACCAATAAAATAGAGATTTTCAGATTTTTTACAAACTATTATGCCCTCTGGGTCAGAGCCCCTTGGACCATTTTTGCAACAAACTTTACACAAATCATCCTTGAATAAGGCTTAATAAATGCCTAAAAGTTTCATTACAGCCTGTCAAGCGATTTCGGAGACCATAGACAACATACATATTTACATACATACTTTCTCTTTTATAGATAGATTAGATATTTTTGTTGATACTACTTGAATTAAAATGTAAAATCAAAAAAATATATTCTTTCATATTTTTCTAAATTTTGTGATTAGGCTTACCGTAATCTTTTTCTGCTAATTAAATGGTACTTTTTTCCATCCGTTATATATTTTTACCAAGAAACAGAAGAAACAAACTGTTTTAGGTGACTACCCCACCATCTCTGAGTCATATGGCCATTTAGTATTTTTGGTCTTGCATCTTTCTTTATTCTCTAAAAGTATTGAAAACTAATATTTTAATATAACTAATTTTTTTCAAACAATTTTGCTTTCATTCTACATGAACCGTGGTGGCCTAGACCTCTAAGAACCCTTTCTCACCATATCAATCTTTTAAATTTGTAAAGAAAATATGTTTCCACTATTGTGTTAAACTATTTAAACTTAGGCCTATTAAAAAAAAAAAAAAAAAAACAGTGAAAAGCTCCACTTTAAGTGTTGCTAGGCCTTTTTAAAGAATCTTTAAAAATGCCATCTTGTTTCTTTAGGCCTACATTGTATTAATTATTTTGACAGAGTCAAAATAATTAAGCAACATGTAGTCTTTTGCATAACAATTTTTTTTAAAGCTTGTTATCAGGCAATCACTGTTATTTCCTTATAGAAAAAAAACTCTGACTTATAGTATATTAATTTAAAATTTTGGATGAATTAGAACCCATGCAACCCGGATATACTGGTAACTCCCGGGATTCCTCGGAATTGGAGGGGAACTCCAATTTGGCATCCAACCAATGGCTTCCAAAGGAGTCAGGGCAGGGCTGAATATGAATATTAAAAATTATGCACATTACAGATAATGGTCTTGTCTGATTTCAAGTTTTTATTTATTTCAGGCCAGTGAAGTAGAAGAAACATTGAAAAGGATCCAGTCTCATAAAGGAGTTGTTGGGACTATTGTTGTAAACGCGGAAGGTAATCCCATAGTTGGCTGTTTTTTTACATTATTGATTTATACAGTCGACCAGATTGTTTGATATATTAATTAGGTTTATCGTACATAAATCAAAGATTTCTTTGATTTGTTTGATGGAGGCTAGGTAGCTGAGTGGTTAAAGAGCTGGCTTTTGAATCTGAAGGTTGCCGGTTCAATCCTGAGAAAAATTCGAGCTTTTTGATGGTTCGATACTGGACCAAGCTGCCTTTGGTCATTGATACTTACTTGATACTTGATACTTGAAGTAGTCCCACTGGAATCGCTTCCGCGACGTGGTCGTCAGGTTTGGTAATTTGGATCAGGCTCCGAGTAACATTTCCTCAACATGGTAGTAAGCCATATCAACCAAATGATCCTTCAATAAAGATTTGAACTTGTTCGGGTTTGCTTCACCGATGATATTGAGTGTTAACTTGTTGTAAATTTTTACACTGCTAAAGTAAGGGCTTTTACTTGCCAGAGTTGAGTTAACTTGAGGAACGTGGACATTTCTGGCTCGTCTTGTATTATACTGATGAACCTGATTATTGGTTATGAAAATTTCAGGATGTTTCCGCACCACTAGAGCTGACTCCATAATGAAGAGTGATGGAAGGGTTAAGATGTTGAGTTCCCTGAATAAAGGCCTGCAGTGAGCAAGGCGATGGACACCACATATCCTTCTTATGACTTGCTTCTGGAGAAGAAAAATTCTTTCCGCCACCGTACTGCCACCCCAGAAGACAATTCCATAGGAGATAAGACTGTGAAAACAGCCATAATACACTTTCAACAGCACTTCACGCTGGACTAGCCTGTGGAGTCTGTAGATTAGATAGATAACAGATGTCAATCTTGAAGATATTGCGGTGACATGCTCATCCCACTTTAAGTTCTCACTAATGTGGATGCCCAGGTACTTGACATTCGGACAAGTATGGAGAGGTGTTCCATTCAAAATTAAATTTGAAAAAGGATCAGGTTTTTTCCTATTGTAGAAATCAATGAGCTTAGTTTTTTTCAATATTCAAGATCAAGTTGTTGGCGTTGCACCAATCAGTCATTTCATTTAAACTGGACTGGGTGTTATCAATCAAGACATCTTTGTCGGAATCACAGATGAGGTGACAGACGTCATCAGCAAAAAGCCAGACTTTCCCACTTGTCAATGAACTAGGCAGATCGTTTACGTAGAAGAGGAACAGCAGCGGTCCATTGGGCTATTAATTAATGATCCTGACAAATGAAACAGCTGATATTTGTCAGTAACAAAGCTACACCTCATCTGATCCATTACAATCATCACATTCACCCTTTCAGTCATACTCACCTTAAAATACGCACCACAGAGTGCGTCGGTGTTTCAAATAAAGTCTCTATGCTGTCGTTTCATACAGGTTGTCATATTCTAATAAAAATTAATGAAAAAATTGTAGGTACTAACAAACATTGTTAGGTCAACTATGAATATTTTCAATTCAATTCAATTTTCTTTATTGCCAGAATACAATACAATTATTGCATGACAAACTTCCAATAATATTAATTTCATAAAAAGTATAACTATACACATTTATGTACAAGAAAAAAAAAACTATAAAAAAACTGCTAAATCATACAAAACATCTGTCAAAATTTAAACAATTGGAAAACTTTTTCTAAAAAATAACAATAAAATAAATAATATCCAACCAGAAAGAAAGTCAAGAAATAAATAAAGCTGTGCCCTTATGCCTTACAAAAGAGATAGCCTGATCAAATCCCACCGACTTCAAAGAAAAATTTTAATCACCAGTTATTCTTGAAAGCTATAAAATGCATTTTCAATTCAAAAAATTTTTTATGAATTTTCAAATCTTTTTCATTACCAATTGATTTAACCTCTGGAGGAAGACAATTAAAAAACCTTACCCCCATCTGTGATGGAAAGTGATGTGAGACTTGTAGTCTATGTTAGGCAACTCAAAAGTTTTCCCTGCTTCTTGTTTGATAATTATGCACGTCTCTACTCTATGTTAAGGAAAATTTAGAGCGGCAATACAAAATAGTCTCAAAAATATAAATGCATGGCAGAGTCAAAATATTTAGTTCTAAAAGTGTTCCTGCATGATTCCCTGTGTCCCAATTTTTTTTATGATTCTTAAGGATTTCTTTTGAAGTTTGGAAAGTCTTTCAAAATAGTACCTTGCACATTTTTCCCACAGTACAATGCCATATGCAAGATGAGGATGTACAAGGCCATAGTAAGCTGTTTTAAGCTAACTTTCTGAGCAAAATTTTGACAAGCTCCCAAGCAAAAATATTTGTGAGGCAACTTTATTGAACCAATATGTTTAAGCCAATTTAGTTTTGTATCAATATCAATTCCCAAAAATCTTTTTGTCTGATTCTTTTAGTGTGTCTTCTCCAATCATAATGGTCGGCATACTACTACCTCGGTCCATGCGGCCCATGTTGAATGAAATAAGTAGATTTATTTTCATTGGTTTTCAAATTTATTGATTTCATAAAAAAACTGTACACAGGAATTCAGGTCTTCATTACTTTGAATTTCAAGCTCAACCTTCAACTTTGCATTGAAAAAAGACAGGTATCATCAGCATACTGAACAATCTTACCTTTGCTGAGAGATATTTTGGTTTCATTGACATAAATGAGAAACAACTGGGCCAAAGATTGAACCCTGTAGTACACCGTACCTCAAGTGAACTGAATCTGATAGTTTCCAATTGATGTGGACATGTTTAGCTTGTTCGCTACACATACTCGCTGCCACACTCACCCTATATATAAGAAATTGCTAGAATACATATAATTGAAATTTTTCATTGAATTTGTTTCTTAGCAATCAATAAAAATAGATTAAAATAAAATTTTCAAATTTTTTTTACTTTAATTTTTTATAAAAATATTTTTTGAAATAAAAAGTATCCTATGTTACCACTAACACCTCCAAGAATATGTGTACAAAGTTTCATGATGATCGGTTTAGTAGTTTTCACATGAAAGCGTAACAAACATCTGGACATTCACATTTATAATATTAGTAGGGATTCTGTTCAGCGACAGGAGCATACTGTCTAGCGGTCTACATGGCTTTCTCCCACGATGTATACTAGATCCAGCTAAGATAAAAAAATACTTACCTATTAATAAATAGATGGCATTCCCAGAGCAGTTTGGTATATCATTGAAGTGTGTGATGTTTCAGGAATACCCATAAAAACCACGATGGACAATACAACAACAGTGCAGTATGCTGGACTCATCAGCCAGTTGTCCGACAAGGCACGCAGTGTCGTGAGGGACCTCGATCCTTCTAATGACTTGACATTCCTCAGAATAAGATCGAAAAAACATGAAATAATGGTCGCTCCAGGTACTTGAATAAGATTAATTACTTTAATTTAAGTAGTCTGTTTATGATTTTAGCAACTAAGTGACTGATGACAAGAATAAACTCGGCAGGGCAAGATATAAAAACATGTCCTCTTTTAATAAAAGCTGTCAAGCCGAGTGAAGCTGCCCAAGACCAATTACACTACAGGCCGGAGTGTCCTCCTCCACTCTCGGTAACAAGTCACTCTATTAGATGTGCCAGCTGACCTGAGATGAAATCAATTTTAATGAAATCACCCTTATATCCTTTAAATCCCCTATACAGTAAACTTCCATTAATCCGGCATCCTATGATTCGGCACGCTTGATAATCCGGCACGACTTTAAGAACAATTATATTGACAGAAACAAAAAAAAAACAATTGAGTGATCAAGTTAGTTTGGGATCAAAAGTCGACGCGAAGCAACGCTGTATCCACAGAAATGTAGGCTATTGGGAGACAGTTATGACACTCCGTCACTTAAGTTGTTATTCCAATTCATGTGTTTCTTTTAAGATTAAAGTAAAAATTACCTTAAAAACTAGTGGCTGTTGTATAATAAACAAGCACCAATAAATTTTTATAAAAATGTATTCTTTTTTCCCATCCCCTCTAAGGTTTAATTTTACAACATGTTCAATTGTTCGTGCACCCATGGATACCACATACCATTTTCTCTAAGAATTATATTTAGTTCATCTAAAAAAAATAATTATTAAGTTTATGAAAGTGTATAAAATATTTTTCTATTTATTTTTGTTGACATGATCAAATTTTCTCTTTAGTAGCCTATTACCTTTGACAATATACACTAACTTGAATAGACTTCTCATAGCATAGGCGTGTTTGAAACCTATTTACGGTGGTGCGATCTTCTGCGGTGTACTTGAAGTACAAGTGAAATGTGATAGGTAAATCAGTATTACCACTCTCCTCAACCAAGGATGAAACATTTATCTCTGAAGGTAATGTTTATGTTGTGGTTAAATGTTTTTGCAGCACTGTAAATGCAGCTGAATAATTACAACATTGATCGCAACGCCTCTGGCGCAGCGTGCACAAAATCAAAAAGCATTGGATGAATAGTTAGTGTATATAGTCAATGCTATTACTAATTTAACTTATGTTACAGATTGCTTAACTTTGTTTCAGATAAGGAGTTCATTCTAATTGTCATACAAAATCCAGCAGAGTGAATCTCTTGAAGGACAAAATTATTTAAAAATTTGTTTATTTATTTATTGATGTTGCTTATTTCTTTCAATGCCTGTATTTAGCTCTTTAAATTTATTAATAAAAGTTTTTCCATTAATTTCAGCACAGTATATTCACTCTCTTCCTAATTACTTGTTTAACTTAGAGTTTAAGATGAGGACTATTTTTAAATTATACTACTCTGAAGTCTGCATCTAATCTAGACTAGCTTAGTGGTCGTGCTCCGCAGCAATAAAACTTGTTAAACCAAAAGTGAGGTTATCTATTGGTTAAACAATAAACTTCTCACAGCTGACTATTGAAAAGCTCCCAATTTTAACTGAATTTTACTCTTCCCTTTTAAGAAAAGAATTGCCTTGGCTCAAAACTTTAAAGGGCTATAGGACTTGACCCTAAGGATGATCTTGCACTTGAAGGGAATTTCGCAAATCTACCTATCATTCTCTTTAATACAACATATAAATCGTGAAAAACAGTTTTGTAGTTAATTAGAACTCAGCGTTTTAACCACTATGTATTAATATGTAGGATATTTGAGGCTGGACTTGGTGTGCATGATTTAAAGTACATTGTTGATTTAATCCAGTGGTTCCCAAATTTTTTTAACCCATGGCTCCCTTTCAGTACAAACATGGCTTGGCGGCGCACTTAAAATAATTGACTAATTTTGCATTGTATTACATTACAATTGCATTTGAAATGTATCTTTTAAACAGTTAACGGTTAAAATATTCTTACATAGCACTTTAAATAAGATTGTTACTATAGTACAGAATTCGGGATCTTAAACATTTCTCACAGATTGGTCAGTTAGTTAAAGCAGGAAACCCACTCTAGCCCGGTGGCTAGAGTGACCGGCGAGTCCCGGCAACATTGCTTTGCATTGATTTAAATGGGCGGTAACCCACTATACCCGTCCGGCACGGCTCCGTAACGTCACCGTCCGTCATCGGCGGCGACCATTGCTCTTGGGGGCATTTTCGCCGGCCGGCGGACCCGGCAGACCCATCAAATTTTGCAGTCGACATTGTGGTTACATTGACAGTGCCATAAAAGCTGCGTACAATGAGTACGGATGCAAGGTTGATTGAATTTACTGTGTTTCTCGGGGAATTCCAGTAGCTCAAGCAACTCTTAAAACTTCTTCTGTGACATACGAAAATACAATAACAATTTTGCGTTGTCTTTTTTCAAATCTTTAAACAAATGGTGAAATTCGCCATATTCTTTTATTCTCTTGAAAATTTCATGAACCCAGAACTTATGCTTCCTTCTCTTCAATGTTTCCTCTTCATGAGTTTCCTGCTGTGGTTACATCGACAGTGCCGTTAAAGCTGCGTACAATGAGTATGGATGAAATTTTTATGGAATTTACTGTGTTTCTCGGGGAACTCCAGTAGCTGAAGCAACTCATAAAACTTTTTCTGTGACATAAGAAAGTACGAAAAGAATTTCACATCGTCTTTCTTCAAATCTTCAAACAAATTGTGAAATTTGCCATATTCTTTTCTTCTCTTGAAAATTTCATGAATCCACAACTTATGCTTCCTTCTCTTTAATCTTTCCTCTTCATGACCACACGCCGCGGCTATCACAAAAAACTCATCGTCCGACGAACTCTCCATTGCAACTGCTGTATTTAGCACCGTTTCTGACGGAGCTTACCGGGCCGGCGACGGACAAGTGGGTTTGCGCGGAAAAAATCGACGGCCATCGCAAAGTTTTGTAGTAGGCCTTTTTGGTAGATGACGGCGGCGCACCTGGCACTAGCTCGCGGCACACCAGGGCGCCGCGGCGCACAGTTTAGGAACCGCTGATTTAATCAATAATGTACTTACACCTAAAAAAGTTTGCATGCTCCATAGTACACTCAAAATATGCATGGTGTATCATGAATAATAGAATTAAAAATGTATATACTAAAATATATTTATAATTGAAACACTTTAAAAAATGTTTTTGTCAAAAATCTGTTCACAAATACCCCAGTCAACCCTATTTTAAAATACTAGTGAAATGCATTGTACAATGTTTCAAACGATAGTGTTGTGGTTTGGGTGTATCAATTCGTCACCCCACTTTTAAAATATTCTTTTCAGCTTGTTTATTTCACTGACTGGGTGCTGCAGTCATAACATTGCTGTTGTAAAGACCACATCTCTAGATGCTTATTGGCCTAAAGTAAGTCATTAGGGGTTTAAAAAAAGATGACATCTTTAAATATCTAAATGTGTTTCCCGATTTGTATGAATAAAATACGTATACTCTTTCTTTAGTATATAACAAAATGTTGTTGTGTGTATAAAACATAACTTCATTACACATAGTAAGTTATACTTGAGGTTAATTTATCATTAGGGCCTAGAACATTTTTCACTTAGGCGGGTACTTTTTTAATCCAATACATAATTGCTGAAGTATTTTCAGCAAACACATTTAAGTGTAATGACCAAGCTGCAAGTCTCAGCACATTGCCTAGTTCTCAATGATCTAATTATTTAAATTGAGATTTGTGTAAAGTTAATTACATTGTGTCTTAGCCAACAGTAAAAATGTTTATAGTTAATATTTTTTTCCACTTTTGTGGTTTCTCGTAAATTTTCACTCCAGAGCAAAATTCAAGGAATCGCAAAAGTGCAACAACAAGTTTTTTCTTTCTTCATGACCTTGACCTAAACTACGTCAGTGACGTCATCAACGATGACGTCATATGTCATGGGTGTGACGTCACACATTCCTCAGAGGTCATTGAACTGTCCCAGCTCCCGCAAATACCCACTACTATATACATATACGTTTACATGCATATCTACATATACGTGTACATATATGTACCTATATACCTAGATATATTTACATATTCATATACCTGTACATATAGATATACATATATGTATATCTACATAAACATGTATATGTGCATAATATGTACATAAACATATATGTACTCTCATATATATAAATTAATTTATGTAGTCATATTTGTATTCAAATTCAAATTTAATTCAAATTCAAATTTCTTTATTTGGATGCTTTTAAACAGCAAAAAGCCAATTACATAAAAGCATCAGTACAAATACAGTAATTTACATGCATGAATAAGAGTTAAATAAATCAGTCCATTCAAGCAATGCAACAGTCACTATACCTAGATAACAATGTAACAAAATGTAAATAATAATTAAATGCACAAAGTTATACATTCTAAGAGGATAGTGAACATGCAAATAAATAGAATGAATAATATAAAATTAAATAGATAGGTGCGTATTTGTGTATGTACATATATATAAACATATATGCACAAACATATATTTATATATAGCAACATAAAATAATTATTTTTAAATATAGTCCATGCCCGAGCTATATGGGTTTTGTTCGGATCGGCATTCGTGGTACCGAGCGGTTTTTAATTTCTAACTAAGGACGAAAAGCGTCATAGCTAGAGGATACGAGCCATTAAATTAAATAATATTAGAAATATTATAGAGTTACAAAAAATTTATTAATTTTAAATAAGCCTACATCGAATATTTTAATTACATAAATATTAAATAATTTTATTATATAATATAATATTTCATTTTTTAAATTAGGTTTTAATAGTATCGACAACATTCATGATGCAACTACAACATTACAGTTACATGGGTAATTCAGGCTGGAAACAAGTTGGTAATAAACAGTTATATTGGCTTCTATTCACCACAATATGACAGTTAGCCTTTTGTCTAGGCGTACATACGTTTTATAAGACGAAATAGATACAGCAAACATTAAGGCAACTGTAAAAATTGCCTTTACTTATATATACTATATTATTATCTTACGTTTTATTTAACAATTTTGACAGAGGTAGTTTGACAATCATTTCTGATTTTGTTGCAGCTATTTCATTTTATGTATATATGAGCCTGAGGAATTTATAACGTTTTGAAGGGGAACTGTCCATCCCCCGCTGATGTTACTTAATGTCGGCCTGAGCCAGCATCATAAATGAATAGCCCAATGACAAATGGCAACTGCATCTAAATCTAATATCGAGCCTTTATAAAAGCAACTAAATTTTCTCAGAATTGAACTGGGAACCTTTAGGTATAGGCAGACATTACTTACATTACGCAGGCACTTATTACTGAAGCTCAGAGCATATTTTAACAGAGGTCAACCAAAAACATAGTCTTTGAAGTGTACCTAAATCAGCCCTGGTGGATGATTAAAGTATAAAATTTTAGTTTCAGTATAACACTGCGATCAAAATTACATGAAAATACCATAAACTGTTATTATTAGTCCTGTTACTATGTCCAACATTCCCATAAATAACAACACGAAAAGGGGGAATAAAATAACTTGCAACAAAATCAAACAAACCAATATTGTCAACTCTTTTGTTGAAGTTAAGATAGTATAGTATAGTGCAATTGGATTGTAAAAAATAATTTGTATATTCTTCTATTGTGAGTAAAGTTATTTATTTAAAAAAATAGTGCATTAATTTCTATGTTTTGCAAAAGATTGGTTTAAAACAGAATGCAATATGTGCGGGTTGTGGACAGAACGCAGTCCAGCCGGCCTCGCGGCAGAGGGAATTGCGACGTTGCCACATCATATGCCACGGCGTATTTAGGTAACTACCCAACAATCAGCTTGTTGGCCCAACCGTGATATTGCCAACCTTATTGGAATTTTACAATGGTAGGATTTTTAACAATAATAGCCCAACGTTGGAATTTGGTTGGAATTTTTTGCTAGAATTACCCGACAATATATCCGTTGGGCCAAAGTAGAAAATGCCAACCGACCATTTCCCTACCATCCCGATCATAATCCAACGTTGGCTCGACAATGTGTGCTACTAGGGAAGGTTTTACGCAATATGCGTCTACTTATTTGCAATCATTCAAAGGCCGCATGTAGACCATGCGAAGCCGAACTGTGTAGTGTCGATTAGAGCGGCGCAGTGAGTGTTGGCGACCCCGAAGCTCCGAACTCGAACAGTGAAGTTTCAGCTAACCATGGTTGTTTCCGCCATTCGCACGCAATGTATTCATGCCCACAAATCACTGGTTTAGTACACTAACTTTGTCATCCTGGATCCAGAGTAGGGTCTAGCTTGCATGAAATGGAATAACGGGTTTTGAGATTATACCGAGATGCTGAATTTAATTTTTCGACCTTACCGACCCTCCGGATCACCATGAAAAAGCTTAAAAACTGCCTTCATTTTTCACTTTTCAGGTTTGACTAATTTTGACCTTGAAGGAAAGGTTTTTAATCAATCCGTTATCATTTTAAAAATTACATTGAATGTCTTACAAATTAGTGACCTTTAAAAATCTTGTTTGAAAGTCTAAAACACAAAGAAAGCCAAATTTAACTTTTTAATTCCACTTTTTAAGAAAAAAACAAACAAACAAACAAACAAAACACATGTATGAAAAGGGGCCCACTTTGGAACCATTATTGGGGCCTGAGTTAGGCACGGACATTGTATGTTGACATTCAGCTGACATGAAGAATAATTAATTTGAGCAACAGTTTACTTTTGGATTTTGGTCGGAACAGACATACTGTTACTTTCCAAGAACAGTTAGTAAGGTAATGGTAATAGCATTGACTTTGTACACTACTGGTAATAGCATTGACTTTGTACACTTTAGTGTACATAGTCAATGGTAATAGTATAGCAGTAACATGTTGCAACCAGGTTGCAACAGCTGTCTGACCACCCGCTAAAAAGGCCTGTCTTGGTTCTAGTTTTGTGGCAATGTCAATTGTATTTTTGTAAATAGTTAACGGTAAATAACTAAATATTTAGATTATTTTTAGATTTGTTACTGACAAATATAAGCTGATTCATCGGTCAGGATCATTAATAGTCCAATGATAAAAGACACATATTATGGACACACAGCTGTGTTCTTCTACACGTAGCCTTCGTTAATCGTAACACAAAAAAGTTTTTGAAAAAAACCTCGAATCTGAAACTATTTAAGTGTAATCATGATTCAATGAGCTAATTATAATTCCTTTGGAAATTAGCTGAATGTGACGAAAGAATCAAAGTATCAAAGGTATGCTCAAATATGACAATTGAGTCTGCTCAAAGGTCTTCCGCAACAATTAATTGTTAGTTTTCAATAGATATGATCGCCTGAAAACCATTAATTTTATATACAAATTAATATTCTTCGTGCTAAAAACAAGTAAATAAAAAATAATAAAATATTGTTTCTTATATATGTGAAATTATTGTAATTTTCTACGTTATTGCCGTTGACGGCGTTGACTCATTGTTATTTTCAGGTTGAAAGAGTAGTAGGTTATTAGCGCATTAATACACTTCTTGTTGGGCAGTTAAACAATTTATTTGTAATTGCAATCATTTAAATTAATTTATTAGTCTATTAAATGTAAAAATAAAATTGTTTCATTGTATTATTCATTAAATATCTGTAAAACATCTTGTTAATATTTTTTAATTCTCTATTGAAACGATCTATTTTATTGTCTACCAGTAAGCGTCAGGTGTGAGGTCAATTTATCTGAACAGAAGTGTTTCGTTTTGTTGATGTTGACATTGTTGAACGGATGTTAATGGTCCAGCCCAGCCCTTCATGATCATTTAGTGAAACTTTATTTAAGGTTAGTAGAGCTGCGAGTGATATTTTAAGTTTTTAAACCTTAATTGTTTACCTACACTTCATTTATTGTAGCTGTGTTGTTGTAAACAAAGTGTAACTTCAGTCCACTACTTATGAGCCCAGCCCACCTAAGGAATAGGCCTATGACCTTAAATTTTGGCAGATATTTAAGTTTATGGAACCAGTTAATAAAGACCATTGCTAGGCATGATCCTTTTATAGCCTCTAATAGGAAATTCTTCAGGAATTTATCAGTGAAATTCTCTAAGAATTGCAATATTTATACTTGAGCAATAGGCACAGTATTAGACATAACATAACTGATACTCAGGTGTAAAGGAATACTTATTTTGAAAAGTTTAGAGAAGTCTGATGTAGGACAAAGAAAATCATGTTTGGTTAAGCTTTTCTATGAAGGCTTATCTAGAATTATATAGGCATTTAATCGCAGAGCCTAAATATGGTAGCTAAAACTAGGTCACTGAAATGTCGCCCACTCTAACTTACCGTTTAATTGAGACTCTAACTGGACTTAATTAATACCTTTAAGTTATATTTTAGTTTTGCTTATGTTTTTGCAGTTCAATACGCCTATGCCTAAATTAATTCAATAAGGTGGATCTATGATTCTAATTGCTCCCCATTTTAGCGAATTTCCCATAGGGAATAAGCCCCCCCCCCGCAGCAGACCTGCGTACTCAGCAAATTGCCAAATTAGTAATATTAATTTTTACCAGATAAACCTGAAAATAAAATTTCATCACGTGCTCCTAAATTTGGAAATAAATGTCTATTCTTATGATTTATTCCTATAAGAGAAAGAACATGCAGGTATGCTGCCATGGGGAACACTAAAATTAGGTTTTTAGCATGAAAAAAAAAAATATTTATGAAAATATGATGAAGTTTCATCTATAACTTATCTGTCAATAAATAAAGGAGTTTGCCTATTTTCCATATGATTAACATGGGTAAATTGTAGCCTATGCAGTTTTGCTGCCATGATAAGCACAAAAACCAAGATTTTTTACCATTAATGGATGAATCTCAACCAAATAATGCTAAACGAGTTTCATCCAAAAATATTGGTTAGTAAGTGAAATATTAACACATCCTTATTCTCCATAAGATTAACATTGGAGGGCTGCACTTCCCGGTGAAACTATCGAATGAAAATTATCGAACGAGTCGATCGATATATGGTCGTATTCAAACGGTAAATTATTGTATCTTTTATGAATGTAGGTTATTCGTACCGTAACTCAATGTAGGCCTAGGTATCATATGGTACCGTAGTTTATAAATAAAGTAGGCGTAAAAGTTTTTAGCAATGATTTTATTATATAACTAAGTTGATTAAAAGTTATAAACACCAAACTTGATTAACAGTAACCTACAGTTAATATAAAAAAAAAAAAAAAAACTAAGTATAACAAAATATATTCAACCTTTAAAAATTATCTTATTATGAAGAAAACATGGCCCTCTTTTTCAATTTCCGGTACTGGAATATAAACTTTTTGTGGCATTAAAAAAATGCATAAATGGATCAGCTGCTGACATTCAAACGTTTGTTTTAAAGAGGTATTCAGCTAGGCCTAGATGCGTTCGGCTAGATGTTAGATGATTTAAGTCCTGTTTTCTTTCTTTTTTTTGGCCCTCCATGACAATTCTATGGTTTGAGTGATGGCAGATGTTATTCGATCTCTTAGTTGGACCTGATATTTTTATATACATGAATTATGGATAAATTCGATTGTACATCTCAATAATATTCATTCGATAGTTCCACCGGGCGTCTGCGGAAGTGCAGCCCATTGGAGCCCCAAAATACAATGTATAGTAGACTCCCTCTTAACCGGCCACCTTTTAACTGGTCTCCGCTTTAACCCGCCTACCCTAACACAAAAAGAACATCTTTTTAACGAGAGATTTTTTATTTTCAACATCGCTTTAACCGGCCGTGTTTCTCCGGAAACGTAGGGTAGACTGGGGTAATAAACACTTGGGGTAATAAGCACCATTTAATTTAATATTTTTTTCTTCCAATAAGGGAATTTTACTGATAAATTCCCGAAGAATTTCCTATTAGAGGCTATAAAAGGGGCATGCCTAGCAGTGGTCTTTATTAACTGGTTCAATAAACTTAAATATCTGCCAAAATTTAAATTCATAGGCCTATTCCTTAGGTGGGCTGGGCTCATAAGTAGTTATTAATAATATGTTTCCTATTTTGTCTCTTGGATAGCAGCTCCAAACACATTCACTTCCGTCTAGGACAGTACATTTTAGGTGGTTTGAAGAGAGCATTATTATGTAATGTTGAATTGAATGACACTGTAGATAAGAAAACAAAGTTTCCGGCGAATCATGGCCGTCTAAAGCAATGATGAGATAAAAAATGGCCGGTTAAAAAGATGTTGATTTTGTGCCAGGGTAGGCCGGTTAAAGCGGAGACCGGTTAAAAGGTGGCCGGTTAAGAGGGAGTCTACTGCACCTATAAAAATTACTTGAAACATTAAGATACGCATGTAACTAAAAAATGACAATATTTATATTGTTCCTAAAAATAACAAATAACTTGAATGTTTAATAAGTTTAATGTGAACATTTAATATTTTAAAAACAATATGATAATACAGTCAACTCGCGATCATCCGGCATTGTTACTTGTTGAAGGGTCCCAGATAACCCAAACCTATGGTTAAAGCAAAGGAATTTATTAAATGGAGTATAAACATAAATAAACAAGGTATGATTAGAAGTCTTCGGGATTTCCGATCAGGTAAATTAAAAATTCATTATTTTTTTATACACCAAAGTAATGTCAGAAACCGAAGTTGTAAACAACCCATGGTATTTTTCACAATTTAGGCTAATTATGGAATTATACCCAGTAGGCTAATAAATTTATAACTTTTTCAAATGAAATTTATGTTAGCCTACTTTATCAAACATTTCTCGAAATACGTTTAGCGTAATACAAAACAAAATTAATAGGGGTCACTTATCAGCACTATGAAACAGAGTGATAATCAAGCACTGAACTATAAACGAAATCCTACTGGTCTTGGTTTCTATTTTTAACACATCCTGTCACGGACGACCAGTCAACCAGGTGTCTCCGGCAGTCAAGATCATTTACCCCATTGCCACTATTTTGTACACCCCGCCCCGCCCCGCTTCACAACGCCATCATTCCGACTCTCCCTGACCCCTTGTTCTACGATCACACCACACCCAATAATTTACGCATAAATTGCCATGTTTATCTGTTTTTTGTACGTTTTTTCGTCTTTCCCTGATAAATAATTATCAGTAAAGAGATTTATCCGTGTAATAAATTTTAATGTATAATATCGATATATGATGGTTTTGTTTTCTAAACTGAAAATTGAAAAAAGTTGAAATTGGCGGTCGGACACTAGGTCAGATATCGGAAGGTCGGATATGGGAGGTTCTACTGTACTTTGTTACACGGAAGGCAGTAACTTTTACAGCTCGCTGCAACTGTTAGGTTAGATATTTAACTGCTAAAATTGTCTGAAATACATACCCCAATCCAAAACAAGTCACCTTATCGTAATGAAACATAATTCCGGCCGTCTGGACCGCCAAGATCAGGCTTTGTGTAACTTTGCTACCAGGTAGTGTCGTCATCGTGACACCACAGTGGCGTAAATAAGTGGCTGCATCTTGGAGCTGGCTATTTTTAAATATTTTTATATGTCATCTAAACCTTCAAGAAAGAAAATTATGCATGTGGTAGATACATAATGTTTTTATTATTTTTTTACTGTAGGGATGTACATATTAATATATGTCTTGATCCATTAAAGTGGTAGAGTTAAAAAAACCTATACATTTTTTTTATAAGTAAAGATTGTATTTGCAAAAGTTAACTTTTAACCTATTATAGAATAGTCTACAGCTGAAGGACACCTAGATCAACAACAAATACATTAGGCCTATGTCTACTCAATATTTTGATCTCTAATTTTTTTAGGATTTCGGAGAAGACATATTTTTTACTATGAACATTGGATATCGTCTAAGTTACTTTACAATATTTTCATAAATTTATCCATTTTCATCCCATCCTATGTCTTCCTCCTGTACTAAAAGAAAGACAATAAGCCATTTTACCTCTTAGATTATCTTGAAAGAGTACTTAAAACTGGAATTTAAAAGGTACAATACACTCTCTTCGTCTGGATCCACCACAACAAATAAAAAATTCCTTTAATATACCATAAACTTGTACTTAGAGAAACATCAAATGTGTCATAAAAACCCACACTTCGCTTCATTCAAATGAACACTTTTTTTATTAGCATGATACGTGTTGTTTGCAATCAGAAATGAAAAACAAACGTCTACAACACTCAAAAATATATTTACACTTATACTGCAAAGAATACAGACGGTAAATATATCAAAAGATGGAAAATGGCAATCGATTTCGACCGGACACACCGATCATCATCAGGCCCAAAGAGAGAAAGAGAGAGGTGATTCTCTCTTTGGGCCTGATGATGATCGGTGTGTCCGGTCGAAATCGATTGCCATTTTCCATCTTTTGATATATTTACCGTCTGTATTCTTTGCAGTATAAGTGTAAATATATTTTTGAATGTTGTAGACGTTTGTTTTTCATTTCTCATTCAAATGATGATCTGGAGTTTTTCAGTTTTTATAGAAAGAAGTTTTTTTCGCGCTTGAGCACCTTCAATTCCACAATGGTTATGCCACCATTACAGTAATAATGTCTCATTTGTAGGAAAAGGATGGGACACATCTAACTCACCTTGAAAAGTATTGATGAGCTTGACAAAACAAAAAAAAATTGTAAAAAGTTTGTTATATTTTGATTAACTGTGTAGTCTTTTTCAAACACAGTTAGTCGAAATATAACAAACTTTTTAGTGTTTTTTTTTTTTTGTGTTCTTTCAAGTTCATTGTGCCATCATTAGACCAGGTTGTCCTTCAAGGTGAGTTGGCTGCGTCCTATCCTTTTCCTACAAATATGTTAAAGCCAAGTGTGTTTTCCTAGAAATCATAACCTTAAAGTAATAATGTCTTGCATTTTGTATCATCAGGTGCATTTTAATACGATCAGAGTTCATCAATGTAATTGACGAAGTATTTGCTCGGGGATGTTAGCAGGATGTATTGTTAGGCCTACTCAACTGTACAGTTTTTCTTTACTTTACCGGGTATTCTTCTTACTTAAATATAAAATATTTTAGAATGTACAGTAAGCCTAAATTACCTACAGTAGAAATAGATTTAAATCTTATTTTTCCTAAAATAGTTTTTTTTTACCTCTGAAGTTCTTTGTTATAGTAAAAGAATGTGTCTACAACTCATTTTCAGAAGACCTCTTGTATTAAGTTGTGTAGGTACCTATCAAGTTGTGTATTAAGTTGTCTTAAGTTTATTGTATGTTGCTTATCAATGTTTACGGACATAGCCATAATTGGTTGATCTAACAAAGAAAAAGAGAACTTTAGTCCAAATGAAAAGCATGTGCTGTACAATTAATTAGGATATATTTTTTGTCCCTCTCATTTAAATTCAGATATTTCAAAAGTTTTGTTAGCATACCGGTACAAAAAATTAATTGGCCTACTTCCTTAATTGATATTTATTAAGTTGGTGGGTCAAAAAATGATATGAATTGTTCAACTTCAAAATTAAATTTTTCGCCTTGGTTTCGATTGTCAAAAAATATTATGTAATCTCTACTTATTTAATACGCTAAGGGTTTTTTTGTCTTGAGAACTCCTCTACAATTTTCAATCGATTTTCAAGTTTTTGGTGTCGTTGGATAGGGCTTTATCTGTAGTTGTTTCCGCCCAAAACTGATGATAATCAGACTAAAAATAAAGGCACTATCCACCATTGAAATCTCAAAATTTCCCATTTAAATAACATTGGGATTGAATAGAGCATTTTAAACATCTGTTAATAATCAGCTGTAAGTACGTGTTGATTTGGTGATTAAAGATATTCACAATAGTGGGTTAGCCGGATGACGTTGATTTTGAGCTAAAAGTAATATTTGTATTGTATTAAAGTAAATTGCTCGATTTTGAGCAACACGTATATTAGTACTTTTTATATTTCATAATGTTGCCTTAATCTTATTATGTTAAAATCCCAAACAGTAGTATGTTCACGTTGAATTGGCATTCAAAATGTGTCTAAATCAACTGGTTGATGTCAAGTTGTGCAAGCATCCTGGGTGAGGTCACTGACCAGGGATGGAGATGAATACCAAGTTATCAATGTTTGCATCTTCTGCTGTTCTGGAGTTGCAATCCCATTGACCATCATAATGCCTCTATTATTTTTTTATAGAATGAGAAACAATATAATTTATTAGCCAAAGTGTTAATTTATTTTAAATTTATTAAAATTTACCTGCAATTAACGGTGGACGTAATATTATAGATAACAATATTTAGTGAGAGTGGTTTTTTATGTAAATGAAAGACTGCAAAGAAAAATGGTAACTGATTGTAAATTTATATGAAAAGTTTTTCCTTTTTTTATGCATTTGGCCTATGTGTTCTTACGTCTTAATATGGTGTAAAGTTAATTTATGTTTTTTATTTTTTTCTACTTTGATTTTTTCTTAATAGCTCAAAAACTCATGTAACGGAAACTAAGACTTGTGGATCATGCCAAATTTCGTTTTACCCTATTACATTTGCTCTTAATGTATCATTTATCGACTGTCCTATCAGTCCGCGCATGGCAACGGTACCTGTATCTAATCTAGAAATAATTGTTGTGTTGGCCGACCAAATATGTAAAATGGTTTTTAAATGTGTGTCAATTTATGATGGAGATAAATTGTTCAGCACTTAAATAATATTTTTATAATTGACGATTTGATAATGAGGTAGTAAACCTCGAAACTATAGTAATCGTTTGAATTACTACAGGATTGAAGACGATTAGGTAAATTAACCTACTATTTATTAGTCTAATCAATTTAGAGGGCTTTAACATGAATAAATTTGTAATACTCTCATCAATCTGTATTTTTATTACCTTAAGTTGTGAAGTTTAGCCCCATTTATTTATTTTAAAGAGCACTGTTTCGTCTGTCACCTTTTTCTAAATTTTGGTTTGTTTAAATAAGAGATCTGGTTTTGGGATTTCACAATTCACATACCAGTGTTGTACGAATTGGCACATAGAACCTAGGTACTCGATGATTCTCAATAGTTGACCATGTGATTATCTGAACTGAGTTCACTCAGTTTAGTGATAGTGAGTTAAGTTAACTTATCATAAGTCATTGTCTTCACAGATCTCGGTAACAGTGTGATGGTAGCAATTGTTAACAGAGTTCCCCACACAGTCACTGCCCGGCCTTCATGATGTTTAAACTCTTTCAAGGATTTGTTCTTTTGTTTGTTGTACACCTTAATTATACTTGGGTTCCCATGGTTGTCCTTGGCTTGTGTACAAAAAGTGCATCAGAGAGTAAAACATTTATTATAATTTTTCATTTAGCTGTGGCTTTGTTTGTAAAATAATGTAAAATTTGGTAACAGTTTATTAAATAAATACCGCTAAGTATCACATTGAATCAAGCATTTTTCTGGTTAGGAGTTTATATTTCATCTATTGTTTAAATGTGCTTTTTCATACACCAGAGGATATTGGATGTGTGTTTGGTTAGAGAGCTTGTCATGTCGTCTATCATGTTATTCTTCCGGTGTATGAGATAACATGATAACACTGGAAAGTCATTGCTTCTATTATTAACCAACTCTATGTTTGTGACTCATATAGCCATTGGTATTTACTAATCTTATTAGTCTATTTTTTGTATCCATACCAGTACCCATCATTATGATTAAAATATACTAAAAATGATACTGTGTAACTGCACTTTGAATAAAAATAAATAAATAAATAAAACTAGTGATACAAAAAATAGAATACTTATTCTAAAATTAAAATTATGAAGTACGATGATTTAAAATTATATTTTATAAACACGTATCTCATTAGGCATATAACAAATTTTTATGAGGCGAACTTTACTTATTCGTTTATAACACATTATAAGCCATTTTGATCCTTGTGGGTTTTTCTCTGGATTGTTTTGGAGATCAGGGGCAATGAAAGTTTGTCCCATTTCATTCCAAGATAATAATAAATACCTTCTCCATTAATACCAGCTCCTTAATCGTAACGTTTAGAGAAAAATGCTAAAGGTTGAAAAGGTGCTAAAATTATGCATACAGTCTAAATGTGACAAAAAATGTGGGACTCATATTTCAAAATTTAATTAGTTTTTTGTATTAAAAAGTGGATATAATAAATACCCCTGTCGTAGCAGACCTATGTAGTACTAAGCGAATTTCCAAATTAGTAATATTACATAAATATGACGCTGTCAATCCCACAGATGTGGGTAAAAGACGAAGAGGAAGGTATTAGGTATTAGGTATTAATTTCGACTAGATGAATCTGTAAACAAAATTTCATTACGTGGTCATAAATAGGGAAATAAATGTATATTCTCCTTATGATAAGTATAGGTAAAGAGTATGCAGGTATGCTGCCATGGGGAACGCTAAAAGTAGATTTTAACCCTTCCCGAGCGGCGGCCACTACGCGCGGCCGCACTCACTACGTGAAAAATATTTTAGTTGGGATCAAAAAATAGATTTTGAAATTTTGATGTTTTTCCGTTTCCATCTGATGGTTGAAGTTGATTATGCACACTTTATTCGTGAAAATAATTTTTTACAGGTTTTACGACCATATTTGTTTTGGCGTATATATTCAGTCGTTCTATTATGTCCTCTTCAAAATTCGGATCAGTCAACCTAAAAGTCATTTTTACTAAACATCCCAGCACAGTCTAATCCACTGAATATGTTGAATATGTTACACTAACCTTTATCTCACAAGATGTAAACAAATACTGTCTGAGCGCGCGAAACAATAACACGAGAATGACTCAGCCGGCCGGTAGAAAAGATGTTTCGAGATCAGTGATGCCAACCCACTAAACAGAAATTTACCAATGAAATAAAAAATTATTAAAACAATGATGTTTATTTATGGCCTAATGTAACTATAGACAGCCAAAAAAACAATTATTTTAAAATACCTAAATGATGATTTAATTATTTGAAATAAATGTACGTCAAACGCTAGTGAACTTTAGATAATTTGCTTGTATATATGGCAAATGCTCGGGAAGGGTTAAGCATGAAAAAAAATTATTAGGAGCATATGAAGCCGTATAATAAGTTTCATCTGTCCATAAATAAAAGAGTTTGCCTCTTCTCCATGTGATTAACATCGGAAAAGAGTATGCTGGTTTGCTGCCATGATAAGTACAAAAACCAAGATTTTTTAACACAAATGGTTGAATCCCAACCAAATGAAGCTAAATACCAAGTTTCATCCATAAATATTGGTTAATAAGTGAAATATTAACACATCCTTATTCTCCATAGCATAAACATTGGAGCCCCAAAATACAATGTACTGTTTTTAGACTATTTAATATCTCGGTAACCAATGAAGATAGAGCAAAGCTTCAAAATACTAAATTGTATGTTTTTTTTAGCTATATCCAGTGGTGAAAATTAATTTGAAAATGTTTTAAAATCACGCATGAAAAATGCAACCCCCCCCCCCCCCAAAAAAAATACCCCCGTCGCAGCAGACCAGCGTACTCAGCGAATTTCCAAAGAATTATTGTTTCAACATCAGAGAACTTTTTGGCTATCTTATACAATTAATAATCTTTACAAGAAAATAAAATATAATTAATGGCATTATATTTCTGAGTAAATTATTTTTATTTAATAATTTATATATTAATATTGATACTGCAATAAAGGACTTTTTTAACAGTAATAAAAGTGCACATCCAAAGCTTCCATGCAAAAGGAATTATTTGTTTACAAATAACAAAACATAAACATTTCAAATTTGACAAATATGCAGAAGACAGCTGATCAGCTGATTAGGAACAGATACTTTATTATCTCCATCTCTCTTGCTCCCATTATACACTTATTTTCCATGGGAATACCATGAGATTTAGCATATAGGTTTGCTGCCATGAGGGTTTTTGATCAAATCTTAATTACTCACCACCTAGTGAAGGTTCATAAAATTTTTTATTAAGATATGTTGATAAATAAGCGATATATAACTTTTTAAAGATTTACCCATAATAATAACATGGGAAACTTGATTTGAATTTTCTCTGTAACCAGTTAAGCTATTTTAAAGATTCAAAATACTAATTTGTTTGTTTTTTTAAGCTCTTTTAAATGGTTTTCGTTAAAATTGATGAATTTTGAAAATTTAGGTCCAAAAATGCCAAAAACCCATTAAAAACCCCATAAAACCCCGTTCCCATAACCCGACAATGCTGGTTCGCGAACTCATGAAAATAGACCTGGTCTTACACTTTCATATCAAATTTCATCAAAATCGGAGGTCCCCTTCAAAAGTTATCAGTACCACAAACACATATATATATAGATATATATATACATATATATGAAAATGAACGAATGGTGTTTTTGGCTTCTGGGGACCTCAAAATGAAAAAGTAAAGTGGTCCCGGGCTTAGGTCTTACCATGGCTACTACGGTAATAGCGTATTCCCTATAGGGAAATTCGCTAAAACCCAAAACTACCCCTTCCGATAGGTCAATCAATATATATCTGGTTTAGGAACTCATCCAAACAAATGTAGGATTACACACCTCTACCAAATTTGGTCTCGATCGGACCGTTTTTACGAGAGTTATTGTGTCTAGGGACACATACATACACGGTAAATATATATACATATATCAATTAATTTTAATGACTATTCTTTTTGGTCTCTGGGCATCTCGAAAATAAAAAGTAACAAGGTAAAAAAGCAGTAAACCCTATTCTATAGCCCTGAAGGTCATACAGTGCTTAGGTCGTACCATGAGACCTACGGTAATAGCTTATTTTGTATGGGAAATTGGATACAATTTTGAAACTACTGTATATCAATGAAAAGAATTAGAAATATAAGTTTCAATACAACAAAAATACATCGTGTGAGTCATTACTGTATCCCAGTCTGTTTAAAAAAACAGTCATTATCTCATTAAATCTATGTGACAATACTAGATGGTGGACAAGATTGTCACGGGTGCTTCATAGGTTTGGAAGACCTACCACTTTAATTTTTTTTTATACTTCTGTTATTTTATAATTTTTTATTGACAACTTATTGTTTTATTACTTTTTTTTAAATTTTCAGTGTAGTTCAGTTTTAGTTTTGTATTTTTATGGAAAAGCAGTTTTGTTAAGTGCTTCCTCCTGGTATTTTCCAGCAGTAAAGATGCCTGAAGAAAAGACTGAAGAGAGCTCTCCAGCCAAGAAGGCCGCACCGGTGCCGAAGGGGAAGGCAGTGTTGGCTCGCGTCACCCTCCTCGACGGGTCCTTGGTGGACATCAGCATCGATGTGAGTTGTCAACTTCAACAATATATATATATATATATTGTATGGCTATAATAGCCAGCTACCAACTTAAATAATAATAAAATAAATAAAATATGTTCTGTAGTGCAAAGCCCCTGCGTCAGTACATTTAAAGTGGCCCGGGCCGTTAGGATTTGGTCTGACAGCTGGCATAGCTGAGAGATCACTTGCGTAATAGTTCAGCTGGCAAAAATTGTTGTTCGTTTAGCACCACCCGGGGAGTACGTGCAGCTTTAATGGAATGCTGCGGACGCGAACAACATCACCCCCCACTTCAACAATATCCTTAGCCTTCTCTATAAACATTGACGACGAGATTGGGGACTTCTTGAAAAAGGCCTAAAAAGTTGGTTTCACAAAAACTTAAATTTAGGCTACGTTTTATTTAAAGTCTCAAATAAAATGTTATGTTTTACAAATATAGAAATTTTTGTACAAACGGTTATCTATGAGTCATGTGATAATTTTTTTGATAATTTTTTTTTCGTAGAGGTGGTCCCGAAAACCACCTCTACGAACAGCCTCCCAGTTGATGGACTCGAACTTCACCATCCATACAAACTGGACTTCCTCCTGGGACGCTTTTCAAGGTCGGAACCATTTCCTGATAGATGACCCGACCGTAGCGGTAGGTGGTATGAATCTTCCTCGGAAGCAGTGGACTATACTCAATCGTTTCCGCACTGGAGTGGGAAGATGTAATTATTGGAAGCACAAATGGGGAATGACACAAGACCAGTCATGCGACTGCGGAGCAGAGTATCAAACTATGGAACACATAGTCGAAGAGTGCCCACTGAGTGCCTTCCCCGAAGGATTGGCCGGTCTGCATAGCTCAAGTGAAGCTGGGCTGCAATGGCTTAGCGCCCTGGATTTAGTTCTATAAAGAGAGATCTAATTTTTATTTTTTATTTTAGTGTTTAGATTTTTACTTATACTGACTCAGGTGCTCTGCATCGCAGAATTTATTTTATTATTCTTAAACCATGGTGGCTGGCTGAATGAGCCATACGATATATATATATATACTATGAGTCATATTTATAAAACTGTCTCGCATTGTTCATTGTTTTTTAATAGTATCTGAGTAAATAAATTAATACAAACAATATATTAAGCTGTACACAACTTAAGCTTGCTTCAGTAACTAAAGACAACAGTAAAACTAACATGTGGAAATAGTATCTTTTTATGTTTTTCTTCGATAACCTAACAAATATAAGTTTATCGTAATGATAAAAAAGAATGATCTCAGGATATTACCAACTCTATTTATTTAGTCCGTAGTTTAGCTAGTAATCATGCCATGACCCAAAACCTGTGACGTTTTTGTATCAAGTTTATTACAAATTTCTTTCTTTCAGTACCATTAACAAGCCCAATTTTATTTATTACTTATATTCATTTTTATTCTGGTATTATGTCTAATTTTAAAAGAATGTTCGTTTAAATTATTTTAAAGATCCTGTTTTTAGGCTTTTTGTAACACCACAAATATAAATTGTCAAATCATTTATTTGATAAAAAATATAAAAAATAAAATAAAATATTGTATGCTGAACAAATGATTATAACATACAGTTTGCTGATTTCATTCAACATGTATAAAAAGTCTTTGCCAAAGAAAACTTATAATTATTTGAAATTTGAAGTATTCATTTTAAAATCAAAAGAATCTATTATTGTAACTGGACACATAAGTCATTACTGGTATAAATTAAAGTAATTTATTGTGAGCCAATCAAGTATGGCAGATCAAGTGAGGCTGAAGGGGCAAGTGAGCGGAGACAAGTAGTCAGTCGTATGTCTGGAATGTTTGGAATTATTGGAGTCAGAAGGTCACCAGACTGAATCATCAGCCCATCCCTGGCCGCTGCCGGCCCGCTATAAAGATATTGATTCAATCATTATGATCTGTCCAACAATTG
Source organism: Neoaliturus tenellus (assembly GCA_030545055.2). Taxonomy (NCBI): domain Eukaryota; kingdom Metazoa; phylum Arthropoda; class Insecta; order Hemiptera; family Cicadellidae; genus Neoaliturus; species Neoaliturus tenellus. Next base: position 330,117,705 of record CM061531.1, on the reverse strand, counting down.
AAATTGAGTACTTTTAGCATATTTTATGCTATTTTTTTAAATTACTGTTTTTCAAAGAAACTGTATGTATTTTTAAAATTTAATTTTGTTGTAAAATGGTCAACTTGGTGTAGGCCTATTAGTTTTAACTTTTGGGCGGCTATTCCGTACAATGTTTTAAATATTGAATTTAACATAAAAAAATAGTTTAAAAAATAAATGACTTCAAAAATTGTATAGGCCTACCTTGCTTTAGAAAAAGTATTTGACCTCATTTTATAGAAATTTATATTAAGGTACCCTTTCAGCTAATTTAATAATTCAAAAGAAACCAATCCAGTTATTATACCAAGGCTCTATATATTTTAATACTATTTTTTATCGTAACATTATTTTTGTGTATTGTATATTATAATTTTTCCAATCTTTTACAAATAGGTTTAAACTATTTAGGTTACTTTGATTTTACTAAAATGACCACTTTTAATAGTCAGTATATCAAAGGTTGCTTTGCTCATAAATATTCCCTTATTTTTTTAATCAGCAATATACCGTGACATGCCATCACAGGACTGGTACTAGGCTGGATAACCTAAAAGGCCCGTTGAAAACATGAAATTATGTAAACATGTTAAGTACAATGTAATTAAATGTATTATTGATACCTTATGAATACTTAAACTCAGCTTCTTGTACATTAAAATCTACTTTTGCAACTTTTCTTATGAAATGTTCTTAATGACCAAGGAAAATGTACATTCTGAACGTACCTGTACCAATTGTTGAACTGCAAAAAGACCATCTTAATCCTTTAATACACTATATAATTTACGCTCTGAAATAGGAAATGTTTTGAAAGAAGACGCACACTCACAATTAGTTGAACTTAAGCTAGTACCACAAAAAACATTAACACAAAATAAACAATTCTCAAAATTTTTCATTCTTTGTTTAGAAGGGAGGATAACTGATTATCCTGTAATATGTCATTTGTACTTAACGTTTGCCACAAAGGATGGCGACATTGTAAATTGGTTTCAAACATCCTTATGCTATAAGAATCTATTTACGTTAGCGTATTTAGTCAATGGTGTAACCCATATTGGTCTTGTGGTATTTTGATTTAATAGTTTTGTGTTTCTGTGTTATCGAGGGCTGAAAAAATTATTAAGAATCAATAATCGAGGACTCGATATATTGTGTCAAATTTTCATCAAATTTTGTATAACCATAAGTTTTATTGTTACAATATTCCAGAGAAAAGCCAAGGGTGAGGATTTACTGGAGAAGGTTTGCGACCACATCAACCTGCTGGAGAGAGACTACTTCGGTCTGACTTACGAAGACCGCCACGACCCTCGTAATTGGGTGGAACTCGACAAACGTATTGGCAAATTTGTCAAAAGTAAGTTAATATCTTGAAGATGGTTCTTTTTTACTTAATTTGGGATTATTTCACATTTGTATAGATCCAACTGGCAGCTAAGTATTTTAGAAAATTAGAACAGGATAAGGTTCATTGGAGTACGTAAGGTACTCCAATGAAGGAGTAAGGTTCATTTATAATAGTACTTTGTATGGATAAGATTTATTATCATAGAAATCTTTAGTGTGCCTAAAGTGGCCGATATCAGATAGGAAATTGTAAACAAAGGACTGCTTACTGTGGAAAAATTACTCCAGCCATTTCCAATAAAGTAAGGTTTGGGTTGTAAATAATCATCCCCCTGTGTCTTATTGTCATTACATTTCCCTTCAATTTGGTTGTCAGGAACACTAGTGTCCGAATTATAACCCTTGCCTCTGCAACAACATTGACCAAAAATAATATAAAAATAGTTAGGAATATAAACCTATAGAAATTTTTTAGTTTGTTTTCAAAGACAAATATTTGCGCAAATACCTTTTTTTTTATCAAGGTCAGTTGAAAAGATTTTTTAATTACAACAATAAATTAAAGTCCAATTATTTAGTTTGTATAAGGGAAGAAAAAGATATCTGAACACCATTTCAATTTTTGGTATTTGGTAGCAATAATTTATATTTATTCACATAATTTGTTCCTAGCTTTATGTCTCTTTAATTACTGTTTGTTAATAGACTTTTCGGATTTTGTTTTTTGCATTAGCGAACCTTGATATTACAAAACTGTGTAATGCAAATTATCGTAAGTTTTAATTTGCAATTTATGTCATCCCTAATATGTAAACCCTTTCCAAAGCATATTACTATTTTAATTTGAGTTTATTAAACAATTACATATTAGTATTGTTTTTCAATGCCTTTTTACACTAAATAAATTTTTAATTTAGAATTATTAGTGTGTGTTTAACTTATGTGCGTGTATGTGTGTGTTTGATTTAGGCCTAGATTTCCATTATTTTTTCACCCTTAACTGTAGAAATTTTGTTGTTTTGTAGTGGTGTTCTATAATTTTATGTGTTGGTGAAAATCTACTCTCTAAGTTTAACTGCCCTGTTGCCACAAATTAAAGAATGCACATTAAAACTTCACTAATAACTAAATATTAAATATTTAGGAGTTTATTATAAGAATATTTTAGTAAGCCTAATGCAACAACAAATGACTTACAAATTTTGTGGAGGATTTTCTTTGGGACGTATGAGTGCTTGGTAATTTGACCCTCAAGTAATAGATCTTTCTACTTATGTCGAAAATGGTTATAAACGCTGAGGTCATTTCCTGAGAAAAAGTTATCAAAAATTCTACTTAGTTACATACGGTACTTGTTCTATTTTTTGCCAGTTCATTTATGTTTATGATTCTTAAATCCTGTAGAAACCACTTGAAATATTTATTTGATACAATGTGATGCATGAATATTATTTAACTCATAACCCTAATTACATTTTTACCAACAAAATATTTTCATTGCTTTCCAATGCTAGTTTTTTTCAATTAGAAATTTTGATTATATCATTAAATTGATGTTGTAATATTGACTGTCTAGATGAACCCTGGAAATTCAACTTTGAAGTAAAATTCTACCCCCCAGACCCTGCACAACTACAAGAAGATATCACAAGGTAACACTACGTATAAAATAATAGTTTTAGAGTTTTGTTATAAATATTTCCCTAATTGATTGGTTATGGGGAAGTGCCATTTAATTTGGTTTTAAATTGTCCTAATCAATTAATTAGACGATTGTCTTTTCAATTAATTCATGTGCTCTTAATTAAGCGAGTCCTTATTATTAAATAGGCGTTGGCCATTTAACAGTAATTTTTCTTGATGTCTGTGTGTAAGAGAAGAGTTTGTATTATGAATGTCCTTATATTAAAAATGTGTAATAAGTATAAAATTAAAGAGTAATTTATTTATATTGACAACTATTTTACGGTGTATTAGTAAAAAAAATACTTTAAAAATGTATAACTATTTTTGTGTGAACTTAAAATTGATTTGTTTGTCATTTTTTCAGATATCAGCTTTGTTTGCAGATCAGAAATGACATTCTCAGTGGAAAGTGAGTTTTTCTTGTTACCTAAAATATATTTTTTTTTACATTCACTGTAGTTAATTGTTAATTTGATAATTTTATCCCCATGTCTAAAATAGTGGTTGTTCTGACTATTTTGTACTTAATTGTCTTAGCATCAAAATGTTATTTTAGGATCAAATTTGAAGCGTCAGTTCTAGGGATCCCTGCACAAAAAGACACACTGAGTTTTCTTAGCAATAAATGTAATATTTCAGGTAACTTAACCCTATTTCAACCACCAAAGAAAAATTCCTAACCTAACTTTAAATTATCAGTTTCCAACACCTGCTGGTTGGTAAACCCAATGTTTAAAAATTTATTCATAATTTCTTTTCAACATAGCTATGTTTCAAACAGCCATACTTAAAGCTTAATCTTGTATACTGAATCTGTCGGCTTTAAATAGTGTCCTATGGTTCCAAGCTGTGTTTTATTGAATCCATTTTGGGTTGATGGAACATCTGAAATAGGTTGTTTTAGAAAAGAATATCAATGAACTATTTTTTAAATATGTAAGCATTGGGGAAATGCTAATGCCAATGGGCAGAGGATTTAAGCAATAGGACCCCGATCTACCTCAGAAATTTAAGGGCCGGTTGAAAACTGTTGTACAGTAGACTCCCTCTTAACCGGCCACCTTTTAACCGGTCTCCGCTTTAACCGGCCTACCTTAACACAAAAGGAACATCTTTTTAACCGGACATTTTTTATCTCAACATCGCTTTAACCGGCCGTGTTTTTCCGGAAACGTAGTTTTCTTATCTACTGTTTCATTCAATTCAACGTTATTTCATATTGCGATGTTCTCAAACCAATTAAAGTGTAACGTCCTGGACAGAAGTGAATGCCACCGGAAGTCAATGCGTTTGGACCTACTATCCAGTAGACCACAATAAAGAAACAAATTATTATTAGTTTAGGTTTGTTGTGGATTTCATGGGTGTCGGATGTTAGCTTTAAATCATATACAGTCAGTAATGTATTTAAAGTTGTTTTTAAGTGATAATTATATCTAGACCATAAAATTGTAGTTTGGCGTTCTTAAATGCTGATCTGTTTAACCGGCCAATTCATTATTCGGCCGCATTTTGGTCCAAAGGTGGCCGGTTAAGAGGGAGTCTACTGTACTGTATTTAAAATGTGTTTAATTTTTTCAGATTACCTTGTTCATTTGTGACGTATGCTCTGCTCGGTTCATATCTGGTTCAGTCTGAACTCGGTGACTATGATCCGGCTGAGCACAAGAACACTGACTATCTGAAAGAGTTCCGCTTTGCTCCTAACCAAAGTGCAGATCTCGAAGAAAAGGTTATGGAACTCCACAGGACACACAAGTAAGTAAATGTTTGTGGTTGGTATTGAATTTTGTTTTTATTAGAATAATAACTCTAGGCTTTATGTAAATAATGATGACTTATAGTTTTAATTTTTGTAATTATTTTGTTTTTGAAATGAAACTTGTGCTGGAAGATTGATTGTGCAGTGGTAATAACAGCCTGGAGGAATCCCCTATGAATGAAAGGAGGCGTTTCAAAACTCAAGCGTTTTCTGAAGGGTTAATAAGTGGCCTATAAATTTCATTATCTAAAGCAAAAGTGGCCTGAAATGGTATTAGAATAATAAATAACTATAAATTACTCCTCGGTCGAAATTCAACAAAACTTTTTTAGTTGATGTGGACTGTCTGGACCCAATTAGTTAAAAAATAATAATAACTGAAACATGTGTTGATCTGCTAGCATTTTTTATTACAACAATTGTTCTAATAATTCAAACAATTGCCATTCTTCTATAAAATAAACATTCAAACTTAAAAGGCCTGTGAGGTCGAGCTCTGGGGCCGATTCTCACCAATTTTTATCGGAAACAACAACAATTTCTAAATGACATTGTATTTTTGACGAGGAGTATATATTTTTACTATTTTTATTCTTGGGCAACACTCATAAAAACACAAAACACGGACACATATACACAGAGCAAATTTCACACATATACATTTTTTTCTAATGACATAATGAGCATTGATACACAATGTGTTGTGGAACAAAAACAATTAAAAATGTTCCACGTTCACAAGTGTAGTCGCGGTGACGAATTTTTCGGTCGCGCAACCGGTTCAATTATTAAGGCAGTCGGGATTAGACGATCAAGCCGGTTGCGCGACCGAAAAACTCGTCACCGCGACTACACTTGTGAACGTGGAACATTTTTAGTTGTTTTCATTCCGCGAAATATCGTGTATTCGTGTATGTGTGTGAAGTCCAATCTGTGAATATGTGTCCGTGTTTTGTGTTTTTCTGACAATGACTTCACATACAGGGTGTCTACTGGTCACTGAAGTCACCAAAAGTCATCGAAAGTCACTGATTTTAGTTAATGGTCACCAAAGTCACCAAAAAGTCACTAATTTTTCTTTAAAATGCAAGAAAACTCACACATTTTTAGTATAAATTGTGCAAATGATGTGATTGCGAGCAAAAGTTTTGCGACTTTTACAATTTTCCCCCAAAATTTGCTATCTTAGAGACGGCAAAAATCACTGATTTTTAACAATTTTCACCCCCAAAAGTCACCAAAAAGTCACTGATTTTTATACCTCTTTGGCAGTAGACGCCATCATATCACATTTTTCAATGGTGAGTGTTGCCCAAGAATAAAAGTAGTAAAATAAACAACTACAAATCAAGCCCTATCTTAGAACAATAAAACCTTGAAAACCAGATGAAAAATTGTAGGAAGAGCTCCAATTACAAAAAAAAAAAAAAAAAAAAAAAAAACCTTAATGCATTAAATAAGTATAGATTTTCAAGTTTGAGTATCTGGACATTTTGATTATTCGAACCAGCTTGGGTCTTAATTAGATTGGATAGTTGCAACATTTGATAAGTTTTACCTACGTTGCGTAGGGGCCAGACGCCGGCGGAGGCGGAGCTTCACTACCTGGAGAACGCCAAGAAACTGGCCATGTACGGTGTGGACCTGCACCAGGCCAAGGACTCGGAGGGTGTGGATATCATGCTGGGCGTTTGCTCCTCCGGCCTGCTCGTCTACAGGGACAAGTCAGTGCAAATCATTACTCTCCCGTCTATGATGTATAGGCAATAGGGGTAGGCGAGTGCTCGGAGTTTTGAATAGTGGCTCGGGTAGTTGGTTCTACTCAAACTCGACAAATATTAAAAATTTGAGTCAAGTACTCATCACTCCGGCTGCCACCAACATGATTCTATTGAACTACTGTCATACTCAAGTTGGCAAGTTTTATAAGACGGAGTTGTTTAAGTTTCTAATAAACAATATTTTTTCTAAAACTATTACTTGAAACACATTGGTGTTGGCTAAACACTTTGAAAAATTTAGAATGTTTCCAGTTTTCTTTGATCGATATAAATTCATCGTGTATTATTTACTGAATGCATTCAGCTTATCCGAAGCTTTGTCACTTTAGAGGTTAGGACATATCTTTTCAATCGGCAGTAGATACAGTTCTCATCACTTCTTATCAAACAACTGTCCTTACTCCTGTTACTCCTAGCGTCTGGCGGCGGGCATTCATATCACTGTAGTTTGTTGTAGTCGTCACCAAATAAGAGCTACGGTAATGTACTTGATTAGCGGCTATGAGCGCTGTTGCCAACGAGACATGGTGTTGGATCGCGAATTGTAAACTGTAATCCTATCCATGGACTCTGCACTCGGCAGTCGGCGAACGCTACATCATTAGTTAACTTGTAATTTTGTCGCTGAGCGATGATGTCAAGCCATTCTTTTTATCCGTTGATCCATAAAAACAAAGAGATAACAACAAAATATTAATTAATTCCGTTTTTCTAAAGTCAAATATAAGTAGTAGATACATTAATATTTTTGATAATTGTTATCTGTAACGAACCAGATCCGTACCAATGCCTTTAACCATGCCAAACTAATGACGGTATTTCACCTTGTATAAATAGAGCCAAACCTCTACCCAATTTTCAGTGCACCGCTGACTTCTAATCTAACATCAACCTGTTGCTATCTAACAACAAAAATGTAGTCCAATATAAAATGGTAACTTTGTCCAAAATTGAAACTTCAGCAGGCTATTAACTTTTCTCACAGTCAAACTAGCAATCTATTCCTTATCATGTCTTAATTGTTTCGTCATTGTTTTGTAACACTAACGTCACTGATCTTAGAAAACATAGTCTCTTGAGTCTTGAGTAATATATACCTGTGGTTAGAATCTCAATCAACCGTTTCTCTTTTGACCATCAATCTCTGTTGTCTACCACTCCAAAAATGCATGCTTTTTTTTAAGTGTCGTAATTGACACCGTACCGAAAGTGTATGTCCCATACGTGAACGTGTGGGACAGGATGTCAGTGAGTTCAGTGGAAACAAAAACTTGTTATTACTGTATTATTATTACTAATTTTGATTAAATTTTTTTTAGGTTGAGAATAAACAGATTCGCTTGGCCGAAAATTCTCAAGATTTCATACAAACGCCACAATTTCTACGTAAAGATTAGACCTGGGGAGTTTGAACAGTTTGAATCTACTATCGGATTTAAACTGGCCAACCACAGAGCAGCCAAGAAACTTTGGAAAGTCTGTGTGGAACACCACACATTCTTCAGGTTTGTAATATATTTAATAGTCGACATGGTTTTTTTGTACAAGGATCTCCTTCTACAGTTTTCAATTGATTTTAATGATTTTGGTTTCATTCGATAGAGCTCGGCTTGAAGTTTTTTATAAAGTAAATTGGAAAATGTCCATTCAAACTGAAGGCCCCTGCATGCCCTTAAAGTTCTATATTTCCCCATTAAAATAGCATTGATAAGAAAATTAAAAAATGTTTTAAGTTTACAGCTGTAACAAGTAAACACAACACACCAGGGAGATTGGTCTATTCATACTAAAGAAGTTATGTTAAATCATGGAGGATACGCTCATTAACGAACTACATTACAGTAGTTTTTTTTTTTTTATTCTGAAAATCGATTTTATTCGGTTTGGATCGCCTTGGTTCTTGTTTATTAAAATTTAATTAAATATTTTCTTACAAGTAGCCATTGTATCTCTTTGTTCTTTTGAAGTCAGTTTAAATGAGTTTTTTCATTCTTTCACGGCCTTTTTTTTTCGAATAGAGATACAAAGCAGCTCACGTGTTTATTCACTGTTCAGGTTGGCCACCCCAGATCCACCCAACAAGGTCGGCCTGTTTCCCCGCCTGGGCTCCAGGTTCAGGTACTCGGGCCGCACTCACTTCGAGACCAAGAAGAACCCGATCGAGCGCCCGGCGCCGCAGTTCGAGCGCAGCTTGAGTGGCCGCCGGCTCACATCCAGGAGCATGGATGGTGAGTGAAATTTGAACTTGGATAGTTGTTTGTTATATGGATTCCACTAAACAATGTGCTGCGGCAGTTAGGTTAGATATTTTACTGCTCAATTTGTCTAAAATACTTTCTATAATTCAAAACAAGTCACCTCAAAGCGATAAAACAGGAGAGGTCATTGTCAGGAGCATCCTTCCCCTACTCTGTGAGTTGCCGAGTGATTTAAGTGTGCATGTTATTTTCACTGTGAATAACACCTTATCTGACTTCCCGATATCCGACCTAGTGTCTGACCGTCATTCTGTCATTCCGCCGCTCCCGTTGTTGCTGAGCCTGTCGAATCGTGAAAGACTTATTCTATGCATAACGATTTGTTTTACACATATATACAAATAATGCCATTTTTCAGTTATTGAACTTATCTTGATGTTTCAATTAATGTATTATTGGTACAATAAATTTGTATTACAATACTGTATAGCTGTTTTTCCTTATAAGAAATATCTTTTATTTGCTCCTCCCAATATCCGACTTTTTGATCGTTACGACCATGGCCCAGTTCCGTCATGAACGGACATGGGAGGTTCTTTTGTACAACTGCCGCAGTGCACTGTAAACTTGGCTGACTACACTTACTTGGTAACTTGGTGTAAACTTGGCGTAGTAATCAGGTGCTGCAGCTGCGGGCGGAGATGTATTTGACAAGTTCGTTGCGGACATGGTTGCCTTTTTTGGAATCAAAATTTTAAAAACCCTCAACATAGAACTGTCCAATCTTCAAGTCGTGTTCAACGAATACTCTTCTTCCTATTTATATGTTTGTCTTCTTAAGATTCAAATTTGTAAAAAAAGGAAACAAAAAGTAATGTCATCTGTATGATATAAAATTATCATCTTGTGTGCCAGAGCATTACATGAGGAAAATACCAAGTTTCTCCCAGTTGTTAAGAAAAACACAAATAACTTCATTACTTTTATTGTGTATTTTAGGTCTTTAAATGTTGACACTATTTATCATTTATTCATTTTCTCCAACAATCAAAAAGTTATACAGTAGAGTTCCAGTAATCTGAACTAATTGGGCACAAACCGTGATCGGTTTAGTGAATTTTCAGATTAGGCCGATATTATGGATATTACAATGTACAGGTTTACTAAATGTGTAAATTACGTTAAAAAATCTAACCAATAGTGTTATTTAGTTTAGAAGATACAATATATTTTATTTAGAGAGACGCAAGTTAAACCATAAATTGCAGTTATAAATAATTTCAACTTAGCGGATTTTTCTTTCTTGACTTATCATTGGATTGCAAAACACTTTTAGCCTTGAATTATTTTTTTATTAAATTTAATCCTCAATAATTTGACCCGACGACAACATTTTTGATTGTCAGCTCTAGGAGTTCCGAGGACTGAATATAACGACGCAAGCAAGAGGCACACCATGTCTCATCCCCCGGACCACATCCCCGAAATGGACAACAACAAACTTGGAAAGCTCTCCCCTGCCAAATCTAAGATCAAGGAGAAAGTCAAGGACAAGGTATAATGTCACTTTGAATCATAACTTTGTTGGCAATTTTTAGCTGCACTCTTCACCCCGTAGATGAATGGTATTTATTCCTAAAAAACAAAGAGTTCTTGAAGACTAACAGGAAACTTCCCAAATAGTGAAACGTTTTTGAGAATGAGAAAACTTGTTTTGTGCTATTTTCTTAACCTCAGACAAGGGTTTCATTGTGCTTCCATTTATTTAATAAAATGGATTTAATGATCCCGTTTTTATAAGATTACAATTTTTTTTAAAAGCAAATATGTTTGATCAATGCTGAACTAATGCAGTAACGCTATTAATACGTTAGCTTTATGAAAAATAATTAAAGTTTGTCTACTTTTATTATTTCTTTCTCATTGCAAGAAAACTCTTTTTTGAGACAAACTTCAAAGATTCAGAAATGATATTTGAATATAATTTAAAAATTCCAATTCTAATTTTAATGAAGACGTATTGTTATTAAAAAAAAACCCCTCAACCTTAATCTGTAAACTGTGCTCTATCGTCATTATAAATTAGGTTTCGCTTTAAACACAAATTTGTAGTTTGTCATATCTTGAAATACTTCCTTATATTTGCTTACTACTAAAATTTATTAACCATTACCAACATTGTTACATCTCAAGAACTTTTGATAGTATAACTTAGCAAAGAAATGTCCGAGTTTCAATGAGGCTTTGAAGATCAAGACTTTCCAAAATCCACTTTTTGAGAAAATTTGGCAAGCTTATAAAGTGTATCAAATAGTTAAAGATTCTATTTTGAACACTTAAAGAGATACATCACAAGGAAGTTGTTACACCTTTGCTCTATATCAGAGAGGTAGGAGGTGAGTGTTCACTGCACCAATGCCTTGTGTGATTTGTTTCTTTCGGTTTTTAATACAGTAAAACCCTGTAAACTTAACTCCTGATAACTTCATACTTCCGTGGTTGCTCGGACGTTTGTGCGCCCTAAGCTTTGCTTTTTGCTGCCCTATCGTCGATATTATATGGAATTAAGGTCATGAGACAAGTTTATGTTGCTACTACGGCCACTAGTTTGTGACTCGGCCATGGTTTGCAGAGGACACTACAATGTTTCGATTGGTATTTCTGGCTTTTTAATGTGGTTCCATCGCGAGTGACCGCTTTCCCGCAATCCGATCGATTGCGAGCGGATCGTGTAAATGGCGAGCATAAGACCAGCTCGGGAAATCTTAACAAAATTTAACCGTGCCTCAGTAGAGTTTGTGGGGTTTTACTGTTAACCATTTGGTAAGGTTTTGGTTCATGTCGGCGTTTTGTGGTGACACTAACCGTAACTATGTGAGTGTATGTGTGATGACTAACCACTAACGTCACTAACAGCTGGGCAGTGCCAACTCTTCCACTTCGTCTGTCAGCTCGATGGAGGGAGATTATGAGGCGGAGTCTAGCAAAGCAGACGATAAGCCCCTACAGGTTACGTATTACTCATCATTCGATAAGCCTGCACTGAAAAGCCTGATTGTTCCCGTGTATTGCAGCCTTATGCATTTGTTGTCTGCCCATTTTTTATATTTTTCTATGAATATCGGTGGTCCAGGAATAGTTCCTTGTTATTCTCTGTTTTTCCATCTAGACATGTTTTAGAATCTTTGTGGTTATTTGATGTATTACAGGATCTGAGGTGTATTTTGTCATTAATGTATTTTCACAGACTGATGGGATTTTCAATGTGGTGTGTTTTAGTTTAACTTTGTCTAGACGGGGTATTGGAGTATTTCAATATCAACTTTAAGTATCAATCTTACCTTAAAAAGTAAACCATGGTTGTCTTGTTATTCAATATTGTATCCGTTACATTGTTATTAAATTTATAATTTATTTGTGTGGTGTTGGGAAGATAACTACTCTTATTTAAACTTTCTACTAGCTTGAGGCGTGCTTAGGCTTGCTTATGTTTTTGTTTATTCAAGTTATATTTGTTCTTTTAACCTTGTTAACTAAACATGAGTAATATCTGTTCAGTTAGCTTTTTGTACAGTGTCTGCAAAACAATGCTTGCAACTTTTGCCACCTTCAATTATTTTAAACATTATATCACATTACAAAATAAAAGATACTGTTATAAAAAATCCCCAATAATTTTAGATCAAATCATAAACTTGTTTCTCATCTTTCATGTCATTGTCTCATATGAAACTTCTGAAAATCTTCTTCAACGTTATCCTGATTTAGTTCTTGCCAACTTCGATTTTCAGTTGAACAACTCACCAATTAAACTTTATCTTTTCACAACCATAAAACCAATGAATACTATTGACCGAAACTTTCTTTCCCATTTTTTTCTACAAGGTTTGGCCTTCTTTATTGTTTTTGTATTCATTGGTTAATCTTGCTCTCTAACGCTACAATTCAAAAAATATATTGGTTATTAAAAACCTTTCTTTCACTCTAGATGTATTACATTAGTTTTTAGAACTGTTTAAAACGAGCCTTCAAAGAGATGAACGGTGATTTGAATACAGAAGAAAGGTGCAAAACAATCATTACAGACTTAGCAGTGAGGCCCAGACAGTTGAGAATTATATCGTGAACATGAAGTCTGTCTGGGGGTTTTTCTACGTGCTTTTTATTCAGTATTATATCATCCGAAGAAAATTCTATATATTCTTAAAACATTCTAAATAAAGACTTTTTTAACACCCGTTACAAATGTTTTGAAGAAAAATAACCTAATTTTTTTGTCATACATAGTAAAAAATTGCAAAACCTAGGCTATGGTACTTAAATGCTAGCTTAAAAATTTTAATTTATAACAGAAATACATAAAGATTTTGATCACATAAAAGCTTTCAAACCACTCTCAGCAATATTTTGCCTCTGTCTTACCATCGTTGGCTTAATGATATCCACAGCTTCATTTAAAAAGGAATAAGCACTTTTTACACAAGTGTTTTGGCACTTTTACTGAAAACAAATCCTTTTTTAATGAAGTAAAATATTACTGTTTATCTATTAATTTGTATTTATTAGTAAAATTTAATAGACTATCTTAAATAGACTAGCCTAATATGTTTTTGGTACAAAAATACAATGTGAGACAGTTTTCAGAAAAGTAATGTGAGGGAAGTACAAAGATGAAGTGTATTTTATTAGTTTTATTTTTTATCCAGTCATATTATTTAATTGTTTTTATTTATTTTTTTTTCATTTCTCTTAATACAGTTCTTTGTCTACATTTGTTTTTAGTAGTCAATATAATTTGTGAACAATTTTTAAGGTTAATATTTTTATCAATAACAAATTTTTAGTTTTTAAAACAAATTTTTGGTGTTTACAGAAACCTGTTGGAGGCGTAGCTGTACTTCCAACCAAGGCGCTGGGCTTAAATAAATTGAAGAAAGACAAGGAAAAGAGTCCCTCCAAGTAAGTTTTATTGTACCCCAAAAGTGGTAGAACCTTGAGTAACAAAAGCCTAAAAATAAAATAAAATAAAAGACATTTGCAACTTCAAAACTAACGAGAGTTAAATATTGAGGTTTACCTTTACAATAAAGATTGATTGATTGATAAGATTGTTCGATTTATTTTAGTTTTTATCTTAGTTTGCAATGACTTAACACATTTTACAATAATTAATTAACAAAAAATATACATCTGCTTTTATTTTATATTTATGTTTTATTTTAATTAATTAATTCTTTTTACACAATATTAATAGTTCAACTTTTCCAGACTAAAATAAGATATTTTATGTTTGGTTTGAACTACAATTTTTTTCTAAAATACTATAAATCTAAGTTTAAATGTTGGATAATTGAGAGGGGAGTGTAAACGGGACTGGTCATCCCGGTTTGGTCTTGTAAAATTATGGCAAGCCTACATAGTTCACTGTTAAACATTGTAAGTTTCCATACATCTTATAATCAGAATATATCCAGTATTAGCTCATAATAAACAGTGAATATAACCACACTAGGTCGCAGTAACCAAAAATAATAATTTTTGGCCCACACCCTCCTCCACTTCAAACAAACTTGTTTACATTGGAACTGGTCACACTAGTTCGGATGAACGGGAGTGTACATAGTGGCTCATTAATAAACTGAATTGTATCCAAACCTTTCCTATAACTTTTTAATACATTCAGTGCAATAAACTGAAGTCAGTTATTTGACTTTCAGCCTAAATGCAATCAAAAGCTAAAGAAAATGTTAAAGGTCTCATACATTTTTAGATACTTTGTCAGTAATGCCATCTCAAACTTAATTACCATGCTTCGTAGATCGTGTGTTATTATGTATTCTCTCTGGAAGTACATTTGCGCTGGACATATATTCTACTAACCAAACTAAATCAAAGCAATGGTGGGCTTGACCTGACCCGTTTTCCAGCCACATTGATTGGTGCATCTCAGGATTGTAAACCGTCACAGACCAAAGTAAAAATCAGTAAATATATGTTTCGACCAAAAATATACTCATATTAATAAATTTCCAGTAATTGCTTGTATAGTTTTTTATTTTGGTTACAAGTAAGTCATTAAAAATATTATAAGTAAGTGTATTAACTGTTTAATCAAATTAAAAAAAAAAAATAAAAAAAACAACAGTAATTATACTTTAGAAGTTTGATCAAAAACATTAGTTGGCATAATTATCCAGTATTTACCTTTCGTTTTTTATAATTTATTGGGAATTCATCAGCAATCTGTTTTATTGTTACAGTGGTTTGACCAACGAAAACGACCACGATGACGAAGAAAAAGAAAATAGAGCGACCGAAGACGCGGTGATAAACACCACAAACTTGATTGACAAGGAGAAAGAAGCTGCAGGCTCTCCAAAAAGCCAAGAGGATAAAAAGGGAAAAGATGGGTCTCTTTCAAAACTGAAGGTAGGTGTCACAGTAGCTCATAATGGTTTCAACATATATTTTGTGGTAGTACATGTCAGAATGTCTTCCAAGCCTTTGACAGATGAATAAATTATTAATGAAAAATTATCAAAAGTATTCAATTCAATCAATATTTTTATTATAATTTAATTAAAACTTAAAAATTTGTATTAGATACTAAATCTTGAGCAATAAAAATGGTGTTTTTTTTATATACAAGGTCATACAAGGTTTTTGTCATTGATGGTTAACGTTAACATTATGTTAAGAAGTGTCCTTTGAGTATGTGAAAAATTATGTTTTAGGGTAGTAATTTAACCTAAAATATATATTCTAGAACCATTAAATTTTTGTATTCAAAACTTAACTATCATATTATTGTTCTTAATATTGTTCGTTCTCATAAGAATTAATTTTCATAAACTAATTTCGAAATGATTTTAATGGGTTAATTTTTAAAATGTTATAATAGAATAAAATTAATTTGCATTGTAGCTTACTTGTTGGACAATGCATGTTAATAGAAAAGTATCTAGTTTGTTGAAAAATAGCTTTGTGCAATGCCTATTTGTAGTAGAGTTCGTAATGCTATATGTGTTTATTTTGCGAAGGAAAATGTTGATTTAAATGGATTTGTATTGATACTTTTTTTGGCCTCTTGCTATTGTTAAAGGTTTACTGGCTGTAGCTGTTTTGTTTTGATTAATACTCTAGTCTGGAAAATTCTCCTATCCCTAAATTTTTGCCAAACTAAAGGTCCAGAGCAAATTATTTTAGAAGAGGAGTTCTCTTGTTGGATCAGTATTGACATCCAACAGCACTTTCCTTAAAATGCTTTTTATTTTATTTGAGTTTGCATGATTAATTTTTGTTTATTTTTGTTTTTCTATTTCCGTTGGTGTTGTGAATGAAGAGTCCAACTTTCCTTTTTGGACGAAAGGAAAAAGACAACAAGAATATTTCTGATTCCAAAAATGCAAAGGAAAAAGATGGCAAAGATAAAGATGAAGACAGTAAAGATAAAGAGAAAAAAGACAAAGATAAAAAGGAAAAGGAGAAGAAAGAGAAAAAAGAAAAGGAGAAGGAAAAGAAGGCCAGCAAAGAAGAGGAAAAAGAGAAACAAAAAAGGGAAAAAATAGAGCTTGAATTACTTGCCAAAGAGTCTAAAAGTAAGAAAGATAAAGATAACAAAGATAAAAAGGATAAAGAAAAGAAGGATAAAGACAAGAAGGACAAAAAGGAAAAAGAGAAAAAAGAAAAAGAGAGCAAAAAGGACAAAAAAGGTAAAAAAGATGATGGAAAGAAAGATAGTAAGGAAAGTAGTTTTGTCAGTGATAAAGACAGATCCTTAGCTTTAGAATCTTCATTTGATACTTCTTCTTCTCCATCAAGTCCTGAAAAAGCCAATGAAAGTACTGAAGGAAGTATTCCCGAAGGGTCTCCACTTCCAGGATACACAAAACCTTATGATTATGTTGAAGATGGTTCTGACCAGAAACAGAAAGGAAAATCATTGTTAGTAGGTGCATTTTCATATGAAAACAAAGATAAATTAGAATCACCAAAAGATGAACATGGAAGTTCTTCTGGACGTAAAGCCGTTGGCATTGCATTTAATTATGCCCCTGGAGAGGCCCAGAAAGTTGCCGAAACAGCCGCCGAAAAAAGAAAAACGCTTTTGGAAAAAAGTGGAAATGAACCTGACGTTGTGCCGGTCGGACTGCGAACACCGGGCCTTGACTACGTGGAGTCAGCTGCTCGCAAAGAACAGTCAAAGTCAGGTGCTGATTTGTCTCCAACATCCAAAAGAGCTTTGGACATGAAAGGCGGAGGAATCTTTCACTCCGGAAAAGACACCAAACCTGGTTCTACTTTTGGAGCAAAAACACCAGAAGGACTTTCAACAAAGGTTTCTGGAAAAGATAATGCATCAGGAAAAGACCCCAAATCGACTAGTCTTCTATCTAAAGACCAAAGAGCTACTGACCAGTATGGCAGGCCACAGTTTGACGAAGGCATTATAGGTGGGGCTTATCCGTATGGGGGTGCGGGAGACTCCCCGAAATTATTGCAAGATATCAACAGAGATTTTTTGCTGGCCGAGAGAAGCCATTTGGAACCAGGTGCCTTCGGAACACCCGTCCAACAGGGTGGACCGAAAATTGTGAAGACTACTACAAAGTCGAGTGTTGTGAAGGACAGGGAAGGTGTCACACAGAACATCGAGGAAAAGGTTGAGGACTTGCAATCCGGAGAGGTTACTGTGTCTACACAAGTCAATAAGGTATGGTTCAGTATTTATATTTTTATTTAATTTTTTTAGTATATATCTTGCTGAATTTTAGACATTTATAGTTTTTGGCATCTTTTAGTTCATTTGTAGTAATTTTGCAATAATTAATGTTGTATGAGTACAGATATTTTCCTCAGCAATTTTCTAATATTGTATGTACTAAAACATGTACTGGCTCTTTGGTGTGTGATTAGCATTGATGCAATCAGTGATATTTATTTCCTTTTAATGATAAAATCCATAAACTGTTTTATATCTATAAAATATTTTTATCTTTTGTATTCTAAATTTATCGTAATTGATGAAAAACCGTTTAGCATCAAGTTCAGAATGTTATGTTCATTAAGTAAAATTGTTTTTTACAATAAAAAAAATTGAATAAAATTATTTAAAAGGTTAGTTGAATAAATTTTGATAATACAGATAATTACCCTTATTTCTAATTGTAATTTTTTGGTGAGGTGTATATAATATCTTTCTATTTTATTTTTATTTTTTGGGCAACACTCACCACTTAAGTATATGTGATGTGATGCTTGACTTGAAGCCGTTGTCAGTTAATACCGAAAGCACAAGAGTTACAAAATTAACAATAGACAATATTTCTTTATTTACATTGTTCATTGAGAACAGTAAATGTGTCACTAAAACCAATACAAAAGATATGAAAGTCTGTATTTAAAAAAAAAAAAAAACATGTCTTCCATTTTTAAACTTGTCCTCTGTGTAGAAGGGCTTATGTAGCCATGCGATGATGTTTTTTTACTTAACTTCTTCTTGCAGTGGACATTTTTCATTGAGTGTGAGATTTCGGATCAGAAGTACTATGTTGTTGGCACCTCTAAAGTCGGGGGCAATAGAGCAGGCGTGTCCAGGTCAAGACTTTTAATAAGCCAGCTGATTTTTTCTCATTTACCTACATGATAAATTAATTTATTTAGCTTGACCTTCACCCGTCTGTTGTATTGGCCCCGACTATAGTGTTATAATTATGTAAGTCAGTTCCTTTCTGCAGGTTTTGTCTTATACAGAGTACAGCACACTAACATTCAAAGTTTTGCAATTAAAGTAACAATTAAAGTTGGGCAATTTCAAGTGTCACAACACGTTTGCAATCACTGCAGTGATTAAGCGATCAAGCCATGACCGACAAACTGATCACAACACTTGAAAAAATGCAGAATTTTTTTCCAAAAAATAAACAATAGAATGATTATCCTTGTTAGACGAATGTCCAGGCAAAGTTGTATTGAGTGTGTGTGTGTGTTAGGCGGAGGGGCTGGAGGATGCGGGAGGTAGATCACCGTACGTCACGGCCACGGCCGTCACCACACGCACGGCTACCACTCACGAGGACCTCGGCACCAACGCCAAGACTAGCCAGGTATGTGGCACACTCTGTGGGAGGTGGGAGTCATTCTCAATTAGCCGCACTACCGTAATTTTGGGCGAGACATTCTTATCTTTTTCAGTGGCTAATAACTAAAATAACTGCTATACAAAGTTAATGTAGAATTTATATTGTTTGTTATATAAAAAAATCAAATTTTCAAAATGAGGTTAGAAGAATTTACTTATGAATGTGAGAGAAATTTTTCAATTAAGAAGAATGGATGACAGCCAAGAATAAGATGATTTAAATCACATCTATATATTTATAACAATAAGGGGGAAAGTATCTTTGGACAGTTCGTCTGAGACTTCTACTGGGCCAATTTACATGCGAGTTGTACTAAAACGAACATTTTCACTCCTATATTAGCAGGTTTTATTTGCATTCCAAAAATATTTACGCTTAATGAGTCAAAAATAAAAAAATGAACTTTTCTTTTAAAAGAGATTTAACATGGGAAAAGTCAACTTGGGCAGTTTGTTTGAGCTTTCCATTTGACCAATTTACATGTTGTTCGTATCAAATAAAAGCTAGACTTCCCTATATTAGCACGTTTTATTTACTTTTACGTTATCTTACTTTCTTATAAGACAAAATATCAAAATTTTCAATGAACTTATTTTACAGCCTTGGAATCAGATTTTTTTTCAGTTTCAATTTTTTTTTTTTCGCAAGCGCAATTTGTTTACAAAGGAGTGCTTGCTTATCTCTCTAGCTTAAATGCTAATTGAGAGAAAAAGACATTATTTTTACAATAATACTTTAAATCTAACAACATTATTTTTAATTCAACAATAAATACAATTTTCATGGATGAAGTGAGATAACGTTTCAATATACTATATAAATTAAATACAACAACAAATAAATCAAATCTAAATCCAACAACAAGATGATTGTAAACACACGAGGTATTTTTATTCTACAAACAGTAGAAGACCAACTAAAGAAGGATTTAGTTTATCATGGCCGGTACCTAAAATTGTGTGCAGTTACAATGAATTATTCTTTAAATAAAAAATTAAAATACAGTTTTATACTATACAAACTATACAATTTTATAGTTGGTGAATTAAAAAAATGTAATAAATAATAAATAAATATTTTTTGATTTTTTAATTGTTTAGTACTCTACTCAGATCAGATACTCAGATGATCAATTGGAAGAAAATAGCAATTTAAAAAGTAAATTTTATACATATTTCCCACCATCTGCCTAGGGCTCCTTTCAACATGAATGGAGTTCTATCTGACAAATATCGAAGGGCAACGACCCCTTTATTATTAAAGCATCAACTAATTACTAATTCAAACAACATCTTGGTGAACTTTCTCTTTTCCCTGGTTCTTAAGGAGATTACAATCTCTTCTTTGTTGTAGGGTCAAGAAAGCAGTCCTGCCAACCACTAGCAAATATTTATTTTTAGTGTTCAAATACAATGTTTTATGTTTAACGCTCATGCCGTTATTGTTCCACATTTTGTGTTCGTATTGTAGAGCAGGTTTCTTGTGCTGTAGGTTGAGGAGACGACCGTCGCCCAAACGACCACCCACAGTGCGACCCGGCAGGAGAAGAGAGTCGTTACGCAGGAAGTGCGAACACAATCGACCATCGTCAGCGGGGACAATCAGGTATGCAATGTTGCCAATTTTCACTCAGCGTTTTCAAGTGGAACTCCTGCCTTTTACCATCAAGGCCAATAAACTATACTGTGAAACTTTATAAGTAATTTATGTAGATTTTGTCAGAAACCAGTTTCCGGCTCTCCCGGGATCTGAAACCTGATAATGTTTCAATTTTAAGAAACCCCTAAACTATTAACAAGTGAGACACAATAGAACAGGCACTTTTGGATAAAACTTCAGCTAAAACAGTATATTGTAAAAGTAGACTCTTGCAACTATAGTAGTTGTCAACAACTTCAACAATTTTAACGTAATAAAAGTTTATAGGTAAAAAACTTGCCACCTAGTAGCAATCTACTATTTTTAGTTGGCCCTACTAAAAAGGACCTACTAAAAACAGCAGATTGCTATTAGACGGTGAGTTTTTGCCTTTATAAGTAAGTCACTGCCGCCGAAAGTTACTACGAAAAAAAAGGTAAATTTAAATCATTTTTAATATTGAATAACTCAAGCTGATTAAGTTTTTATAAATAAATCAAGTGTTGAATTTTATTGTCTGTAATATGGCTACAATCTAGTTAAAAATTAATAAAAATGAAGTTGTGATGTGCCATCATGTGAAGAATCATGCAACAAAGACCCGGAGTTTTCTATGCATTTTGCATTGTTTCTGAGTGGTAGTTCTTTGCCTGACCAGTTTTGCTGCTTGGCTTTAACATTGTATTATTTCACAAATAATATAGATATGCTTGTTTTTGTATGTTATTTCAAATTGAGACGATTTTAATACCTGCTTAAATCAAAACATGCCTGTTTTACCCCTGTTTTATTGCAGTAATATATTTAGACTTTGAAACATTTGGATTCCAAAAAGCTTTGAACAGTTTTTATGAAGTTTTTTTTATGTTGCATTGAGATTGTTTAGTCCCAGTTTAATTGATTTAGACTTTTAAATTGTGTTGTTATGCCTGATGTTCTTTAACCTTTTGTTTCCTGCATGACGTACCATATTTTGTTTCCTTATTATATGTGGACTCACTAACACTAAAAACCTAGAAATATTATGAAATTGTCTAAATGACTAATTGGGATGATTAGACAGCTCATACATACTCCATTATAATATAAGATCCTTTGTGGTTTAACTTGATTTTGCGTTCTACAGATAAGTCAAATGTAAAATTTTGCATGTGTTATTTATTTCCAAGTCCCTCTCCAAATAAGTATTCAAATTAATGGACACCCTTATCATTGTTTATTGTAACTTCAATGAATCCATTAATGATCATAAATTTGATCACACCGATGATCTTTTGCGAAATGTGAGTGATTTAATTTCTTTGCCCTTTACTCTTAGAGTTGACATTAGCAGATCTCCTTGCACTTAATTCATGCATTAACAGTCAAAATTTCATATTATCCATGAAATCAAATTGTATTTTTTTGGCTTTACTGAACAACGTTAATACCCTATTTATTAGCAATAAGAAAACCAAGGCTTTTGTACAGGGTGCGGCAAAAAAAACGATCTATTTTCTTTCGCCCGCCGCTCAGCGACAGGACGTCTGAGAGAGGTGGGGGTAGGTTTGTTGGAACGCAAATTTAATGCCATTGTAGTAGTCATGAAGTAGTGGTCGCTTGAACAACGCTAGTTTGTTATCAAGACGTACTTCGATATTGGTGATTCAATCATTGCCACTCAGCTGCAGTTTCGTGCATTCTGTCCATTAGGTCAACATTTGGAAGTTCGTATTCTAGCACAATTGTGCAGTTGGTTTTTAACTTCAGATCAACTTGTTTAGAGTTGAAAACGAAACCAACAGGCCGTCCAAGGTCAGCGCGGACGCTAGTGAACTTGGACAGAGTCTGTGCTGCTGTGTGGAAAACAGTCCTTGTCGGCCTGCCAAAAAACAAGCTAGTGCTTTGCTTTTGTCTACGCCAGAGGCGTTTTTAAAAAAAATTTTACAATGTACACAAAACGCTTTTAAGGAAGAATTTTCCAAACCCATCACATTGTTGTGGACACCCCGGCAATCGAACCCATAACATCTTGAACCAGAGTCCAAGATGCAAACTGTTAGGCTAGCGAGATGCCTTGAACATGGCTGACCCCTCGGTTTGACAAGTTTTGTGGTTCAATCTTAAATTCCATCCAAACCAATTAATTGGCTATTGTTCAGTAATCAAAGACCTCTGACCATGCAAAGTAAAAAATATTTGACGAACAAATGATAGATTTAAATGCTGCTAAAGAAATTTTAATGTTTACTGACTAGACGCACGAAATACGCCCCGATAACGAACGCGCATTACTAAATATGCTTAATGTAAACTGTATGTTAGGCGACCACTACTCCATGACTACTGAAATGGCATAAAATTTGCTCTCCAATAAGCCCACTCCCACCACCCTCAGACGTCCTGTCACTGAATAGTGCCCGAAAGAAAATAGATCGGTTTTTTGGCCACGCCCTTATAAACATTGAAACAAAGTTTAATGTACAACCAAAAACCACAAGGTAACACTCAGGACCCTATTGTTGCATTTGTTAGTTGAGTGTGGGTCCACATATGCATGTTTGGCTGACCGTACGTCATGTAGCATGTTGTGTCTTAGCTGAGTAGACGCTCCAGCACTTCGTCCAGTAGCTCTAACGATTCCGGCACTCCCGTGGACTTCGATGGATACTATGTCAATGGCAGTTTCCAGGTACGTGTCGTACCGCCTTGTTTCATGTCTAACACTCAGGTTTAAGTGAACAATACAGTTTTAGTAACAACGGTCGTGAAAATTATGATTACAATCAGTGCCAAAAACAAATAAATTTTGATTTTTGCAATATTACTTTGCTTTTGGAATTACTGAAAAAGTTACAAATCAAAATCACAAACTCTCTAAAAACAAAATTATTTATTTAAAAATTACTTTAAAGCGAAAAGAACACTATAAAAATTCTAAAAAAAAAATTTTATTGATGACCTGATATTT
Source organism: Neoaliturus tenellus (assembly GCA_030545055.2). Lineage (NCBI taxonomy): Eukaryota > Metazoa > Arthropoda > Insecta > Hemiptera > Cicadellidae > Neoaliturus > Neoaliturus tenellus. The sequence continues at coordinate 330,094,174 of CM061531.1, read as the reverse complement.
TTTGCAACTGGAAAATAAAAAGTATATTATACAGTACAACAATAAAATAAACAGCTAGTACAATAAACATATTTTGAAAAAAAAACACCCTTTTTTATATTAGGTTTTTTATATTATTTTATATTTTTATATTTTATTTATTTTATAATAAAACGTTACCTAATATAAAGAAGGGTGTTTTGTTCAAAATATGTTTATTGTAACAATATTCCTAGCAGCCCTGTTTAACAAATCTGATATATTTTATGTATATTGGCTTCTGCTGACCTCTAAATGAAAAAGTTAAGTGGTCCCAGGCTTAAGTCTTACCATGGCTACTACCGTAATAGTGTATTCCCTATAGGGAAATTCACTAAAAATGGGCAATAAAGTTATTGAGTTTATTAAAATAACTGGGTGTCTACCGGTCGGGAAAAGCCGGTAATTTGGTGAGGTAGTGAAAAAGTTAGGAATTTTTGTTTTAGTTCGGGAAAACTCATTTTATACCAAAAACACAACACATTGCATAATATTTTACAAACTTAACATATTTTTCTTCAGAATTTCTCAAAATAACGGTTGGTGGGTCTGGTTTTTTGGTCGGGAACTTTTAGAAAAATTGTCTAGAATATTCGGAGAAAAGTTAGGAATTTAATTTGTGAAATTTGGTAGACAACCTAAATTTGAAAAACATGTGACATGTATGATGTGTTGTCAGAAGGAGCCGATAGTGCAGACGGAGACAATGGTGTACACGAGTGGCGGGGACGCAGCCGGGGGGCTGCGGACGACGACGGAGGTGCCGGTGGTTGCTACGGAGACGCGGACGGTAGCGCTCGAGAGTGACGACGGCACGTACTCGGCCACTGGGGAGATCGTCAGCTCGCAAACCATCAGCAGCAAGACACGCACCGTCGAGACTGTCACGGTACCAGAATGTTGCGATAACTGAGAGTCAATTATCAAACTAATTGGGTGGATCGGATAAACAAACAAAAACATTATTTGCCTTCCGAATCACTAATTAATTCCTAGAAAAACTAATTGATGCTGGGATATTAATAAGTATAGATATTCTATAGCTACTATAAGAAAAATATTATTTACATCGTGAAATGTGCTTTACTAACTTTCAAAAGATGATGTTATAAAAACTTTTTAGGTTAATACCATTAATTCACACATCTGTTGAACTGAAGGTTGTACAACTTAAATTGAATCAATTTTCAAAAAATATAAATAAAATTTGCAATGGTTTTTTTTGTGTGATAATTAGTTTAGGTTTGAGTACATTTTACTAGAAAGCGTTATCTTTTGAATCAATTACCTTGATACTTGCCGAATGCGTAATACTCCACTTCTTAGGAGTTCATTTATCACGTGTTTTCCTTTATTCTACCTGCCTTTCTCAAATTAAAATCTCTTTGTTATTTGCCAAGAGTGGACCTTCTAAGCAGTTATCAGCTGGGATGTTTTTTATTATGCATTTCATTGACTGTGTTTAATAATAAGTACTTCCAAATACTCTTCAATTAAAGTCTTCAGTAAAAACGAGATTAACCCGCAAATGCTCCAGCGGTAAAACAGCAGAGGGTGCATGCGGAATTTTACCTTGCAACAATAAACTGCACGATTTTAACCCATTTTATGCGTTTTTTTAACGAAATATTGTAATGTGTTGACAAATTTCACCAGGAACCACATTTCATCGCTGAAAACATTAATTGTTTAACTTAATAGGTTTAATATTTCAATTAAACATAATAAGTAATTTTTTAGTATAAAATAGGTATCACTGTGTTGCGGCAGAGGACGCATGTGGAGTTTTTTTCTGCATCAAAGTATAAATTGTACATCAACGAAATATGAAATAAAACATAAAAACATATTATACATACATACAATAACCTAAAAATTATTGTACAATAACACTGAAAGTTCTACGGAGAAAATGCGCAGATCTCATGGTAAGGTTTTTCTATTAATTTTATCATCTGTTTAAACATATAATAATACTCATATATTTATGTTTCTCTAGTACAAGACGGAAAAGGACGGAGTGGTAGAGACGAGGGTGGAACAGAAAATCACGATTCAAAGTGACGGAGACCCGATAGACCATGACCGGGCGCTGGCGGAGGCTATACAGGAGGCGACGGCGATGAACCCCGACATGACCGTGGAGAAGATAGAGATCCAGCAGCAGCAGCAGCCGCAGCACTGAGGTGAGTGCACCTGGGATGAGGCAAGGTCTGTGGAGGAAAAAGCATAACTTCTTCCTAAGGTCAGCTGAATAGCTTTTTTTGTGTTCCGGATATGAAGCGTCTAAACTAAAACAGAAGTCTTATCTATTTTCGTTAAGTGGTAAACGCAGTACGTTGTCAAACGTAACAGACGCGCGTAGAGTCAAACTCGTGCTGCTCAGCTGGTCAAGACATTAATGTTTTGAGGCTTTTAACACCTTTTTATATTCTTGGGAGAAAGTATGTGTCAGTTATCTGATACAGTTTATTATTCACTTCACTCATTCAGTCAGTCAGCCAGTGAGTGAGTGCGGCTGTAAAATCTAGTTTAGATAAGAAAGTTTAAGTTGGATTTAGGCATTCATAGGACAATGATATTAAATATTAACAAATCTATGGTTGTTTTTAAAATTAATAACATGATTATATCTCAATTAACAATAGCAAAAATGTTTAAAAAATGAAATATTAGTGTTTTACTATTTATTGCCTAATTAGTGTACTAATAAAACAGGAAGGCCACATTAGAGAACACATTAATATGATTACTATCGTAAAATGTTTCATACTGACAAAAATTCTTATAAAATGTATCTTACTTACTCTTACTCACTTTTACTCCCATGGGCATTGATACCCGAGTAGGGTTTTGGCCTCGCCAACAACTGCTCGCCATCTGTCCCTGTCCTGTGCCTATTCAATTTCTGCTCCTGCTCTTCTGATATCTTTTTTCACACTGTCCCACCATCTTCTCTTGGGCCTTCCTGGTGGTCTTCTCCCATTCGGCTGCCCTTCTCCTACTTCTCTCAGCAATGAACCTCTGTCCCTTCTCAAGACATGCCCAACCCATCTCTAACATCTAGATCTAGCTTGGGCCACGATATCATAATTTCTGTACAGATTCCTTAACTCTTCATTGTGCCTAATTCTCCATTCTCCATTTTCACATACTGCTCCAAAAATCTTTCTTAAAATATTATTTTCAAAAACAATGAGCTTTCTTTCTTTTTTTTATTTAATATCCATGTTTCTGCTCCATATAACAAGACTGGACGGATAATTGAGTGGTACACTTATAAAATGTATCACTAATAAAAAAGTTTTTAATGCCCTTGAGTTAGGTGAAACTTAACAAAAAATATGAATAAATCTTTAGACAAACTTAGATTAAACTTAACAAGGAATCTGAATAAATCTTTGGACAAAATTAAGAAACGAATAAACCAACGGTAAGATAACGCTTTGCTTGCTTACGCATAGTTACGCTATAGTTACCTAAAAAATACATTATTTTTGTAACTGTTCCAGGTTTATAGAACAAAGTGAAGCTTAGCCGAGCCTGCCTTATCGCAAGGGTGCCCCCGTGCTGGTGTCAATGCTACGATGACTGTCGCCGGATTTCCACTTCCCATTACAGCAAACTTGTGTTATCCGTAGCTATAATTTTATGTTTTATCGCTTTATTTCATGAGATGTGTATTTCATTTAACGCATGGCATTCACATTCATAGGTGGGGCGGGTCACTTGCTTTCAGCTATACACATGGAATATTTTGTCTCGCCGAATCTTAAAGTGAGAGGCACAAACAAGAAATATATAAATACAATTGTTTATGTGGAAGATTTATTCAGATGTTCTAAATGACAAATTGAAAATGCAATTTGCGGGTATGGTATGTTATCAAGTGTTATTTAACACAGATGAATGTATATATAACAACTAGGGGTGGTGGCAAGCTAGTTTTCTTTTGTATAGTCCCGGGTCTTAACAGTTATGAATTCATTTTTTTTTACAAAGTGCCTTACACTTATTAATTTACTTTAGGTTTGTGCTTTTTTGTGCAGTGTATTATTATTTTATGGATTACATTTTATTTAAAGACATTGATAGTTTTGATAGAAAATATATAACTAGCTGTAAACAGGATTACTATTGGAGACGAAAAAAGTAAGAGATTTATGAAATCACTGCCATACGTTTGTGAAGAAAAATAAGTGAATTTGTCCTTTTTTTTGGCGGTTTAATAAAATTGAGTTGAAGTTTTGAAAAATATGCTCACAAAGTTAAATGTCAGTGTGAATTACCTATTTAGTATTGTTGTATTAGATTGTGTTGGGTAGGAGAGCCAATACAACTTTGTAATTTTCTATCTGAACTATCGTGAGTTCTGTAAATACAATAGAAGTTTAGTTACAAAATTGATTGCATAGCTGGGATAGCTCACATATACAAATCAGGATCTATATATATAAGTTTTGTAGTATGACTTTTACACAAGACAACCTGGCCTAATGACGTATTGACTGGTCACTTCTCCAGTACAAGAATGGGCGAGTAGTGCTTATGCACAATCAGAGTAGATGGTAGTAAACAGATTTTCTTATAAAACAGTAAATTATATCCATTTAGGTTAGGGGAGAGTTTTCCGTTAACGTTTACCGACTCCGGACTGCAGATTGGTTCCAAACCTCCATCTGTATATTTTTTAAATGGTTACCTGTATGATTTATACAAAAAATAGTAATTAGCTTAACATTTCTAGTACTTGAAAGGTTTTAATCGCTTTGCTTGTAAATCAGTTAGTTGTGGCTATTGATCGAAAGCAATTCTGATCCGTAGATTCTCTATTTTAAGGTCTTTCTCGTGTTTTCCAAATATAAAAAATTACATTCCAGAATTATAATTCTGCCTTTGTTTATTTGCATACACACCAGTAATGTGACGTAATGTCATTAGCACATCACATTCTCTTGTACCTGTTGTGTTGAATGTTATTCTTGAAACTTGGAGACAGATTCATTATCTTTCCGATCAGAAAACCTCCCCCTTTTTGCTTCAAAGTCTGCTTGTTAATATATTTGTATTTAACGTTAAATTTTAATATTTAATATATTTATATGTTAAAATATTGTTTTGTAATTTACTTTGCTTATGATTAAGTCTTTCTTTCTTACATTTCTTACATTCCAACTCTACCATTGTTTACTGCAGGTATATTTATAGCTTTTTTACTGTGTTATTGTTTTATAGATTTTATTACTTAGACACTTAAAATTGAGTGTGCTCTCATATATTATTTTGTAGTTAATATTAGTTTCTAATTGTTTTATATGTTATTTTTAAAACACAAACAAAGAATTGTAGATGTAACTTTATAATTTTAACTTTCATTTCCACTTGCATTATATTTTTCCATATCACTCTTATTGAGTATAATTTTGCATTGTAAAAAATAAATGTTTGTTAGACTTGCTTATTGTTTTATTTTAATCCTGGCTCCCAAATTAAGTAATAGTATATTTCGAGGGCCAAAAATTGAGTTTTGCCAGCCCCGAGATCAGTCTCGAACTTGAAATGATTGAGAGTTGGCCAAATGTTTTTGGCTGAGTTATGAACAATATTTTGCCTGCCACTGCATGGAAATAATTGCATTGCCACACCTGTAACCCCTATGCAAACAGTTCATTTCCGGTTTCCGTTTCTTTCCCGCTCTAGAGCGGCAATGATTCTTTACCACACGCTAGATCAAACAGCAATTTTAAATCAGCTGTTATTACAAACCATGCTACATCTGTTATTCATTGTTGTCGTTTAGTAATTGCTTCTTTTTAGTTTGAGGTTATGTTTAATAGTTAACATGAAATCGGTCCAGCCGTTCACGCATGATGCTGTGACCAGGGAAATAGGGATTCATTTTTATATATAGAGATTATAAAGAAATATTTTTGCTATATGTTGTGTTCATAAACAACTCAGATGAAAATTTTAAAAAACTCCAAAAAAACCTGACATTGTTACACTTATGATGGACCTGGGTCTATGCCCTGAGGGCTATATAAAAATTAATGGCTTACAAACATCTTTCATGAAATTTTCCTTATATAGATGCTGTATGTACCAGGTTTCATGGCAAACGGTCCAGGGGGCAACTCTCGATGGGGTATGGCCTTTACTATTTTGATTCTATTAATTTACTATCCTTCAAAATAAAATGTTATTATTACATTGGACTGAAATAGCTTAAATGAATATGATATAATGTTTATAATATTTTCAGTCTCAACACTTTTTAAACATATTGTATGCCAACGCCATACCGTCATTGTAAAAAAGTAGATTAAAAACGACCTAGTTTAAACTAAAAACAAAACATCTTGTTTATAACAGTCTTTCACTCCCTAAAAATCTAAATTAGAAAATCCATATGAGTATTAAAAATAGTCAAAAAAAAATCATGGGCCTGGTTCTAAATATTAATATGAGACCTTCAGTAATAGTTTCTTTCCTAAAAGGAAAATTCGCTAATAACAAAATAAATTTAAAATCAGCAAAAGTTTAATTGAGTCACCAATAATTTTGAAAAAAAAAATCCTGAAAGAAAGTATTAATTTGTAAACATCGATAATAAGCATAATAAATTATCGCGTGATTACAGTTAGACAAAAAAGTAGGAAAGTGGACTGGTGTATCAAAAGTAGGACTTTTCCAACTTTCCTACTAAAAGGTAGGAATAGTAGGACAACTTCAAGGCCTGTGGTTATGGTACTCATTTCGGACTGGAGCGCCTGGTGATGGCAATGGATTGAAAATAATCTTCGATTCAAAGGAGGGAAAAAACATAACAGCTGACTAAGCATACAAAGGTTTCACTCGTGTTCATTTGGAAACCATGAATTATGTAATGTTGAAACGATTTTTATGTTTTATTGAAACGAAAGTAGCCAAATATTCCGCTACAACTACCTACTCTAAAAATGTAGCTCGCTAAAGCTACAAGCTACTTATTTTCAAAAGTAGCGGAGCTACACTGACGCTACTAAAATAGTAGTGGCGCTACTCCCCAACACTGGTACCTACACATTATGCTTCAGTTAGCTTTAAAATATATGTACTAGAATCTTAAAAATTCAATGAAATTTAAAACATTTAACGGTACTCAAGGAGACAATACCAACATTCCCACAAAATTCAAGGACGTTTCAAGGACCATACTAAAAATTATGAAATTTCAGTACTTTTCAAGGCCTTTAAGACCTTGGTTGAATTTAAAGGACTTTAAGGGCCGTAAGAACCCTGATATTATTATTTTATGTTATGTATACACAAACAAACCGAAAAAATGATAGGGTCTAATAATCTTAAATAGGCATATTTGTGGTTTAATATTCTTATTAATTCATTGCTATCTACGATATTACATAAATTGACATAATTATTTGATCAAGTCAGTATGTAGAAGTGATTGATTATTCAATATGATTTTGTTGATTTTACTCCATATGATTTTTCATTCTGATCAAGTGCATTCTCGTAGGCCGATCATTGTACTTAATAGGTTAAGGAACGTGGGGCAAAATCAATATTTGAGTATGAAAAATTTTATTTAATAACTGGTTTTGATAACTTGGGACAACACAAGACAATTAGTTCTTTTCTGCATAGGCATAGTGAAGGTCTTTGCAGTCTTCATCAGAAATGTGCACCCATCCAGTCGACTTCATGTGATAAACTGCAAAATAAATTATACATAGTATCAATTTTAAAATATTTTCCCTGTTTGAGACCCCTCCCATCATTTTGCAATTTAAGAAATAGCACAAAATTGCTCAATTAGTGTGAAATGCTCACAATTTTGCTACACATTTTTTGCCATACATATACATAATATATTAGTGATGAGCGAATCCAAGATTTTCAATTCTCATCACCTGAGAATGCTTAAAATTTGTTGAATATGTATAATTTTTTTATTATCCCTCATTAGAACCCTGATATTTCATTATTAATTAAATTAATCAAGAAAAATTTTCTCCATCCGAGGTAATTACTGATTGTCTCTTAAAAAATGATCAATAATATCATATACTTTTATTTACAGGCTTATCCAGGTGCAAGTCATTTTTAAAAGGTCATTAGCCAAAAATAGTGACAAGTTTTATTTTGATTTAATTTGTACCTTTATTCAGTATAAGATCTTTGTTACCTAACTTAAGTGACCTTTTTAAGGCGCCGACGCTACCAGGCGCACTTTAAGGCTAAAAGGATGAGTGTGATGCCTTGTGTTGTTTTCTTACTAAGTCCAGTAGATTCTTTAGACAGGGTTATTAATTGATAGCCTAACAACTAATGGCAGCCGAGTCCAGTGTTTTTGACCTTAAAAAAACTGCATACTTTTTTTGTTGGATCAATCTGTCAACCCTTGGTTTAGGAGGCGAGCTCTATAACCATTCAGCTACCTAGCCTATCAAATGTTTAGCTATCAAATCAAACATTACTGACCCCTGATGATGCCACCACTGTACGAGTCGCGGAAGGTTGCGTGATAGATAGATCGGCGGCCGAGTTCGTAGGCTTCATCATCAGTCAGGTCCCATCGGTAGCCCGAGTCCAGCACTCCAAAGGCATACGGAGACCCAGAGCCAGCGGAGAAAACCTTGCCCGGAGTGCGGGTGCCTTCACTGTCCACATAGTACAAGCCCGGGCCCTGTGAAAATGTTAGTATTTTAAACACTTTTTATTAGCATGATACGTGTTGTTTGTAATCAGAAATGAAAAACAAACGTCTACAACACTCAAAAATATATTTATACTTATACTGCAAAGAATACAGACGGTAAATATATGGAAAGATGGATAATGGCAATCGATTCGACCGGACACACCGATCATCATCAGGCCCAAAGAGGGAAAAAAGAGAAAAATAGTTTTCTCTCTTTGGGCCTGATGACGATCGGTGTGTCCGGTCGACATCGATTGCCACTATCCATCTTTTCATATATTTACCATCTGTATTCTTTGCAGTATAAGTGTAAATATATTTTTGAGTGTTGTAGACGTTTGTTTTTCATTTCTGAGTATTTTAAATAAAGGCAATGAAAACTGTCAAATAGTGTATTTTTTTGTTATTTAATGTAAACTTACCATTCATAAACCCTAAGGATTGAAAGTTATTTTGAAATTTATCGGTACTTTAATCCTAAAAATCCAATCAACTATACTACGTAAGCTTTAGGAAACCTAAAGGCACCTGTATATGTCTTATTAAGAGGAATGACGGGTTCACTTTGAGCTAGCCTAAATGGATGCAAAATAGAAATCAGTAACTAATACCATAAATAATTAATTTCAAACTGATAGTATTAATTTCTATTACGAGTCTAAAACTCCACACGGGACTTACTCAATTAATAGGTGGAAGATAAAATCTGCCTAAATGTAATCCACACACAACGAATGAATTAAATCCAAATCAGGTAAGTTTCCCTGATTAGTGGACTAAAATTGGGAGTAAAATATGTGTTAACTGGCCCTAGTAAATTACTTTTTCCTCCGCCTACTATCTAAAGCCGTATTTTACTCCTTATAATAGAGTACTTTTAAAGTACTAGTCTTTATCCCATGTGACTTGAAATCTTAATTTTTCTACCTAGGAAAATCTTATCTTTTTTTTGTACCATGGGGCTAAAGTTAGTTACATAAGAATAACATTAAAAGAGAGATTAAAAAGAACATGAGCCACAGTCAGCCGTTACTTGTATTGTTGTATTTGTTTGGTTACTCTTTGTTTACTAATAGCAGCTGTAGCTGCTGCTCACTGCTGACCATTATGTCAGCAGTGAGCAGTGTCCGTGTTTGTTTACATTTCGCTTGGGTATTCTATTAATCAAGAGGTCCAAAACATAAGTGTAAAGCTTTTGACTAGGCTTAAATACTATTTTGTTTTTTCGTGTCCTTTAAACCTACCTTGTGTGTTTTTTATATTGATGTGACTGATCTAGCGTGACGGAGTAAGGGATCATATTGAAGGTAAAGTTAAATTATAAGGTCTAAATTAAATTATATTAGGCCTAAATGTTATTCATGTAGGTGGAGGAAAAATGTTGTGTGCATCAAGGGACTAAAGCACTTTTCTCCCTCAGGGAAATTGTCGCTCTCGGCTTCGCCTTTGGATGACAACAGTTACCTTTCAGGGAGAAAAAATTGTACTTTAGACCCTAGAAGCAAAAATAACTATTAATAAAGGCTATGTAACTCACTCTCTTGTCCCAGCCAGCAATCATCATTCCGATTGACAGGCCCATGCCCTTGTAGTTGTAGATCATGTTGGTCATGAGCTTGGACGCAGCTGCGACGGAGATGCGTTCCCTGTTGCGAAGCTCGTACATACGGCACTGCTTGGTCAGAACACGGTCCCAGTACACGCAGTCCGCAGCGCCGCCCGCGATCGTGCCGAGGAGGTAGTCGTTGATCTCCACCACTTTCTTCATTGATTGGGATGCTGTTGAATTTTCCACATTAGTAAAGGGAATAAAAAACATTTCAGTAGCAAAACAAAACAATGATATCCAATAAAAATTTTAAAAATTACGCAAATCAAATTATGTGTAACGTGAGATGTCTGCTTGCTCATGAATGGTTTAATTTCCTTTAATAATGAATTTAACAAAAACTTGTGAGTTATTGATATATTCTTATTTGAAATAGCTTCTTGATTAGTATTATACGTGTTGGTGTTACTCAGGTTGAAATAATTAAGTCTTCCAACATTACTAGATATATTTACACTTACATATTAACTATCAAGATGAAACGGGAATATGTCGATTACCTACGGATAATGGGGCTGGTTAAGGATAATGGTATTCGGATATGCTGACAGTGGACCTATGGTGGTATTGAACATAGTGAGTAGCTATTGGCAAACTGAATTGATGGACTACTGGGCTCGAGCAACAACATGAATGGGGCTGACTGCTCATTTCTAGGTTGTAGGTGATTAACCAAAGGTGACTATGGAAATGGTTGAGGATTGAGGTTTATGCCGTGAAATGAGATACCTGGGAACTTCGTGACTTATTGACTGAACCTAGGAAACGTATCTGAAGGACATACTGTGGGTACTACCCAGAGACGGATCGCTGCCAAACACAGACCAGAACGAGCCATTTTGATGAGATAAATATAATCTACGTATACTAAATTAATTGCAAAGTGAATTTCTAATAATGAACTGTATCTAGAAATCTAAACCCATCCTATGGCTAATGGCCATGTCCTGAAAGGACATGAAGGTTATGGTTCCAGACTACCCTCTACAGAACAAGTTATAGTTTTAATTGGTTGGTTAAATACTAAATTTACTTGAGATCAATTAATAATTATCATCCCCCACAACCTACATCCCCAGGGACCTAGCGGTCCCCCTAATTTGCAAATATTACTTATCTGGCCATTTTTCCTCCGATGTTGACTAGAAGACGGACTGGGCGGGAGAGAGAGAGAGCCTCCGTAATTTTCGACCTCGCGAACCGATTCGAGAAAGTTCTAGAAGGAGGCTGTCGGATACCGGCGCTGTGGCCAGTGACTCGAAAATCGCTACTATATGGAGTGCTGGCGGCACGAGCCGTCACAAAGATGGTAAATATATATGCAAGATGTTACAATGGTAATCCATTTCGACCAGTCACACCCCATCATCAGACCCAATCCGAGCCTGAGTCTCGGAAATTTGCTGAGTACGCAGGTCGGCTGCGACGGGGTATATTGTAAATATTCAGATTTTTACTTTTGAATGATAGTGGCCACGATGATTTGAGTTTATTAATATCTGTCTATACTTGTGAGAAGTAAAATACGTGTTTATGACATGTCACGCACAAATAATATTATTTGAATTTAGAAATTTACAGTGAACAAACAACATAAAGTATAACAAATTCTAACCATCTATCAAAATTTAATTTCCATATCAACTTCGACAAAATATAACATGTCATAAAAATTTTAAAAGTCACTACTATACCTATATATAAAAATATAAAATATTTTTTAGGCTATTTCAAGTTTTTTTATACAAATAAGTTACATGACAAAAAATAATACCGACACCACTGTGTCGGTATTTGGTGAATCGACAAAATTTTGCTTTAAATGCCAACAGCGGCAAATTACATTATAAGGACCAAAGATATCAGTTATATATTTTTTTAGGTACAGAACTTTATTTGAAACACTGACACACTCTATGGTGTGTATTATAAGGTTAATTATTTCATAAGTTTGATGTAATTTTTCCAAATACTTATTCACTAAAGCAGATTGCTATGTTCGTAGGTAGTGGAAACCTGTAAGATTCTTAGGTGAAATCACAGGTATATACGGTCAATGGCAGCCGAAACTTACGCATAGACTCAGAAAAGAAGGAAACTTGTTTCTTATTCTTTTCTCACATAGGAAAAATAAACGGTATCCGATGACTGACACATACTTTCTCCCAAGAATATTAAAAGGTGTTGAAATCCTCAAAACATTAATGTCTTGATGGCTCAGGTGGATAGCTACCAGCTGAGCAGCACGAGTTTGACTCTACGCGCATCTGTGACTCAACAGCGTAACTTACTGCGTTTATCGCAAATTAACGAAAAATTTTTTCTGCAACCACTTGATGAAGATTAATAATTCAAAATACTGAATTGTTTAGTATTTTGAGCTTCATTTAATGATGTTAAGTAAAATTTATCCTTAGCTTAGAGATTTTTAAAATCATAAAAATTGATTATTTTAAGCACTTTTTGCTCTATAACTTTTAAATGCGCATTTTCTCGGAGGTGCAGGTGGTGTCATTTTATTCAGTATTTTCTTAATATAAACTACAACATTTTAATCAAAACTGTTAGAGCCGTTTTTGAAAAATTTGGATTTTTCATGTTTTTTTAGGGGTTAACTACCCTTAAAAATAAAAAATTTAAATAGCTCTGGAATTATTGTGGGTCTGGACTTAAGTTACATACCAAATTCCATTAAAATCGGATCATTGGGGCATTCTCTAGCTTTGTTTACATTCCCATTCGGAATTCCTTAACGGCAAGCCCAACACTTACCAATATAACTTCCTCCAGTAGCTCGTGAATCAACGGCAAGGACGATACCGCCTTGGTACATGAATCCCAACGTTGTGGTTCCATGATCAAAATCAATCCGGAGTTTCCTTCCATCGGGCCCAACAATGAAGTCAGATAATTTTTCAGGCTGAAATAATTTTAAATAAATATTGATAGCTTACAAAAGCATATAAACACAAAACCTACCAACTCAAATATCTAACATACACCTCCTAGAATATACAACCCTCACTTTCAGCAGAATTGTCTAGGCAGTTCAACTGGGTACAGTTTCATACACTACCGTACTATCAAATAAATATGAGTTTATCAATCAATATGATCGATATAGCCTGTCGATAACATCAACTATTGATTCAATCTAACAAAAATATCAAATAATAAAAATGAAATTACATAGGCCTATGTAACTACCACTGACTTCTAAGGTAGGCCTTATTCAAGGAGGCTGAGGTGAGCGCTCAGGGAAAAAATCTATAAAAAATCAATTTTCTACCCAAAGGCTCCCACTACACTAACTTTATACACCACACACACACACCCTGGTTTGCAATGGGTACCTCCTGAGGACCATGGCCCCAACCATACGTCCATACACATCCCCCAAGTTGACAATTCAACGGTCTCTACGACTGTGTTGAAGAGGATTTATGTAAGATGCAAAACTGCTAGACCAATTGAGTCAGCCGATATTCCCATTCAAGCCGCGTTTACACTGGAGTTGGCAACCAGTGGTTGCAGACTTTTATCAGCAATTTTGAGACGAACACATTAAAACAACTGCAACTAGCATTGCCGACCACTGGTTGCAGACCGATTTTGTGAGTTGGCAACCGAAATATGGTTTTGTGACCGGAGTCAGTAAAGATCAAATAAGCGGTTGCCAACCCGGGTGGCAATGCTAGTTGCAGCGCTGATTTGAACTGCGACTTACGTCTGTAACTAACCCTCCCACACATCGATATCAGCTCAAATCTCACTCTGCGTCAGTTCCTTGCTAGTTGTTCTGACTGGTGTGTGGTTGTTGTTTGTGCTATTCAAATGGATGAAAACAAGTTAAATGAAATGGAGTGGACAAATCAAGTCATTATTGTGATATAGAGCTGTTTAGAGATACCAGTGTAGTAATAGCCTCATAAGCCCCGGGCACTAAAGATATCGCACTTTTGGAAATTTTAAAACAAATAAGCCTAACTGAAACTATCATGTCACTTGTAAAAAAGCGCTAATCTTTCTCGCACTGGAATTGCTTTCCTGTAGTTTGTATCTTGTTTGCTTAGGTATTAAAACTTATGTGTCCAATATCAAAAACATTCTAAATCGTCAAATTTTAAAAAGATTTTTAACATCGCACCACAATTCATTTATTAGAGAATCTGCTTAATGTCAGATCAAATTATTTTTAATAGATCACTGCCAGCACCCCACTCTGCAAAGTAGGTTGAACCCAGCATATTCTCAGTCTTCTACATATAGCTAGAACAACAAACCTTGCTAAAATAGATAGTACATGGTTGCAGGTATAAGGTAACCCTGCCGTGTGACGTGATTTTATTGCTTCAACTGGTGACATCAGTTTGGGAGACCAACTTTAACGTGTATTAAATAGGCCTACTGGAACTTTTTTTTGGAGAAAACTTGCGTAATAATATTAGAGTGTAGGAAGATAAATACAGGGTATCTGTAGTGAAAACGCATTTTGAAGTGGAACAAGAAAAATTTATTGCAAATTGTAGTTTAGGTTTTTTTTTAAACTTGACATTTTGAAAAATACAACAATTTTTCACCAAATCTAAAAATCCATAATATTTTTGCAATTTTTGTTAGCCTAACCATACTACAATTTGGTCTAAACTTGAAATTAAATTGTCAAATAAAAAAAAAAAAAACTATTCCAATGTTTTTTGAGAAACAGGTTTTGAAAAGTACCAAAAAAGTGTTAATTTAGTAAATTAAGTCAAATATAATACCTTACTTCGGTGACGGCAGTCTGTGAGACCATAAATTGTTAAATCTTTGTAAAAATAGCGAAATGAGAATCTCAAACAATAAAAAGTGTTTTTAAAATTATTCTACAATAAATGCATGTAATTAGGTATAATGTTTCTCAATTTTATGTAACCTGCTTATAATGTGTTATATCAATTGTATGAATTGGTGACAGCAGTCCAACAGACCGAAAATTAGTGTGGTCAGAACATGAGTAGGTACATAGGTGCACCAGTCAAATTTGTAGTGACTTCAGTGTACGGGACCGCTCATGGCTGCTGTGCACCACGATCTAACCTCAAAATTAGGCCTCTAGGCAGGTGAAGGCACATAGATTTGGATTGGTCTCAGAGACCGTGCGTCACCACTGCAGGGTTAAATTGTGTTCAAGTTGCAAGTACAAGTTTAAACTTCTAACTACAACTAGAGTCTCCAATCGAATTTGGCAATATTTAGGTTACCAACTCCGGTGTAGACCCGGCTTTATGCCCTCAGTACCACCAATGGCAGCAGAATGATATTTTGTTCCATACCAGTCTGCTAGAAGAAGCCATGGAGCTAAGTCGAGGGTTAGCGATCACAACCTATAGGCCTACCATAGGCTAATTGGTGAACCACGACTGATATTTAGATTGGTCTCAGAGACTGTGCGTCACCACTGCAGGGTTAGGCCTAAATTGTGTACAGGTTGCAAGTACAAGTTCAAACTTATAACTGCAACTAGCGTCTACAATCAAATTTGGCAATATTTAAACTACAAACTCCGGTGTAACCTTTAAACCCGTGGTTTTGCCAATGGCGCCAGAATGATATATCGTTCCATACCAGTCTGCGGCGAAACTTTGTTATCCTACCGCCCACCGTAGTTATCGCTGTGGAAATTTTGATATTGCGATTAATCGATAGTTTTAATCATTTGAGTGAAGATCCTATGTGTGATACATTCATTAGCAAAAATGTATCATTTAATAATAATCTAACCTAACAATCTTACCTTAAACCTCCATCACTTTTATTGGCTGTGATGGTTATAACAACCAAATCAATGGTGTTTGGAAACATTTAAAACGAATATTTCCTCAATACAATAGCAAAAAATACCTTTCTGATTCATTTTAGAAAGCATTTGTATGACGCCATTTTAGGTAGGCCTACCTATAGAACAAAGTCTGCTTCTTCTCACATTTAAGATATGTCTACATGATAAACTTCGGTAGGCTAGTTTATTTTGTGTAGTTCTTTGATAATTATACAGGTTACATTAGCTCAATTTTGTACTTGTTTGCAATAGCCTAAGTTATAGCGTAGGCCTATTTGTTTTATTGTCAAAAGGTATGCTTTAGTTGTTTTGAACAAAACTAAATCAGGTGATAAAATTGTAATTAATCGCATCGCTAGAATAGCAATACTATTGCAATATCAAAATTTCCACAGATCGATAATAACGGTGGAGTAGAATAGCAAAGTTTCGCCCCTGTCTGCTAGAAGAAGCCATGGAGCTAATTCAAGGGTTTCCGACATGGAAAAATATAGGTAGGCTAGGCCCTTAATCCTAAGTCAAGGGCCTACCACGACATATTGTTCCTTAGCACCGAAATGATTGGGCAAAGAAAAGGACGAAGATTAGGTTAGCCTATGTTTTTGGTGTAACAAATAACATAAAATCTTTATTGTAATGGACATTATACATGTATTGACAGAGTCACAAAGCAGAAAATAAATTCATTGTCATAGATTTCTTTAAGCTAAATTTATTTACAGCCAGGAGGACTACTTACCTCTCCAAAAGGTGGCAGTGCAAGAACAGTTTGATTAAGAAAATTGTTGGTTCCTCTACCAATATCAAACTGTGTGTCATCTGATGCTCGCTTCCCCCTTTGCTCTGGGAAATATTGGTCCATGCCACAGATTAGGTCTAAAGCCATTTCTTAATTTAACAAATAAATTCGGAGATTTAATACTTCAGTAGTGGTAGATATATATTAAACTTAACAGAATAATTAGTAAAAATTAAAACGCATGTCAAAGGACACCCAGAGAAGTACTCTTAATACTTAAATCGTTTTAAGCCTAATCAAAATTATAACCTCTAACTCAAGTAACTCAAGTCAAGCCTCTAAAACAAAACAAGAAAACAAGCTACAGTGACGACTCGAGGAGTGACAAACAAATTTTCAGTGCAGCTGTCCAGTACTCCAGCGTCCAACTTGAAACCGAACCTCGGAACCATGAAATTGAAAAGAGTGTAAAATCATTGACTTTGGATACTATAGTATCAATAGTCAATTAGTACGTAGTATCAATAGTCAATGGTAAAATCTTCCTCAATTTTTATAATGTACTTTATGTTTATAAAGAAAAACATCCACGTCTTTTTTGTATATAACAGGCAATCGTTTGTTATTAAAGTGGGGCTAAAAATTGTATGACTTCAAGGTTCAAATTTAGTGCTGATTTATTATAGATTCCTTTTGCTGAGGTCAAACGATACAAACCATCAAGATGACTCGATGACTGTAGTGCTGTAGTGCCACAAGGGAACTGCTAAACTAACTACCATTCCCATAAGAGCAATGGTGTCAGTTTCTGCGACATCCGTGGATGTCGCCACAGAGTTTTTGTTGGTTAAAAAAGTGTTAAAAACCAACATATACTACTTTAGTAAATGTCTATAACACTCTCATTACTTCTACACTGAGCTATGGTATAACATGCTGGGGAGGATCTTATAGTTCAACCATATAAGTTATCCTTTAGTTATTTTGCAAAAAAGATTTGTAAGACTTATTGGCAGTAATATATTTGAACATGCATGGCTAATTTTTGTAGACTTGAAAATTCTCCCCATTACGCCATTTATATTTTCAAAGTAAACTTATTAAGAATATTTTTATCAGAAGCTCTGCCTTTTCAATAGTTCGTCAAAAAAATTACAACTTAAGACAGTTTGGAACTGTTTATACCTCAATCATATTTAACAGTGCACCAGATGTTCTATAGTAGTATAGCACCAAGAATATTTAATATCATAAAGTGTAAAATTGGCAACTTTTCAACGAATATCCAATTTCTGATTAATTTAAAGGATTGGCTCTTTAAACAAGAAAAACTTGATGATTTGTTAGAATTGTATCTTAGCATAAGTAAAGTACCTTATACATTTTATTCAATATCTTTGTCAATTTTCATAGTTTTGGGTAAAATAAATAGTATATTTCATTTTGTATTGTTTTTTGTTGTAATTTAAGAAAAAGAGAGTTTGATCTACAAATTGACTATATATATATATATATATATATTATATATATATATATATATATATATATATATATATATATATATATTACAGTAATACACAAACATAACAATATAAGTTTATACATATATATTATATATATATATATATATATATAACTTATATTGTTAGTTGGCTGCATGTGTTTATTAATCTGTCACAGATTGTATATATTTGATTCGGCAAAATAAAGATTTATTATTATTATTATTAAGAAATTTAGATGACACCGATTTTGATTCTGCGATTCATAAAAAGTAAAAATACCAAAAAATTTCAAGATTCTATACAATGTACAGACAAAACTGTAATTTTATTATATAGATAGATTTTGAAATCATATTCAAGAATGAACTACTATTGGCTAAGAAATGTCCAATTTAAATATGTTGTTAGGGATTTCAAAATATTTGTTACCATTGAAACTTACAAATCATTACACCTCTTTAGACCTATTTTCATAAAAAGTTACCCAGCATTTTAGACAGGCTGTTCGCTAGATATTCCATAATCATTGACTATGATAGTCAATGTTATAATACCATTGGTTTCAATTGCATATAATATTATGTACAAACATTATTTTAAATTTGATTAATAAGGTAATGGCTTTTTCAATAAATTTCATTTAACACTTATTTATAGCACAATTTTAAAAACATTCAGCGTTTTTTTTTTTCAGTACTTTTAGGCACAGGTGGTAGTTTGTTGTAATTTTGCCAGGAGCTGATGGTAATTTCAGTGAATTAGATTGGCATCACTTGAATACCAACCTTAAATATCTCCGACTGCCACACTTTAAGATTTAATTAAATACATTATGTTCACTCAATGTGTTAATTCAATTTGACTTGTTTGACTCTTTTTTTACACATAAAAGGACATTATTATATAAAAAAATTAGTTTCAGTATTTATCAAGCCAAACTAATCACCCATTTAATTTTACTAGTGTACTTGTTGCTCAAAATCGAGCAATTTAACTTGCACTATCACATGTTGTGTTTAGTTCTGAGTCACCAATCCAATATTGTGATTATCTATAAGTAATCAACCGAAAACTAGGCTACACTTATTTACAGATGTAAATTTAAAAATGTTTAAAATGCTCAACCCATCTCAATGTTATTCTTATGAGAAAATTTCAAATTTCAATGATGAATAGTGACTCTCTTCTTTTAAGTTCGATCTCATTAATTTTTGGCGGAAGCAACTACAGACCCATGATACTGTACCAAAATTTTGAAAATCAAAGGAGTTCCAATCATAAAAAAACCCATAGTGTATTAAATATCTGTTGATTGAGTGATGAACTCATCTTGTACCATGATCCAAACGCTTTTGTGATTTTCATACATGGCTAGATAGGGTTTTTACTATTTAAATGACAAAGTAAATAAGCTGTAATTTGTAAGCTTAATAACACTCCTACTGGATCTTTCAGTCATTCAGTATCACAAAAAATGATATTATAGTACTGCAACTCTAGGTGATAAGTATGAAACACCACTTGGGAAAAAAATGTGTGTAATGTTGAAAACTGGTAGCATGGGTACCCATTTTATCCCCAAACATGATTTTACCCACAACTTATCTGTGAAAAAAAAGTTTAGAACTTGTTACAAAAAATAATCCAATAGTCCTTAATTGAAGTTTGCAACAAGACACGATTGGTTAGATAGCAATTCATAAACAAGCAAAGCAGGGCTCTGGTCACATGATACGAATTTTCGCCGTGCACTAAAAAGGGCGTGACGTCAAAGAGTAAGAAAATTACTTTGTATCATTATCATTCTTATTGACTAAGTTGTTTTTCTTACTCTTTAGTGCCACACCATCCATGAGACACAGAAAAATGCCCCATAATGTGAAACAGGGCGTAA
Organism: Neoaliturus tenellus; assembly: GCA_030545055.2. Classification (NCBI taxonomy): domain Eukaryota; kingdom Metazoa; phylum Arthropoda; class Insecta; order Hemiptera; family Cicadellidae; genus Neoaliturus; species Neoaliturus tenellus. Next base: position 330,073,884 of record CM061531.1, on the reverse strand, counting down.
ATTTAAATGTTTCACCCGACTTTAATTTTAAGTTAGGGGCCATATAAACTTACATAAACATCCTAATTGCTAATTGAAAAACAATACAACAAAAGAAATATGCGTTTAGGAATAAGTTTGATCAAAACTATGAGATGGTTACCAAAATGCAACACTTTAAAACTGTGAGATCTTGTGGGGTGCATGTCGAATTGATATTCCAGCGTTGCTGTGTTTTATAAAAATTAACACCACTGACAAATTTAAGATTAGTTTCAAAATTGTTATACTGATACTGAAGACTATCAGAATCTTACAGTGCAGTAAGCTACGGTTCAAGATGCTTCATCTTTATTGTGCTGACGGTTTTGCATAAATTTATTGCACTTAAATTCAAGGAAAATAAAAGAATGTGTACAAAGAAAAGTTTGGGGAAAATTTTATTAATATTTGTATTGATAACAAGAAATCAATGGGAATAAACAACACACTGGTATATACTGAATCTAAAAGTAAATAATAACATAAACAACATAAAACTTTGCATTGATGTGTAAACATTTAAATGGCTCTATTAAAAATGTTTTAAAATTTATTTCAATATTTCTAAGTAAATAAGTTTAATCTAACAAGTGGTGTGCTCAATAAAGTGTATATAATTTTTGTTAACACAAGATAGATAATAATCTTTGATGACACAACTTAAAAAGCCAACAGCTAAAAAAATATCTTGACGTTAAATTTTGAGCAAAATATTGAAAGATCGCTTGAAATATTATTTTAGTTACTAGGCAAACTACAAAATGATCCCAGTGGTTAGGTCAGGGAAAAGTTTGTTAGGGTAAAGGTAACTATGGAGTCAAACTGTACATAATTCAGTAAACAACTTACAATTTTAAGTTATTTAAAGCTTTTTTAATTCTGTTTCAATTATGGCACGTCAGATTGTATGCTGTTAAGTCTAAAATATTGGAAAAATTATGAACATTATAATTTTGAAACATTTGTTGAAATGAAATTAAACAAATAGAACATTTAATTACAAAATTTAAAATTAAAGTTGAACTTATATATGAAGAGATTGTAAACTTTGTAAAAATAATAAGCTGCGTCCGCACTGGTTGAACATGTTAGCCGAACAAAGTCTTTCCGAACTTTTGTTTGATCATTGACCTTTTCGAATGTAAATCATATGGTTCGTAATTGTTCATCAGGAATGATTGTTGAGTTTTTGTGTTTGCCGATCAATTGCTAAAAATAGAGCTATCACACCCCCTAGCTTGTTAGGGATAGATCGTAGGATTGCATATGCAAATAAGAAGTACCATTCTGGTTCGCCACAAAGGTTTGGCCAGTGCGGACGCGGCTATAGACTTGCAAAACTAATTCATCAACTTGCTTAAAAGATTTTTTTGACACAATCTGAAACATCAAGAAGACTGTCTTCTGTACCTGAAGACAAATCATGAAGAAAATGGACGTTCTCACAACACTGAAATTATACAAGTTTTTTAGCAACAATTTGAAAAGTTTTTAAGGAAAATATACAAATAGTGAATTTTTTAGGGGCATTTAAAAATATTCAAATTATTTTCAAGACACAAAAATTATATACCCCGTTGCAGCAGACCTGCATACTCAGCAATTTTCTCTGTTATGAAAGATTCCCTTTGTTATTTTATAATATCACTATATCACTATTTTGAGACGGGACCTCACATTGTGGGTATTTTAACCTGAATATGAGAGATGAGTGTAGGATGATTGTGGCGCGATCTTGTAGTCTTGTTACTGACTAAGGCTGATATTCTCCTTAGATAGGTCTGTTAATTAATAGCCCAACAGCCAATGGTATCTAGGGATATACAGTTTAACGTGGGATCCGAACCACAATTTCGACCTCATATATACAAATTGGTCTAATTATGAGGATGGTCTTAATGTATGAACTAGTATTCACTAGTGCGGACGTTAATCCCCACCAGGGAATATCGCATCCACAAGCCATCACTTATAAAATTCATCCAAAAGTGGTTCTCAATAACAACAATCACGACATAGAAGGTCTTAAATTTAAATTTACAGCAATATATTAAAGAACACAACAACTGTCATAAATCACTTGGAACCGCTATTTCTTGATACAGATTTTTTCAATCCTTCATTAAAAATTAAATGCTAAATACCAAATATTAAATTATTTGCTAATACCAAATATTAAATTTTTTCTCGTTCAGGGTGTACTTGACAAGAATAAAATTTACAAATGAAGGAATATTTACGAGGGCTATTCAGAAAGTAAGGAACGTTTTCGTCTTACGCCGTTGTACGCGCCCGTATCGAATATATTAGGGTATGAGAGTGCTCGGGGCCTCAGTGGCTATCCAGCCGTGACACTAGGAGCATCGTCACACCGCTTGTTTTCTTTATATTTAAATTCAAAGTGGCCGCTTCCGTAAAAAGTCCCGCCAGTTACGAAGTGCGATCGGTAACACGGTTTTTGTTGACAAAAAACTAAAAACCGATGGGGATTTATCGATTTTTATTCTTTCAATTTCAACACAGCAAAGTCCGTGAAACTTGAGGGAAGATAACGAAACCTTCGTTATGGTGGAGCAGAGGTTTTCACGGATCTTCTCAGTGACCGGTTCGTCAGTCACAACGCTCGGTCGTCCACTCCACTGCTCATCAAGAACATTGGTTCGGTCATTTGTAAACTGAATACACAACTTACGCACAGAACTTTCATTCAAGACATTGTTCCCATACTTCCACACACTTTTCGATAAATCTTTATCGGTTTTAAGTTTTTTGTCAACAAAAACCGTGTTACCGATCGCATTTCGCAACTGGCGGGACTTTTTACGGAAGCGGCCATTTTGAATTTAAATGTAAAGAAAACGGGCGGCGCGACGATGCTCCAAGTGTCACGGCTGGATAGCCACTGAGGCCCCGAGCAGTCTCATACCCTAATATATTCGATACGCGCTCGTACAACAGCGTAAGACGAAAACGTTCCTTACTTTCTGAATAGCCCTCGTAAAATTAATTAGTTTGGCTTAATTTGTCAACTGAAATGGAGAGAAGTAAAATAAATTTAATAAAATACACCAAAGTAAAAACCTGCTATACGAGCAGTTTGTAAAAAATCTGTAGAGTTAATTTGTGGCCAAAAGTTTAATTAATTCAAAATTTATCAAATAGATTGATACAAGTTTAAGAACCTATCTTAAAATTGATAGTTGAAAGTGAAATCAAAATAACCTCTACAATCTTAACATGCTAATAATGACAGTTTTGTTTATTTTGTGTAGACTTTCACTCACTTACAAATGCACAATTGATCACATTATTACAACACAGTTTTTAGCCAAACCAATACATGCTTATTCTAGAACAAAAACATGAAAGAAAATTGTGATTATTAATGCACCGGGGTGTTAATTGAATTTGACATAAGATCAAATAATACTAAAGAAATTGTAATAATATGGACATCTTTAATTTAATGATCCGTTAAACAATTTTATGCATCTGGAGAAAACATAAAGAACTAAAACAGAACTTCAATGCACCAAGTGAAGGGTGTATTAATAAAACAAGTGCACAGTTCGTAGCAATATCAGGTCTACAGAATATGGTTCAAACAATCTAAAACTAAATGTAGTAATTTTCAATTAAAATCCAAATTTTGTATTTTTTACATAGTAATAATATAAAATAATTTAAAAATTATTATTTAAATTTCCAATATGGGTTTTCATTCAATAAATTTTGGTGTTTTATACACCACAGAAAGTCCTATATTCCTAGGTCTGATTATCTGAGTCTTCTAGTAGGCCTAACCGAGGTAAGTATCAAAATTATAAGTAGATTTTTTTGAAGATGTGGAATGTTTTTAGAATTAGAATGTATATTAAATTAACTGCTCAACTGAGAAATGAAGTGCTTGCGTAAAATTGGCTATTGCTATGTCAAGCATGATTCCACTTTTACAGGCAATTGAAGATTTATTATTTGTTACTGCATTTGTGCCAGCCTGTTTCTCACTCTCGTATCATATGAATCTATGCTGGGAGCCGCATCAGCCTGACAGTGTAATCAGAAGTAAGTGTTAGTATCAGTGCCGTGTTTAGGACAGATCTGTTGTGTCATGTTTCACAAAGATGAGTGGTAAACGTAAAAGAGTTGTAATATCCTTGGAAAAGTGTTAAATGAGAATGTTATGAATAGGGGGGGAAATGATTCAAAAAGATTAGCTTAGGAAATAGGAACGAAAGTAATGAAGCCGACAGTTAAATATTTACAGGCGCACTAGTGCACGTGTTCCTCGACAATGAGCAATTTATTTTGATACCAAACAAAAGTTACATTTAGTTCTAAATCAATGAAACCGACCAATCCAATGTTGTGAATATAAGTGATCACCAAAAACTATAGCTGTACGTTAACAGATGGCTCAAACCAATCTCAATGTTATTCAAATGGGAAAATTTCAAATTTAATTTGTGGATAGCGCCCTTATTTTAAATTCGATTCTTATCAATTTTTGGTTGAAACAACTACAAGCCAAGCCCTATCCAACGGCACCAAAAACTTGAAAATCGGTTGAGAATTGTAGGAGGAGTTCTCCACGGAAAAAAACCCTTAGGATATTAAATAAGTATAGATATATGTTACAAATAGGGGGGGGGGGAATTATTCAAAAAGATTAGCTTAGGAAATAGGAACGAAAGTAATGAAGCCGACAGTTTAATATTTAAAACCTGAATTATTACTCATATACAAAAGTACAGAATTGCAATTTCAATTCATTTAGTTTATTTCAATTAGATTATTTACAACATGCTACAGAACAGGTAAATTCCCAATTATAATGTAGCATTTAAAAAAAATCAATAAGTCTAATGAGGGTACACCAGATTCTAGTTCTACATTTTCATGTAGAGTAGAACCTCGATAGTTCGACACTTTGTGGACTTAGAGAGTGTCGAACTATTGAAATGTAGAACTATAGGGAGTATAAGGAAAATTTTAACACTGGGAGTATAAAAAACATAATTTGAATTTAGGAAACACTAAGTTTTAATGAAACCATACCTTAATTGAACTTTAACATAAACAACATTCAAATCATTCGCCACTTTGTTTACATTTTCACCTTTGTTAGGCTCCAACATGAACACTATCGGTCATTATTAACATGTTAAGTTCTCATGGACCACGTCGAACTATCAGGAGTGTTGAACTATCGAGAGTCGAACTATCGAGGTTCTACTGTACAACCATTGACTAACATAAATAAATAAATTTGTTTATTTATTTTCAAGAATTTTGATGTTTAATAATTTCTTTTGTTGTGTTAATACTTTGAAAAGTTACTGTGTAATGCTTTCGTTTCAATACATTTGGATAGTTTTTCTTCTCTTTTCCTAACCAATCCAAGTTTTGCTGGTCCCATGTAGCTCAGATAATCAGACTTGTAGTGTACTTTGGGATTTCTTCGGGGAGGTAACCTTCCTCACCGGTACAGGTAACTATGAAACGGATTTCACAATCTGTCACACAGGTTACTTCTGTGTAGTAACTGATCATGTAAACTAACCTGACATAAATATTATAATTTTATAAAATGTTACCACTGAGATAAGTTACCTAATAGAAGGCCTTTCACCTATTAAAAACTGTTGATGTCAAACATATTGAACTGAACAGTTAAGATTCCTGACTTCTCAGGAAATTAAATTAGGTAAAGATAGATGGTAATTGTAAACCATTATCCAAAGGATTGCTGTTTAATTGAGCCTGACATTGCACACTTCATTCAGAGGGTAACGATATTTCCTATTTACCTAGGGCCTTGTAAATATACAGCATATTCTTACTGAGGACATGACTATTAACAATACTGCTTTGAAAAATAAAATCTACTAACTGCAATAAAGAAAAATAAATAACACACAATAAAATGAGAAAAATACTGTACAAAAACAATCAATTACATTTATACTACATAAGGGAAATATCATAATTATAGATTAAAAATATAAAAAGTACATCATCTTGGGGAAATGTATTTATTAAATTTATGCTAAACGAGATTACTATAAAACAAATAAAAACTAATAAGGATTTTCATGTCTTTACTTCAAATTTAATCTATGCAACACAAACATAAAATGCTACAAAGTGGTCTCACTAAGAGTTTAAAAATGGTTTTAAAACAATAGATCTGTATATGAAAGGAAAAGGGCATTATGTCACATTTTCACGAGAGCGATTTAATGCTTTGAGGACAAAATAAAGTGTTACGTGCTGCGCTTTCATAGTGATCTCACTAACGGCCTACAGCTTTCCCCGCAAGGAGCGTGCACTGTTCAAAACCCTAATTTCAGTGTCTAGGCTGCCGGTCGTTAGCTGAGATGGCTAAGGCGTAGGCATCACTGGCCAGGATGTCTATGTCGGTGTGGGTCTGAATCCGCACATGATCAAAACCTGACCTGGTGGTGCAACTCTTAAAGGGTAAGCCGATCTGTAGTAATGTTGGTGGGAGGGCCTACGTAAAATACTATTCAACTATTCAACATGTTGATATTTTTTTTTCTCTGCACGGTTGTTGCAGGTCTTAGGTTAAGTTTTTCTTTTATTGAATTCATGACGTTTTCCTTGTGCCTGTACATACATGCTTTCTGGAAATAAACATTCTCATTCTCATTCTCATTCATTCATTCTCATTCATTTTCTCATTCTCATTCATTCTCAAATAAGCAGTGGCAGGCTTGCGTGGAAGTTGACGGGATCGGTTGATTCTTTAATAGTTGCACTGATTTTGCTACTTTTTACTTATAATTGTGTGTGTGCCACTACGGCTTTGAAATATGAAAGATAACAATATTTTTACTCCAAATATGCTAAAATTAAATAAAAGTCTATGAAATGCAATAAAATTCCACCAATTCAATGAATATTGAGAAAATTGTGACATAGTGCCCTTTACCGCCCATATGCAGATGGCTCAAATATGGGTGTATCTGTGGTCATAGCTTTCGAGAAAAGAGAATGTACGAAGGACGGAGTGGAGTTACTTTTCTAAAATGGTCGTTCTGTTGTAACTAGGTCATCATCGAGAACCTAAAATGTTACATTTGATCTGAGACAAAACGCGAATAAAGTCAATTTTAGAATATACTCATCGAAAGCCATGAGCACAGATACACCAAGCCATCTGTACAGAGATAATAATTTTAATATCAAAGATGCTGGGAGCTTATGTGGCTTTGTTTTGCACAATTTGGCTGAACAGTTTAAGAACCAAACACAAATCGTTGGCAGAAAATATTTTGTTTGTTATTAATACACAATTACGGAGGCTTTAATAGCCTACTATTTACATTTTCAAATACTGTGGACCTTTTTTAAGTTAAGAGATACACAAAATCGTTGCCAGAGCCTAATTTTTCAATTAGCTTCTAGTTTAAACTAATAAACTAATTTTCAAAATAATAAACAACATTAAACACTGACTGTTATGAGTTTGGAGATTCTAAATTACTTGTATTTTTATATATAGAACATAGTGATAACCTCATCCCATTTTAAATGTTATATTACAAAATTGAAATTACAAAAATTTTAGGATAACTAATAAATGTAAACACAAAAGAAGAACACTCAACCTCCAGGGTATCTACTGCCAAAGAGATATAAAAATCAGTGACTTTTGGTGAGAAAAATTTTAAAAATCAGTGACTTTTCCGTCTCTAAAATAGAAAATGTTGGGGGGAAATTATAAAAGTCGCAAAACTGTTGCTCACAATCACATTATTTTCACAATTTATACTGAAAATTTGTGACTTTTCTTGCATTTTAAGGAAAATCAGTGACTTTTTGGTGACTTCAATGACCAGTAGACACCCTGGCCTCACATTTTTTGTTCATTCCGCCAAAACCACTCACCACCTATTTGTTAGGCGAGTAAAACAGGAGATTTGGTAAGATTTTCTGCACACAATGCATTTTTATACAAATATGTGGTAATGGTAAATGCAAATACCCCTTGAAAAAATTATAAACGACTGGATGCATGAAGTTAAAAAGACCTCAAAAATTTAATTGATTCTAATGTACCTATAAAGGGTGGATGAAAGTTTTCGCTAAACAAGTGACAATTGAAAAATTGGGCCCATGTGATTCAAATTAACATTAAAACCAATGGAGAAAACAATTTTAAAATTTGTGTATGACACAAAAATACCTAAAATTAAAAAGCACTAAAGAAGGAACTTTAAAACAACAACTATATCTTAACTACATTATACAGTCTCTTCAAAAGACTACTTTATTTACAATCTTCAGTAAGGCATGGAACTAAAAATATCTTATCGAGTTGTTAGTTTATACCTACCAAACAGCTATTAAATAAGTTTGAAAACACAAATAAGACACTCACATTTGTTCACCATTATACTGATTCAAAGATACAGCTTACTAAATGATAACAACCTTACATTCCATCTTACAAAAGCACAAACATAAATGATCATAAACTAAGTTTGAGACACAGTTATCATTTAAACATTTAAATCCCCATTTGCCCCATCACTGTGTGCTGAGGTCTGCAGGAATACAAATTCCTCATCTATAGAAAGTGTTTATTGAGATCACAGTTTACTTTTCATACTGACTGTCACGAACTGGTCTCAACAACTTCCTCGTGTTCCTCCGACCCATTGGTGAAGATACCCGACTCTCGCAGTGAAGAGACTTTGTCCCGTGCTTTAAAGTGCCTCGGCTGCAACAAAAATTACTATTTAATAACAAAATAAATTATTAGGTTTCAATTGTATCAGTGTGCTACCTACGAGTAGGAAGTTCTGTTGAAGGATCACTGGAAAACCAATAAAGTAATTTCAAGAAGCACCGCTAAGGTTGGCATGTTTTAGTATAGAAGACATTAAAATTGGCTTGCCTTGTATAAACTTACATATTGTCTTGTGAATATGCCTTTGTAATAGTGAAATTGTAAAAAAATAAATCATTTAAAAGGCCAAACTAACCTATCATTTTAGTTAGTTTGGTTATACATACATGGCAAGTGCTCTTGATTTCACAGTCTCTTGTTTTAAACTATCTTATTTGATTTATATCAATCAGCAAAAATAGTTAAGTTTGAGATAAATATCTTCTTTATTGCCATGAACGCGTTGGACTACTTTGCGTCCTGGATTAGTTCTATTGAATGATAGTTTTGCAGTATCCTTTAATATATGGTTGTTTTACAATATGTCAGCCACAAATAAAAATCATACAATGATACCTCAGTGTCTTAATCTATGCACATGCCTTATGGTTCAAAGTCAACTAATGAAAAAGAATACCTGTTTCAGTTGAAGACCCATTAAATAATGCCCAAATGATTACATCAGTAAGGGCTCTCTGAAGAAGTGGTGCTCGAAGGTGATCCTGAATAATATATATTTTAAAGCCTCTGGCCAACCAATTTGCTTCAATACAACCAAATGAAAATAGCCATGTGTAACGGGTGTTTCTAAACTAATTTTACAAACAATACCGATCTACAGGTCAAAACAAATTATACTGTACTGTGAGATTGTATGGTTGACCTAGCATTGTTCTTATCGATAAGGCAAAAAGAGGCAGTCACAATAATGACACGGTCGATTACCCGAATTCTGTGTTATATAATAATAATAATAATAATAAGAAGAAGAAGAAGAAAAACATGCTTTATTTTCAATTAAACATGATTATAAAATTATATCAATTAGCCTACATGTACATTACAACAATGGATATTTATTAACACTTTGAACCCTGGGCGCTGATTTGCCGTTTTAAGTGCGTTACTGGCCAATTTTGGGGTTAAAATTAAAATTCGTAGCTTGCTATACATATTTTTTACCCATATAAATTATATATCAAAATAAAGAGAAAAATATAACCTTTCTAATGATATAACTTTTAATAAAATTACAAAAAAATTTTTTTTTGGGTTCCACATAAAATTTACCAAAAAAATTGAAGAAAATAAAAATTGCGACGGTGCGTACACTTATATTTAGAACATAGTTTAATATTTACTGTGAATCTAAAAGCTAATTCACAGTCTAAACACTTATAATAACAGTAAAACTACACTTTATTTGTCACGAAAATGAACGTAAACAAAGTCAGCCATTACTGCAGACAACAACACTGCGTCGTCAGCCGACGACGCAAAACATCGGCTGCAGGCATTTGGATTTATTTTTCTGCTACAAAACAGATGGCTTTTTGTGAGACTTGAGGGTACTATAATCAATGCCAGATGATCAGGGAAGCGTTCCGTAGCAACGAATAGCGCATATAAGCCGAATACGGGTTGCTATGGAATTTTATTTCGAGGCCCGACCTATACTCGGGCTTCGTTCGCGGTGACATACGCTATGCCCCGAGCTATACTCGGGCTCAGGGTTCAAAGTGTTAACCGTCTGTTGTGGTTGGCACAAAAAATAGTTAACAAAATGTCCTTTCTAGGATAAAGACATGCAGTCGCTTTGGAAAACAAAAAAAATATGATAAGCAATTATGATAAGCAAAACAGAACAATATAAATGTGTAAAATTGAAAAATATTAAAAAAATAATAAGTTAAAGTCTCTTTATGTTTGCATTTGTCCAAATTACAGTATCAATATAAGAATTAAATGAAATACACAAAATGTTTTTATTCATTACTTATTTTTTAAATTTGGAAAAAAGGAGAACTGATTTGAGTGATTTTAAGTCTAGCCAAAGTTAAATTCTTGTATAAAACCCCACCTATATTCCCATGCAGTTCTAATATATTTAGATAACAACCGTCAATTCCTTCCATTCAAATAATCAATATATTCTATTTCACTTAAGGACCTTTTTCCAAAAAATATATTTCTTAAATGCATATAAGCCGGACATATAGCTATAAAGTGGTAAGTTGTTTCATTTTCGTTTAAATTGCACATAGAGCATGTATAATTTCTATCAAGCCATGGTTTGAAATTTAAGTTGATCAGCTCAGCTCGAGCTTTAATGGCCCAAGAGATAACGTTGATATCGCTATCGTGCAGCGGACTCCTGTTGCCGAGGTCAAGGTCAAGGGTAAGCAGCTGCCGGTGATACAAGGACGTGCGAGCCCTACCTACACACTCAGCCCAAAACAATGTTTTAGCCCCCTCTAAAACCTTCGCTAATTGCACAGCTACTCCATTTACATCATCTGATTCGAAATTTATATTTTCGTTAAATTTTCTCGCAAGGATTTTCCAATCATGACTCCAGAATATGTTTTTTCGTATTACTTGTTTAGCTAGCTATATAATAAAAGCTGTGTTATATAATAAAAGGGCAATGAAAAATGTTGCAAATGGCGGTTATCAATACCTGAAAAGCGCCAGACTACTGAAAAGCCAGACTGACGATAAGCCGCGTTACGAGAGTGGTAAATTTAGCATGGTGCCGGTATTTTTATTGTTAACCACACTTTTAATCCAACACATCAACAACAAAATAATAAAAATATGATAAATAAATTAAACAATAAAAATTACTGCAGATTAGACGGTTAAAACGGCTTCTACTGTATTCCATTTTGAGCATGACTTATTAGCTTCAATGGTAGATTACTAGGAGTTGAAGGAATAAATCACTGGCAGTAATCCCCACATTGTTTCTCAACAACTAATAACTATAAAATATTTAAATTATCACGTTGATAAGAATATACAGTCTGTGCAATCAGAAGATAACAAAATTTCCTCTTTTCCATCTCACCCTTGGACACATTATTTATTGGTTTATAAATTATATTTTGAACTCTAATAGTAAAAATAAGGTTGTCTGAACAATTCTGCATTATTAAAAATTAATATTACAAACCTTATAATTGGTGTTCCTCCCTTCTTTACAACATTTGGGACACTCCCAACTGTTGGGCAAATCTTCATCAACGATTCCAGCAACGTCAGGATACTGAAAAGGGAACCACATAATTATAATAACAAAAGATCCCCACTGGTCAAAATTCAACTAAAATTTTAATTTGCCTTCACCAAATTATTTTAAAAATATGTTATAACTGAACCATATAGTACAGTACCATCTGAACCATCAGTTACTAACAGTACAGATATATTTTGCAACTACAGTGCACTCTCATTCATCGGACTCGGCGACATCAGAACTTCGCTTCATCGGAACTGAAAATCTGGATATTATTAATTTTTTTTCTTACGAAATAAATAATTTTTCCGTTTTAGCACCTTCATTTTCCATTCGTTCTATCCGCACAACAGTGAAGTATCACATTTTGCATCAAAAGTCATCAGGCGTTTTCCATAATCTGTACCCATCGATGTGATTTACGAGGCCGTGGAGTATTCGCACAAAAATAGAAAGAGGAAGGGGGCAGGAAGTGAACGCTTCCTCCGCGTCGACCGCTTCCCAAACTGTCATTCAGTCTGTCTCGCGTCACGAGACTGCACCTGTGTTACGTGGAAGTCAGTTGACTGCTGGAATATGAGAATAAAGATTTTGGATCTTTATTTCCTGCGTTGTTTTTATTCCTATAGGTTCATTGTTACCATGTTCAAAGTTTGAGTGCCTTATTTTCATCAAATCTCTTGTGTTATCTTAAAAACAAGAGCGAATACAATCACGATAGGTCACCGTACGGGCGGAAATGATGACTCATGACGGACTCCGCTTTATCGGAATTTTTTTACATCCGAACCGGCCGTCCACCACATTAGTTCCGATGAACGAGAGTGTACTGTACTCCGAACAGACATATTTTGCAACTACCAGTCTGAGTTAAAAAATAGGGAAAAATATAAAATTTCTTGTAACCAAAGAAATTTAAATCTAATCACCAAACAATATTATACATACACATACATACAACATTATAACATTATACATACAATATTATACATACAAAGAAAAATGTACATTACAAATTTTATAAAAGTTTTCTTGAATGAAATATTAAACATTGGTAAAAAGATTGAAAATAAAAATTGTGTACATAAAAAATACAGATTAAAACATTTCAAAAAATTGTACAAAAAAACTGTATTACATAAATAGGCCTAGGGCCTGCTCAAATAAAAAAGAACAAAAAACAACAAATTGAAATTAGAATAAATATTAATTACAAAGGAATGAAGTTGTTCAACAAACCAAGGCCATTTATAACCCCAAGAAATGTTTCGCCTATTTTTTATACTCGTTGATTTAAATGAGACAGGTTCTTACATAGAGACTATCATATAAATTGAACTTTGAAAATATAAACTATTAGACGTAATTTTTGTTTGTGATTTCTATGTATTATACTATTTATATTATTTAATAATACTATATTATACTACTATATTAATACTATATTATATTATTTAACTATTTTTTGCTATATCAGAAAAATAAGGATTGAATGATGAGAAAGTCAATAAAAAACAATGAAAATTTAAAGTTATGAACCCCAAAATTTAATATATGTATTTGTAATGTTTAATTTAAAAAATATATTTAATAGGATTTGAAGTTTTTAATTTAAAAATTATATTAAATTATAATAAGATGCTTTTAATATTATAAAACAGTAATTGTATAAAGAATGATTTACTCAACAATACTTTTCCACTTTGCCTTTGATTGGAAAGTCACACAACTTTGGTTGATGTTTTCTTTAATTTGTAAGAATTAGACGAATCAAACAAGGCATCTTTTAGTTTTCTACGACATTTAGTTCAGAAAAAAGCAATTGGTACTAGGAGCAAAAAACACCCCTCTTGAATAAATGACTGCCAGACGTTGAACCATAGATAAAAATGTGCTGTGTTTTTGTGCCATGTCTTCCTCATTAGCGGGATCGCTGGCTGCTAGACTTAAACATCTATTGTTCGGCAGTTCCCGTCCTAATAAATTTCCGAGTAAAAAAAATCCTGCCAATGATCAGGACAATTTCGCTCCCATTTTCCCAAAATTTCGGGACCTAACCATCCTTAGTAATAATCATAATCTTTTCATAACAAAATAACTTGTTGTGTATTACAAAAAAAAATAGGCTATTAAAATTGGCATCTAAAGTATTTTGACATTTTATAAAAGTGTTTTTTATTTAGTTTCAACAGTGTACGGTAAGATTTGTATGTTTGTTGAAAAAATCAACACTGGGTACTGGTAATATAGGTCTAAAGAACCCTTAGCTTAGGATATTGGCTCAGGGCATTTTCCATCTTTTTTATACAATAACAAAATAAATTGTAGTTTCTCAACTTTTCTCAAACCTAGGCCTAGTTGGTGGAAGGTTTTTGCCATCTATTAATAATGCATAGTAGTCACATCAACAATTAATGAAATAAACATTCTGCTGCCAAATAATAGCGAAGCCGACCCTGCCCGAAAATTAATGGTAATCTACAGCCCAAATCGAAACTGTCCCGACTTGAAAAATCACTACCCGCAGACCTCTACCGCTCACTTTGGTTCCACTCAGTTGCAGTCCGTTTTGAGACTTGGTTTTTGGTATTTAGCAGGGCATTCCACAAGGCGGCTGACACGGGACAATTTGGTTTAATTTGTTCACAGCTGGCTTACCAAACTGAGTAAAGAGTTGTACAGTCCATTTGTAAAACTCCGCAGTTCGATTCATATATTGCCTTCATGGCTTTGAACATATGTCTCTCCATTTAGAGATGCAGCCAGAATTTGAACGATGGATAAAGGTCTTGCTCAACATGAGCCACAGTACCTTCTTGAAAGGCTCATATTCCGGGAGGAGGTGCCTCAATACTTTACCCGCCACAAGCTTCTCCATTTTCCAAAGTTGTCGCTTGATACGGAAAGAAAGAGCTTTTCTTATTTTGGTCCAAAATTGTACAATGACCTACTCTTTATATATAAATATAGTCCATTTAAAATTCAAATTAAAGATTTTTACATTGCAGCAAAACTGTAATCTGTTTGATTTATTTTTTTAGTAGTTTATTTTATAGATGTGTATTTGAATTCCGAAAAAAAAAAAAAAAAAAAAAAAAACAGTTGTACGGGGAGACGCTTGATAAATAGAGGCTTTTTCATTTATTTATTTATTATTGCTACGTGTACGTCAAAGCCACTCACCGAGTTCCCAATGCAGGCTGGATGCACGAGATCATAGCAGATGGCGCACTCCATGATGGAGTTTGGCCGCGATTCTCTCGTCTCCGCATCTGTTCTTGTGGGGTCATTGTCCCAACCGTCCTTGCCGCATAATGTGCATGTGGTATTGTTTGGTAACATGGGCTGGAATAATTACAACAGTAAAACAATATCAGTACCATTAATTGTGTTCTAGATGATATTATTGAAAACAAATATAAGTGATAAGTCATTCTGACCACAAGATAATGCAATAGTGTGAGAGAGTAATAAAGATGTGGGGGTTTCCAAATTTTTTTTACATTATTGAAAAAATTTTCATTTCCTTCATGAAATCTCTTTTAGGTTCTTCAAGTACTAAGCAGGACATTATTATTTGAATTCACATTTTACACTTAGTTTTATACAAGTCTTATATTTTCATAATAAGTCATTAAAGTCAATATTTTCATAAGGACTTTGGACTTAAGGTAAACTAAAGGCTTAGTTTTTTCAACCAATAAAAATAAATAACTATAATAGTTTTAAAGATCAGAGCAGAATTTTACTGACAATTTTCTTGATGAAAATATGATCCTATATTTATAAATGTATATGACCTTACTTCATATGTATTCATAGACACAATCGCAAACCTCAATGTTTTGTAAATAAAGCAGTTTTAATTGATTTTATTTGTATGAAGCTAGCTAAAAGTAAAAAAAAATTAAAGTTTGATCATTGATAAAATTTTAATTACTGCCAGAAACAGTAGGTGGTCTCGGAAACCAATTTTGTTGTCACCGTTTAAAACGTCTATAAAATTGATAACCTTCAGAATATTAATTAACTGAAGTTATTTGTTTGGCACAACAGCGATGTTATATTACAATTAGTGTTAGTAAATTATAAATAACAATGAGACACTATTTTGTGTGTATTTTCTACACAGAAAAAGTAAGGTTTTGATTTAATTCGATAGCAAACGATGCTTTTGTTTGCCCCTCACCTGCAGGCACTGTCGAGTGATGCAGCTCTGTTTCGACTTGCCCGTGCCGCCGTACTTGATCATATCTTTGCAGAAGTTGCACAGGCCACAGTCGGAGTTGTTGCACGCTACGCACTTCTTGCAGCGGGTCCGCCGCCTTTTCGGTGCAGCCATCTTGTGGTTGCTCAGTGCCACCTTACTTTCCTGCTTCGGTTTTGGACCTCTTTTGGCCTTCACTATCTTCCGCTTAACCTGTATTTTGAGACAAATTGTGAGAAACGCTCTCCAAGTAAGAAAGCCCTCTTAAACGATTTTAACTGGTGAGTGAAATCTGTCACATAATCTTGCTATTTGTACACAGAGGAATATTTTCAATCCATTGTTTCTACATTGAAAAAAAACATGTATTTTCTCTGTAACATGAGGTGAAATTCAAGGAGGTATTTTGCAAACAATTAGGCTTTTTGTTTGTAACATAAATATTGTGGACCGTATATTAATAAATAAAAATTTATTGGCGTTGAGTTTCAAATTGAGAGCAATAAATTACAAGTGTACCGGTACATAATTTACAATAATACAGAGAAACCTATACATATATCAGTTTAAAATTTAAAAAAGAATTGTACAAAACCAAGGATGATTTAATTGTTGACAAAGAGTAAAGATTATGAAATATGAATAAAACTACTTTTGGTATTAATAAGTTATCATTTAGATTACAAAAAGACCATGCAGCCCATTGCTCGATTAGAGCACAGTTCTAGTCTGGAAAAGTCTAAGAGCTATTACATAATTGCCTTCACACTCTGTAACAACTGTTATTAAGGATTGTGCTGCTTCTATTATGTGCTGTCTTGCAGATTTTTTGGTATATGAGTGTCGTAAACTCGGTCTTTTGCATATTCACAAAATAAATACTTAATAATAATAATAGGAGTAATGTTTGGTTAGTGAAACAAGAGCACTGGCCCGACACTATTGTGCTTTGAGAGACCAAAAAAACCAAATCCCAGAGTCCAGAGTGACTAATCGGACGGCATGGCATTGTAGCAAAAGAGGAAAATAAATACCTCAAAAGTAGTGTGCTGGGACCATCTCACAGAAAAATCTTTAAACATCAATCAGGTACAGGATAAACCATACTGAAAATGTTTCCAAATAAATTGTCTTTTCTAGCATCATTGTCGTAGACTTTTGATCAGCAATTCAGTATCAATCAACAAGGCAACGATGAATTTGAAAAATAAACAGCGATATTACGTCATGACCGGAACAAGTTGGCTAGTGCTACCTTGAGAGTCTGCGTAGCCTTGAAGATGGCACAGCCGGTGACAGCGGAGGCCGGACTGTCGTTGCGATGCCGCTCCACCAGCGTCCGCACGTCCTTGATCAGAGCCACCGGATCTTCTATCAGATCAGGTACATTCTTCTTATTCGCCGGCAGCAGATGCAGATACGACAATATTTCCTTGATTCCTCTCAGTTCCTAACAAAAAGATATGAATTGGCAATTTTTTTCAAGAGCTGAACATTACTAATACTGTTTTATTCATAAAATTGTGTACGAAAAATGGTAAGGCATGTAAAATAACCAGTTTTGAATAAATAACAAATTTGAGCTGACTCCAGATTCAAGACTTTTATTAGTCATTAAGAAATAGAGGACACCCCCACTTAACCGACCTTTATAGAACCGCTATAGGATAACAAAAAAGGCTGGTCAAAGCAGGCAACTTTATAAACATGTGCAATGAGTTGGAATCAAATTGTAATATTATACATTCCAAAAACAAAAAAAGAACCTGTCGATTATAAAAATAACCTCTACACACGTGCAAAAAACAAGCGGAAAAGCTGACGACAAACCCAAGAGTGATGAGATCCACAATACAATGAGATTACCCGTGTCATTCAATATCCACGGTTTTGCTTAGTTGGATATGGTTCTATAGTGATAAGAATGAGAACAGAATAATTTCAATTATCAGATAAGGCAGGTTAAACCAACCACTTTTAATTTTTTGGGTGATAAATTGGTTACTATTTTATTCCGGGGCACAGGCGGTTAATTCCAGCCAGTTAGGAGAGGGTCTACTATACATAGATTACAATGGACTTTGTCAAGTGTAAAATAAGTATTCCATCACATTAAAGTATTTGGCAATAATTTAATAACTTTGTTTAAGGATAAGGAAATAACGTACACTTTTGATAATTTGCTACAAAACTTACCTATGGTCTAAGGTAAAATATACAACAGTTAAAATAACTTATTAAGTTAATTATATAAAAAATAGTCTCCAAGAGAGGATTTTAAAATTTTTACTTTTACTTTTTTTTTATTACTTGAGTGATCAAACCTGAAATGTAAGATGGACATGTTCGTTGGTGGGGTTGGAAGGTGTGTCCTTTAGATGAGACACTCCCAGAAGGCTGTGGACATATCGCTCCAACACATACCACAGCATCTCCGTGAAGAACGGGTATCGGAACTTCTGGGGGACCTGCACCAACAGCATTACGATAATATATTTAACAGTGAACCTGAGGATTTTGAAGATTTATTTCCAGTTCTCAATGTTGTAGAGTGTTGGTTATGGATGAAACTTTTAAACTCTTGATTTTACAGTCTATATTAGAACCCCTCTAATCTGTACTAATTTGAAAAAAATGAATGTCTCCCTCTAATAAAGTTGCAAGCGACACATTTTCAAAAATTGAGATTTCAACATAAAAACATTAGAAACGCCATTCTACGAGGGCTATTCAGAAAGTAAGGAACGTTTTTGAATAAGAAAAAACTAAGTACAATAAACAAATTTTATTATATACATTTTGAAGAGCAACTAAAATACTACTTTTCTACATAGTCCCCCATGACATTAAGGCATTTGTCGTACCAGTGAACCAGCTTTGCAATTCCCTCTTCATAAAAATCTGCCCCCTGGGATCTCAGCCACTCGTTGATGCCCGCCTGGAGTTCCTCGTCATCGTTGAAGCGCTGCGACGCCAGCCAGGACTTCATCTGCGGAAACAAGTGATAGTCGCTTGGAGCGAGGTCGGGGCTGTAAGGTGGCTGAGGAAAAACCTCCCATTTGAAACTCTGCAGAAGCTCTAGGGTTCGATATGCCGTGTGTGGTCGGGCGTTGGCATAAACAAACAAAATTTTTGATGACAACTTTCCACGGCGCTTGTTTTGAATAGTCCGCCTAAGGCTGCACAAAGTTTGGCAGTAGCGCGCAGCATTTATGGTTGTGCCTCTTTCGAGATAGTCGACAAGAAGGACACCTTGCCTATCCCAAAAAACCGTAGCCATAATCTTCCTTCCTGACAAAGTCTGTAAGCAATTTCGAGGCTTTTTAGGGGATTTAGTGTGCCCCCACTCCATGGACTGCAATTTTGTTTCGCAATTCACGTGTTTCACCCACGTCTCGTCACCAGTCACTATTCGATCCAGTAGAGATTCACCATCTTTGTCGTAGGCTTCCAAAAATGTCAAAGCCGCCTCAAATCGCTGATTTTTGTGATGGTCTGAAAGCATTTTTGGCACCCACCTTGCACAAAATTTATGGTATCCTAGCTTTTCCATAACAATTTCATACAGCAGAGTCCGGGAAATTTGAGGGAAACATAATGAAAGATCCGTTATGGTGAAGCGGCGGTTTTCACGGATCTTTTCGTCAACTTTAGTGACCAGTTCGTCAGTCACGATGCTCGGGCGTCCACTCTTCGGTTCATCATGAACATTCGTTCGGCCATTTTAAAACTGAATATACCACTTCCGCACAGAACTTTCATTCATTACATTGTTCCCATACACTTCACACACTTGTCGATAAATCTCTGCCGGTTTTAAGTTTTTTGCCAACATAAAACGTATCATTGATCTCACCTCGCAGCTGGTGGGATTTTCTATGGAAGGGCCATTTTGATTTTAAATATAAAGAGAACGGGCAGCGCGGCGATGCTCCTAGTAGCACGGCTGAATAGCCACTGAGGCCCCGCGCACTCTCATGTCCTAATATAGGCGATACGCGCGCGCCTAGCGGCTTGAGACGGAAACGTTCCTTACTTTCTGAATAGCCCTCGTATATCAACTTTGGTAATTATATTGTTGAAATTTCGAAGTTGGCAGTCCTGGGACCAGTGGAAAACCACGAGTTGTTGTCTCGCCATGCAGTAACGTTATAAGCGCCCAGACATGTTGACGCCCCGGAGACTTCATTTAGCGGGATCCGGTGTAAATCGGCTTAACCAATCAAGAAAAAGGACTATTAAAATTAAAAATGAACCAGAGATGTTCGTAAAGTCAAAAGGAATGCTGGAGAACCCTGTATTAAATGAAAAGAAAAAAAAAAAACAGTGCCAGGAAAACAGCCACAACGTGAAGTGCTTGCAGTAGTTTTATAACTGCCAATAAGATTTTTAAATATACCTAAATTCTTTGATTTATGTTCTTTTCCTATCATGTGTTCTGTAAAATTTGGATTTTGTCGCTTACAAGGTTAATGGAGGAAGCCAGTCAATTGGGCCTGGTTCTGATTACCTGAACAATTATTTGTAAAGGGAAATAGGCTAGAATAATTTTTGGGCACATTATTTAAATGTAATATTCTTACAGAACAATTAAACAAAGTACATAAAAACATCTCTCCATTTTCTTAAACGTACCATTCAAAACATAAACGAAAAAAACATTTACAAAATAACTTGTTTAAGTCACTTTTGAATAATATTTTTCAGTTTATCTCTTGAACAGTAAGACACAAACTTTGAGTGACATTTTATTATTTTTTAACATATTTTATTTCCCATCGACCGTTTCAATTATCTTGAAAATTAGATCAACAGGGTTCTAGTGTATTTACTTTATTGTAACAACTGAAATCAATATTGACATATTTTCTTTTGACTAAAGTATTTAACAGGACTTAAGGATAGGGTAGCTTCACATTATTTAAAAAATTAAGAAATTAAAGGAAGAGATTACCAACAGAGGAAAGTGTAAGTTCTAAGTTTAATAACACCAAATTCTTTCACCCCACTTTGACCCCAGACAACCAACACTCACATGAGTGGTTTCCTCGACTTGCGCGATGCGCAGCTGCGTGCTGATGCAATACGAGTGGAGGAAGTTCCCACCGAACACCATTGAGTCGGAGGGAGTGTAGACCGCGTGGATCCAGCCTGATGGGATGAAGAACGTGGAGCCCTCGGCCAGCGTTACGCGGCCGCACCACTCCACCATGTCCCCGAAGAACACGTCGCCCTGCTGGCCCGACAACACCCACTTCTCGTACAGAGTGATGTTGTCCACTGTCGGAGGGATCAGCCAGAAGATCTGCGACAGACAAGAAGCTGGCTCAGTGAAGGATTCCTTTCCAAATCATCGTAAAAACAAATTTAAAAACTGTAAGATACTATAATTATTTATTTTACTAATATTTACAGGCATCCGGCGTGTTCACGCATTCAGGTGCAGTTGGAATATTCCGTTAATTATACATTAAAGAAAGAAAAAGCACCTTGTTTAGTACTGCTGTCTCTGGGAAAACCTGCTCTTTTAAATGATATGTTTCGTTTTTCCACATTGTCAACGACATCCCTGCAGCGAATGAAAGTCAGCTGCATTTTTTGTTTGTTTACCAACCATTGTGTTACTCTGTGTTTGTAAACAATGTCAAATAATGCAGGGAAATTATTTTGAGAGGAAGAAATACATAAATATTTAGGTGAAGATAATTAAAGTGATGTTACGAGTTGTCTTTGCAAACTAGCAAAATCAAACTGGGTTGGGGCTAGGGCCTGACCAGATGAACTCGGGATTCAAGAAAATAAAAACAATCATGTTTTAAAATAAAAAATAAAGAGTTATTAGAAGATTTTAAAACAAATTTTTATGTGTTCTTCCTCTTTTATCATTATTAAGAGGCATCATCCCATATTTTTTTAAACTTGTTATTGCTGAATCAAGCATTTAAAAGGCAAGCCCACACAAAGGTAAATATTAAGGTTTAAAGATACCTTTTACACAAATACAAAATCATCTTAATGAATTTAAGAATGGTAAATAATAATTTAATATTTTATAAAAATTATACAAATAAACATGAAAAATTGGTCAGGAATTCTCAAAGAACAATAACCTACTAATTCATCAACTATTAATTTTTTATGGAAAAAAGTAATATTCTACTGATATGACTACTGACCTTACTTCCTTTTAGTATGTGGTACCAAACAGACGTTCCTCCGAAGTCTATGTGGAAGTCCGTATAGCAGCCTTTGACAGACATCAGGCAGTATTTCTGCACCTTGGGGTACATCATATCTTCTATTGCGTTGGTCGACTCCGTCTGGGCTTCTTTTAGATGTCTCGGCCACACTGTGTCCACCCAGTCAATCTGCCTGACCTGTTATTTATTTATTCATTATTTATTTATTTCTTTATAATACAGATCATGACAAACTTTGGTTAACTTTAAGTTAACTACTTATCATCGAGGTCCAAATCTAACAAAAATTTAACAACATTTTATTATATATATTCATAAAACTAAACGTGGTGTGGCATAAGGCTGGCCTACCAATACCTACATTATACAATGGCAAAATGCAATTACAAGTATCTCTTAAAACCCCAGCATCAATGCAAACTATTTTTAGAGTTTTAGAGTGGTAGCACTGCTCTCTCCATCAAATCGCGGAAAGCTCTTAGCGCCACCACTACCAGCTGTTTCCTGAATGAAAGATGAAGACTGACTGAACATAACATGAAATTAAAAATTTACTGAAAAACTGGGATTAAAACTTATCATATTGGAAACATTAAATAAATACTTCCTATCCATATTTTGAATGTTTATTGTGTATCTTTGTGTAACATGTAATTAGTGTGGTTGTTTAACAATGTAAATGTAATCTAAGTGGGTAAAAATACTAACCCAATGCCCCAATGTCTGTTAAGATCCTAACTAACAAACTCGGTTTATGTGGAGACAGTGGTTAATTAGTTAGTTATTAGTTAAATCAACTAATTACATTTCCAGATCATCATTAACATTATTGACATCTTATTGATAAAAAGTAGACTTAGAATACCGGTACCTTAAAATGGGTTTACAAATTACATAGATTACAAACTAAAAATATTTTGAAGTCAGTAAGCATTTTAAATAAAAAAGGAAAAGTAATCTTTGGGTTTACAATTGAAAGATAACATACAAATAGAATCAATCTACTAACAATAAACAGTTTTGCAACTAAATTTTTTAAACCTTTAGCTCCTGAAGAAATAAAAGTTAATTTTGTATATTTTTTGTATTGATTTATTCAATGTATGTATACATACACATTCATTTTGAAATTTCTTCAATTTTTAAAGCAGCTGTTGTTGCATTTTAACACCAAGAATAACGTATGTATAAGGTAGTCTCGTAGCAGTTTTTATTACCTGGGCTTATTAATTTCTGTGCGTAACAGGAATTTTATTGCTCATTGTTTGATATTAATGATTCTTCATGTTCAATCTATTTAATAGCTTGAACTATAATTACTAATTTTAGACCAGAACCAATGTTACAGTTGGGAACTACACATAAAAGTTACCAATTCAGTTTGCACCTTTACTGTTTAGATCTACATTATTTTTATCGATTAACATCAATATAATATTTTATAATATCAATATTATATTATAAAACAAATATTTTTAATACTATATGTTAAGTTAACAATGAGTATCATTCAAGTTTTCTTTTGATTAGTTAAGCTACTTCTTTTCTTTTTACGATGTATTAGAGAGCAAATTGGAATCGTACTAATAAAAAGATTACTATGAAATGAATTAATTTGCTTAGACCCAAAAGAAAGAAAAAAAACAATCTACTCCAGTCCTCTAAGCTGGTCAAGTTCTCATTCCACTTTCGATTTTACTTTCTATTATTTCATTTGTATTGAAAGCTTCCAATTCCAATTGAACTTTCATTTCTAGCTGTAATGATGTTTATTGATTAAAGATAACCATTGTACAGTGGTTTCCATTTAACCCGACTAGTATTTACAATTAAATCAGCATCCAAGACAAAAAATAATATGAATTATAAAAAAATATTATAAATAATGCTGCCATCAATTTATAAGATGTAAACATGTGGAAAAATCAGGGAAATGCAACAATGTTCCTTGTGTGCAGCTAAGAGCATCAGATGGTCTACTAAAAAGATCTATCACTGGAGTGGATTTCCCTGACTTTCCAGGACCTGGGCACAATGGACAAGATTTCTCGCTTAATGCCATAACAAAGCCTTGAAATATTCAAGTTGTTTTTGAATATTTATCTTGTTTTATAAATCAAATTGAAGCTAAAAACTTACTATCGTGGGAGACTGCACATAGTTATCGAGCTTTGTGTGGCTGAACTCGAGGGAGAGCACATTCAGAAGCCGATCTCTAACTGGGTCGTCAAAATATTTCTGCCACTCCTTCATCGTCATGACGATATTCTTCTGTGTGTTAACGTCCATCACATCGATCTGCCGTCTGGAACCTGCACCACAAGTCTATTTAATTTCTCTTGTATTGACTTTTATGTATGTAACTTATTGCAAGTGTTTGACCTAAGTCTTAAAATTTGTAACTTGTTCTATTGTACTGAAAACAGTAGATTTTCTCTTGACCCGCCACCTTGGGAACAGACTGCGGCCAATAAATGAATAGGCCAATTAAATTGAAATGTTTCACAAGTTTTTTCATATGCAAAAATAAAAATCAGTTTTTTTGTATTATTATAATTTTACTTTTTACTCAAAACTCGAATGGTACTCCGCTTCGAATATGTCTTTTCCCGCAATAATCCCACAATGAGTTTAGATCACTTAAAAGAACCGGAATGTAATTTCTATTCCACTACTTTGTAATTCATAAATTACAAATCCTACTAAGTTGTAAATAATTATATTGTTTGTTTCTGAACTTGAAAACAGCTTTGATGTTGGAAAAAATTGGAGATCCATTTTCTAGGCAGAAAGTATTTATTACATTGGGGTATAACATAAAGAAATATAATTTTTCAAAGGAATAAGCTTCATTCGAGACTATAAACAATAATTAACTTTTAAATTTAGAAATTATTTATGAGCTTGCTATTACGACAATGAAAGCTACATAAAGCTTCTACTAAGTAAAACTTATTGAGAGAAAAATTCTTTAGAATTTCTTTAGAAAAAAAAGTCTTTAGAACTAAGCAGAAAATTGCTCAGTCCATCATGCTCTATTTCCTATCTGGGATTGCAGTTTGATGGCAGGAGTCAATGAGGTGTTATAGCTAGCCTATGTTTGTTGTTATTGTTTGTGATTGTGTATATAACCAACCAAAGTCAGTCT
Organism: Neoaliturus tenellus; assembly: GCA_030545055.2. Classification (NCBI taxonomy): domain Eukaryota; kingdom Metazoa; phylum Arthropoda; class Insecta; order Hemiptera; family Cicadellidae; genus Neoaliturus; species Neoaliturus tenellus. The sequence continues at coordinate 330,048,372 of CM061531.1, read as the reverse complement.
TAGATGAAGACCAACAGGACCTCTTAAGAAAGGATTGAATTAAACTTTGCAAACATTTTAAAGCTATAGAATGTCTATTTGGACTTTTGAAGAACTAATTTACAAAATTTTCACTGTATACGGTACCATATTTAACTACTTACCCACACAAATCTTGACATCATTGACTGAAAATATTTTATTTGGAACTGTTATACCAATGTCTGCCTTTTCCTTAATTAAGATGGGTGTTTCAAATCCATTTTGCTGAAGATAAGAAATCGTAAAATCTGAAATCAAGCAAATTATAGTCAAAGACCATGGTACCACGGTACTAATAGTTTTTACTAGATGCACATCTTTATGTAACCAAGCGAGAAGTTAATTCCACAACTACAAGAAGAAGGGACACATCACCCTCCCATGAAAGAGATTGAAAAAATAAATTATCAGTCAAACTACACAACTGTAAACTCTCTAATTTCTGTCCTAGTTTAAAAAAAAATAAAAAATACCCCCCGTCGCAGCAGACCTGCGTACTCAGCGAATTTCCAAATTAGTAATATTAATTTTGACCAGCTAAACTTGTAAACAAAATTTCATCACGTGCTCATAAATAGGGAAATAAATGTCTATTCTCCTTAAGATAAAATTTAGGGAAAGAGTATGCAGGTATGCTGCCATGGGGGACACTAAAAGTAGGTTTTTAGAATAGAAAAAATTTATTTCGACCATATAAAGCCAAATAGTAAGTTTCATCAATATCTGTCCATAAATAAAAGAGTTTGCCTATTCTCCATATGATTAACATGGGAAAAGAGTATTCAGGTTTGCTGCCAAGATAAGTACAAAAACCAATATTTTTTACCTTAAATGGATGAATCTCAACCAAATGAAGCTAAATACCAAGTTTCATCCAAAAATATTGGTTAATAAGTGAAATATTAACACATCCTTATTCTCCATAAGATTAACATTGGAGCCCCAAAAGACAATGTACTGTCTTTAGACTTTGTAATATCTCGGTAACCAATGGAGATAGAGCAAAGCTTCAAAATACTAAATTGTGTGTTTTTTTGAGCTAAATCCAATGGTCAAAATAAAAATAAAAATTTTTTAAAATTTACATATGAAAAATGCAAAAAACCCATTTTTGGGGTACAAAACCCCCCAAAACTACCCCTTCCGGTAGGTCGATATGTCTGGTTTTCGAACTCATCCGAATAAACGTAGGATTACACATCTCTACCAAATTTGGTGTCGATCGGGCCATTTTTACGAGAGTTATCGTGTCTAGGGACACATATATATATACATATATATATATGTACATATATATATGTACATATATATATATATATATATATATATATATAAATTTTAATGACTATTATTTTTGGTCTCTGGGCACCTCAAAACGAAAAAGTAACATGGTCCCGGGCTTAGGTCTTACCATGAGACCTACGGTAATAGCTTATTCCCTATGGGAAATTCGCTAAAAAAAAAATAAATATTGCAGTACAGTCCAGCAAACCCGGACTTTAATAACTCGGAATTCTGGATAACTCAGAAAGTTTGCAAGAACATTAAAGTGCACTAGTTTTAAGGCGCTAAGAGCCAGAGCATCACTTGGAGCACAATGTGGTGGTTTGATTTCTCTTAAAGTTTTTTTTTTTTTTTTTTTTTTTTTTTAATGAGTTACGTTTAAATATATTATGTATATAATGCAAAAAATTACTTCTTTTGTAGAAAAATAACGTAAACTATTAGTACTTTTTACTTTACTTATTTAAATTACTTTACTTTACTTTCTATATCCTTACTTTACTTTACTTATGTTAACTCCTTTCCTGATAACCTGGAATTTTCACAAAAACAAACTTTGTTAAGTCCACATTGGTCCGGGTTTGTGGTACTCTACTGTGAGAGGTTTAAATCAATACCAACAACAAAAATCCTTGGGGAAAATCAATTTGATACCATCTAAGAATATTATGACCTGTCAGCATACCCACACCTAACCTAACTCATCCTGACCTGGAGTTAACCAACTCTCAACCTCCTGACAAACCCTCGGTTTTCAACACCAGTGGCGGTGAAGAGAAAATTAGGTGTACGATAAATTCAATGATTCAACAAAGCAGTTAGGATGACACACGTACAGCAAACAACAATTTTCAGGTTCACTGAGTAACACACCTTTTCCTTCCATTTCATTGATAAAGTCACGGTTGAACTTAACAGACTCAAGTTTTTCTTGTAGATTGAAAGTATGTTTACCCTCTATATCTTCTTCTTCGCCGAGAACCCAGTCTTCTGAGTAAAGCTTTGTATCTCGCTAAAACAAATTTAAAAAAATTACTTGCATAAAAAATTAAGATGAAAAAGAACTTTCTTGTAGACTTAAGAAAACTAGGCTATTGATAAATATTACTTTTTGAAAAAAAAAAACTAAAAAACAAATTATTTTAGAAGTAAAAGAAGAGGAGACAATAATTACAGGTCTGGTGTTAATGATCCTGTTTTTGTAATTCTCAGGTTCTGTAATGGTTGGGAAGGAATCAAGGAGAAGGTAGGTTGTCTGAAACAGAGAAAGAATATAATTAACTTATATAATTTCTGTTCAAATAGATTAATGGTTTCTCCCTACTGTGTGTATACAGAAAGTAAATGCAGATTGACACTCATTGCACACTACACAATTTTGCACTTTTGGGCAGGAACAACCCTCAGAGGCAATGTATTAAAGTCCGGTGCCACTGAAGCCGTATGGGGACCATATCTCCAGCCTGGTGGCCAACGTGGTCAAAGGCTTGCTTTCACATTAAACAATCCTGAGCTATCATGTTAGTGATGAAGAGGCTGTCTCTGAAGGTTATGTAAAATTTATAAACTTGGTATTTTACCATTTAAGATATTATTACGTTTCCCATACAATTTATCAAAGTAGTCAATTTATATACGAAAATAGTCTTAAATATTTTATCACTTCAAAATAAATTAAATAAAGTTGGACATCCTGAGAATCAAAATAAAATTTTGTTTGGTTGCTATGGCGACTTATCAATCCAATCGTCAGGCCGGTAAGATCAGCCGCTCGTAATTCTCATATTGAAATACGGAGCCGATTACATCGGTTTCTAGTAAGTCTCGTAGTGGGCAATCACGTTAATGTAGCCATAATGAGTGAAACATCGGCATCTGAGAGTCAAGGGGTAAAGATGGAAGGGTGTGAACCGAATTCCCTCGATCCCTAGAAATGGTCAGTTACACAGATCATTGTTAATATTCAGGGTGGTTAATCTAGCCTCTATTGTTATTCAGAACAAAGGCAGTTGGTCAATCCGAGCGGCGGTTGTTCCAGTGTCAATTGCGAGAGGATCTACTGCAAAGGCTTTCATCCTTGTAAACCATTAGTTTTTTAATCATAGGGAAACCAAATTATACTGTATCTAGAGGAAGTACTTAAAATACTAATTCAGAATCACACTACGCTAAGTTAAAACTTACCCTTCGTTTTTTGGGTTGAGGAGGTGAACTCATGATGGAAATAAATAGGCTGGATAAGATACTACTTCTCACAAATGAGAGAATAAATCCGTTCAATAATATACCCTCTATCAATGGCCAAAGTTTGAAATCCACACCATTGCCTGGAAAGGAAAATAAGTTAAGCATTTCAATATATATAAGATATCTTTAAGATGAATGCCTCGGGGTGGTACATGGCATTGTTCCCAAAGTGCAATATTTTCTTACTTAGTAGTGAGAAACCAAGTTGTAGCCTTCCTTATTTGGGTCAAATTTACACCTGGCCCTATTTTTAAATCACAAACACTAAAAACTAAATACGCCTTTAACTAAGTTTAAAAAAAATAAAGTACAAAATTTGGTTACAAGCTTTGTTTAGAGAGTGATTCACTGACAATTTGAAGTTGAAATATATTAGGTTAAGTATGACAATACCTATTGTACAGGATTTGAATTGAATGGCAATAAAAATGTTTGAATCTCTTATTTTCACTTAAATAGAAATATTTGAGGTTAATGTCTGCTTCGCAGACCTTTCCAAAGCATTCGATTGTGTCAATCCTGTTATTCTATTGGAAAAATTAGCTTCAGTTGGAATTTCGGGTTCGGCATTGAGGTGGCTCATTTCATACATGAGCAACAGATACCAAATCATCAAAATCCAACACAAAACAGACTCAAAACTGAGCAAAGTTCTTTCAACAAAAAAAGTCATCACCAATGGCGTTCCGCAAGGATCTGTCCTCGGGTCTCTCCTCTTCTTTGTGTACATTAACGACATAAAAGACTCTGTTCTTGAATGCAACTTCTACCTCTTTGCGGATGACACAGCTTTGTTCGCAAGGGGATCAGACTACGCATAACTGGAGACAAATGAATAAGCAAACAACTTAGCAGCTTTCTTTTCGTCAAACAAACTGAAATTATATTCTCAAAACAAGGGGTACATGTGTATCCAAACAGCAGAGAAAAAAAAAAATAAAAAAAATAATAGGACTCCGAACCTATTTATTAGAGAAGACCAAATCAAAATCTCAAAAACCGCAGACTTCCTAGGGGTAAGATCGGATGATAGACTGGGTTGGGAAGTGCAAGTTAGGATGATGGAGGGGTTGCTGGCCCAAGCAGTCTTTGTCCTGCAAAGGATAAGGATCTTCGGTAGTCTTGATCTCTCCAAAATTGTTTATTTTGGGTTAACCTTGACCAGATCTTTGGCAAAAAAATGCAATCCAAACAATGTTAGGGATGTCACCTCAAACCAGCTGCATAAATGCATTCAAAGAACCTGGCCTTCTCACAGTTCCTTCACTTTATATCTTCAAATTAGTTTGTTACATAAAATCCCAGAATATTACACCAATCTTCACAAATCATAACTGCAACATCCGGAAAAAAGGCATAGGCCTACTTGCAATCCAACATAGAATAACCGCCTTTGAACATAAACTAGATTACATCGGAATAAAGTTGTACCAGGCCTTGCCAGAAAAAACTACTATAAATACAAAATACAAGAAAAGCTGGGCCTGCTCTCAAACCAGACTCACTAAAATGATTAACTACAGTCGTTTAAGGTACATATTGTACCAACATATTCAATGGTTTATCAGAACATGCAATAGGGAAAGAATAGACTTTTGATTTCCATTTAGCAGCATTTATATGCACACCTTTGAAGGGCTAACAAAGGCTGGCTCTTCTCTTGATAAAGAGACGCAGCCAAGATTTACACACCTAAAATAAACTAACAGGTTGTCTACTGCCAAGGAGATATACAAATCAGTGACTTTTTGGTGACTTTTGAGTGTAAAAAAAATCAGTGACTTTTAACTTCACTAAGATGGAAAATTTTGGGGGGAAATTGTTAAAGTCGAAAAACCTTTGCTCACAATCGCATTATTTTCTCAATCCATACTAAAAATCTGTGACTTTTCTTGCATTTTAAGGGAAAATACCTAAGTGTCTTTTTGGTGACTTCCGTGATTATTAACTAAAATCCACAACTTTAGATGACTTTTGGCGACTTCAGCAGACACCTATTTAGAGTGCTTTTAGTAGACACCCTGACTAAGGTAGGCCTAGATTATTTTTAGTAGCCTATTCTTTGATAATGTTGTAACTTTATTAGTTTAAATTGCTCCTACACCCTACTTGTTTTTGTTACAATTCAATTATTTTAAATAGGTTATAGCCGATATTTGTTTTGTTGTTGAATGGTATTTTCATTTAACTTAGAACAAAACTTAATTATCTTAAAATCATATTAATTTAGTTTATCACATTGTACGCAAATTCCAGTTGTTGTGATGGTTTCAAACATAAAAAAAGCACAAGACTTAATTTGGAGGTTATGTAGTGCTTTGATTAGGACTTGAATTAGTTAAAACCGTTTGTTTTTACCAGGACATAGCCTGCCCAATAAAAAAAAAAAAAAAAAAAAAAAAACACTCAAAACTGAAAATAGTATTAAATGGATGAATCATACAGTTAACAGGCCAAATCTGCAATGTTTGACAACTTTAGTATCTGGAAATTAACTGGCAATCCCAGAGATAAAGACAACTATATTAACTCGAAAAGTTATTACCATCAGTCCATAAGGACTGCAAAATCTAACTGGATGAAACACTCATTAGACAATGCGAATAATAAATCCAAAACGGCTTGGAACATTATCAATGAATTTAGGTCAGGGAAAACCAAATTAGACAGTAATATTATATTGGAAAATTCACAGGATAACAGCACAATTAAGAACCCAGAAGAAATAGCAAATAGTTTTAATCAATTTTTTATAAACGTATCAAAAATAGTTGGTGCAGATAAAGGAACAGATAATGACTTAAACCTCATAAATCCAGACACCCCGCCCAACTGCCTTGTTGACTTTAAGGAAGTAACAGTAGATCAAGTTAGTAGTATTTTAAATAACATGAAACCAAAAACTTCAACAGGAATAGATGATATTAGCATGAAAGCCCTAAAATTTTGTCTGACAGAAATAGTAAATCCACTCACATTTATAATTAACAGCTCTTTGAAAACTGGCATATTCCCAAGACAGTGCAAGATAGCAAAAGTAAGACCACTATTCAAGAAAGGATCAGAGACCGACATCAACAACTATCGACCGATATCACTCCTCCCGGTAGTCTCTAAAGTCATCGAAAAATCAGTCTGTGATCAATTAGTTTCTTTCTTGGAAAATAATGCCATTTTATGTTCAAGTCAATACGGCTTCAGGAGAGGTAAATCCACCAAACTTGCATTAATAGATTTTGTGAATGGGTGTATTGACGCGGTGGAGGGCGGTGAATCGGTTGTGGGCTGCTTCGCCGACCTGACCAAAGCCTTTGACTGTGTCAGTATACCTATTCTGTTACATAAACTCAACAGCATAGGAATAAAAAACATCGCATTTAACTGGTTTAAAGATTATTTAACAAACAGGACTCAAATAACAGAAATCCAACACACAGCTTTTTCCAAACGGAAACTCATAAAATCAGTAGAAGGCCAGGTCATCAGTGGCGTCCCACAAGGCTCTGTGATAGGGCCTGTACTTTTTTTAATATATATTAATGATGTAGGTCAAGCAGTTTCAGAAGTAACTTATAAATTCGCTGATGACACAACGATTTTCATCAAACATCAAAACACTCAAAACTTAAAAATAAAGTCAATAGAAGCAGTCAATCAACTTTCACAATACTTTTCGCAAAACAACTTGGTCCTCAACCCAACAAAAACAAATTTCATGCTCATTCAAACCAACCAGAAAAAGTTGAGGAACGATGCCTCTCTTGAGCTGTAGGCCTACATAGAAAATTTCAAAGACAATCAAGACACTCCAGTCACTTTGCAGCAAACCGACCACACAACTTTCTTAGGAGTGATATTGGACGATGAGTTGAAGTGGAACAAGTCTATAGAAAGCCTGGAGAAAAAACTTGCAAAAAGCCTATTTATCATAAGGAATATTAATAAATTTAATAATACAGATCTCAGTAGGATGGTCTACTTCAGCCTGTTTGAGACCCACATAGCCTACTCTGTGGTGCTCTGGGGGGCAAGCAAGGGTATCTTGGAAAAAATATTTCTTTGGCAAAAAAAAGCTATAAGATCTATAGCCAAACTTGCACCTCAAGCTCACTGCAGAGAATTTTTTAAGCAACTCAACATATTAACAGTTCCAAATATTTTTATTTTAGAATCAATTTGCTATATATAACAATACGGAATTCATGAAATAGTGGAAAACAATAGTGTAACTAAGCATAGATATAATACTAGACATAAAAATCAATTTGCACAACAACATAGGCTAGCAATTTATGAGAAAAAACCAGAATACAGTACACTCTCGTTCATCGGAACTAATGTGGCGGACGGCCGATTCGGATGTCAAAAAATTCCGATGAAGCGGAGTCCGTCGTGAGTCATCATTTCCGCCCGTACGGTGAACTATCATGATTGTATTCACTCTTGTTTTTAAGATAACACAAGAGGTTTTAAAATAAGGCACTCAAACTTTGAACATGGTAACAAAGAACAGATATCAATAAAAACAACGCAGGAAATAAAGATCCAAAATCTTTATTCTCATATTCCAGCAGTCTAATGACTTCCACGTAACACAGGTGCAGTCGCGACGCGAGACAGACTGAATGACAGTTTGGGAAGCGGTCGAACCGGATGTTTACTTCCTGCTCCCTTCTTCTTTCTATTTTCGTGCGAATACTCCACGGCCTCGTAAATCACATCGATGGGTACAGATTATGGAAAACGCCTGATGACGTTTGATGCAAAGTGTGATACTTCACTGTTGTGCCGATAGAACGAATGGAAATTGAAGGCGCTAAATTTAAAAATTATTCATTTTGTAAGAAAAAAAATTAATAATATCCAGATTTTCAGTTCCGATGAAGCGGGGTTCCGATGTCGCCGAGTCCGATGAACGAGAGTGTACTGTATATAGGTATCAAACTGTACCAGGCTTTGCCACTGTCTCTAAAGAGGATCGCCTCCTTTTCTAAGTTTAAATTAAAATTAAAATCATTTTTAATCAAACATAGTTTTTATAATATTGATGAATATTGGGAGGTATGTAAATCCCACTACTAGCTCTCCAATGGTTGGAGAGTGGTTCAACGTGGATTCCTACGTGAACGTGACAGATCCTACACCCATCGGGACACAGGACGCCGAATATAAGTCAAGTAAGTAAGTCAAGTAAGTCAAAAATTGAAAGCTTGGATCAAAAGTGGCCAGTATCACACTGATAATTCAAACCACCAATAATAACAATGGAGCAGGCCTACCTTATAAGTTACTGTAAGTTATTTTTGCCAGAACTTTAACTAGATTTTACAAATAAATTCATCTCAAGACTTATATCAAACACATTGATCATAACTGTTTGAAACATTTATGAAAGTCAGGGCCTTGGTCGAAGTTACCTTCCCTAATTTTGATGCTACACCAATATCCATGAACACTCTAGGCTATCTAGATTTACTTTTGTAAATTAATTATATAGTAGGAATAAAACATTTTGAAACCAATTTAATGAAATGACAAACTTTCTAAAGGGACTGATACAACGAAAAACTTAACTGGATGATGTAAACAAAAACAAATTATGGCCTAGCACAAAGTCTACAATAACCAAATTTTTAGTTTAATCAATTGAGAATAATTTACAACGATCAAATACCTTAATCGAGTGTTACACCAACAACACTGAAATTAAATCAAACTTTTGGCAAATTTCAGAAAGGATACAAAATATAATTAAATCTCACTTGGTATAAGACCTCCTTCAGCCCTTCAACCTACAAACAAGTGTGTGTGTATGAATGAATGTTGATGTCTGTGTTCGAGTGTTGTGTTCTGTTCACTGACAATCCGCCATTTCCCGCCGGGCGTTTTAAACGTAGGAGCATTGATTATGAGCACTCAAATCGAAGCAAAACATTATAATCCCAAAATGTATATACTAAATATGACTAAATTCTGTCTCTATAAAAATCACATTAATTATGTTTACATATTTTTTTTATATAACAAATAATTTTTGCGAAACGGAAATATTCGTTCGTTCCAGTCTAGGAAGTTATAGCATTGACTAAGGATACAAATGTATATTCAATTTAGATGTATATTCAATGGTTATAGGCCAATCTCCCTGGTGCCTGTGCTTGGTAAGGTCCTTTAAATCATAATAAAAGAACAAATCTGTGGCCATTTTGAGCAACATGGTCTGTTTAGTGACAGCCAACATTCCTTGAAGGGACGATCAACAACAGGAGCGGTATCGGAAATTGCCGAGAAAATTGCAAATGCATTTGAAAATAGGGAATCAGTGGCCCTGACATTGTGTGACTTAAGCCGTGCATTTGTGACTGTGTCCCTCACAAGATCCATCTCGATAAGCTTGTGACCTACGGGGTAAGTGAGAAAACCCTCTCAACCCTTAAGGACTATCTGGGGGATAGACCTGTCATTACATATGTACAATATGTGAAAAGACCAATAAAATTTATTGGTCTTTTCACATATTGTACATATGTAATAAGACATAAGACATAGGATATTTAATATCTTATGTCTTATGTCTTATGATAGGAAGTAGGTCGTGGACATAAAAGAGGCAAAATCTGCAAGCCTACACGTGCAGCACGGCGTACCTCAGTGCTCGGTACTTGGGCCGCTTCCCCTCCTGAATGCAATCAACGACCTTGGGTCGGAAAGCAACATTGCTCTCTTCGCTGCGATATCACCTTATATTCAAAGAGGATCATTCGTCACCAGACTTGGCGAAATTGGAAGCTAAAGCAAATCTTAAGGGGGTTGAATTCTGGTTCCAAACAAACAAACTGCAGCTCAACGAGACGAAGACCAACAGATTGGCATGTACTCTAGTGCGCACTCCAGAAATTGTTGATGGCAGTGTAAAACTTCCAGGTTTTTACCTGGACTCTAAACTCAACTGGAGCACCCATGTCAACCAAATCTGCATCAGACTTTCCAGAGTAATATTTCTGCTGCGAACATTGAGGAATGTGTCACCGAATCATATCTCGTCAGAAATGTTTCACTGCCACATTTTTTATGGCATCCATCTATGATGGGGACACGCTCCAGGAGCAGTAGAAGTCCTCAAGCTTAAAAAAATGCCATTAGGATAATCACCATCAGTCGATACCGAGATCACTGTAAGCCACTTTTTGAGCGCCTAAACATGATTACCTACAGCAACTACATCTATGCCTGTATGGTGCAAGTAAAACTCTATGAACATGGCTGGGAAACCAGGGCCGATATCCGCCACACCTATAACACCATAGGGGTAGTGACAAAATTTATGTACCTCGCACAAGATTAAGTAGAAATCGAGACTCCTACCCTCTGGTAGCCATTAGGGTTTTCAACCGACTGCCATATTGTGTGGAGGCTCTCGAAAACCGGAAGTTCCAAGGTGTAGTAGGGGCGTTTTTCAAGATGAAACCATTTCTACTCTATTGACGAATTCTCGGAGGACAACCTAAACCTTTTAGGTCCAGAGGTCAGGGTGTAAATAGCGTGCCACAATGTATAGTTTTAATTGTTTGTTTCGTGTCAATAGCATGTTTTTAAACCAAATGACGCAGTCTATCCCTATCCTAAGATAGGCCAATGACAAAGAAGATGGTATTTCAAGGTATTAAATTTTCTGATTTAAAAATAAATATTATAAAAATACTTATTACTAGCACTGCTAACATGGATTTTGCACTTTCTCATAAGAACATTTCCTTGTCCAATATCCACAAGGATCTGTTTTTATCCCTTACCATTGACTTACATAAGTTAAACACCTCTTCGGTGAGCCCCTCCAGTAGACACTGGGCTGCCAGACGACAGGGGATGCCAGCCATGCACGATTAATCTTCTTATTCTTTAATGGGGATGGTTGGTGTGTTTTGTCTTGGCATTGAGTTTATGCTGGTGCGTAAAGGTGGTTCTTTACAATCCTTATCGACATTCGGAGGGTATGCTGGGCTACATCCTTAGCAATGCCTATGGGGATGTTTAGTGATTTCATTGTCTTCAAGAAAAATTCCGGGATCGTTCCCCGTGCTCCCACCATCAGGCCGATGACCTTTAGCTCTCTAAGACCATACTGTTCTTTGAAATAGGGTACCGTGGGGTTGTAGATGGCTAATTTTTCTTGATGTACTATCTCGGGTTGATCCGCCTTGTCTTCAAACCGAACGGTTGGATCAATAATCACCCCCTTTCTGGTTATTTTGTCGAAGGCCAAAATATCAGCACGACGATGGGACCCGTTTTCCTCTAGACAATGTACTTCCTCAAAAACTTCAAGCCCCTGCACTCTCAGAGCATCAGCCAGTGTGCGTCGAATCCAGTGGTGTCTTTCATTACGCAAGAGTTCACCAAATTCACATTTGCCCAAGATGTGAGGGACGGTCTCAAATGTTGGGTTTGTCTCAGTGCTACATCTGCGGCACTGGAATCCGTCTCTCGATCTACCGGGCACTGCTCTAGCAGCAATGGAATTGGTGATCAACTTAACCGATTCGCTGAATTCTGACGTGGAAAGGCCTTCCTTGATTGTGAGGAATTTGTTTGTCTTCTCGGCTTTTGACATAAGCTCAACACCTGTCCCCTTGGAAGGCAAACTCTGCCATTTTTCCAGCTCCCTTTTCCTCATTGTTTGTCTAATTTTGGTAGCGGACAGGCGCGGTTCGTCATTGATGTTGAGTCTTTCTAGGCATTTCTTCCGTTCCATTTGTAGATCTCTGGCCGCCTTCACCAACTCATATCGTCATTTGTGTTTTGAAGTCTCCTAATAATATTGAAATGTTGAATTGGCGCCTCCCACTCCGCACGAAATGTTTCCAGGCCTCTGGCCGATTTTGGGGCGTAGATAGCCGAGTCAGAAATATCCCGAGGGAGCTTTATAATTTCTTTGTAAGCTGATTTAATTAGTTTGTCAAGATCGGTAACGAAGCCCACCGGAATCTGCAAAAGCGGGGCAGTCTGCAAGGGATAGATTAGAATTGTCCAAATATAAGATTGCAAAATTTTAAGCTTCTGGTCTTCTTTTAGAAGAGGGGAGCTAACAACTCTTTCAATTTTGTCCTTGAGTAGCTTAATCACAGACTGACGGTCAAATCTAATTTCGTCTTTGAAATTGATTCCGAGGTATTTCACCTCTTGTTCGGTCTCAATGCAGTTCACCTCCACTCCATCCAGGACAAATTTCCTCCCCTTCAATTCCCCCTTTTCAATATTAATTATTTGAGTTTTTCCAGGGTGAATTGGGAGCCCCATATCTTCAAATTTTGAACGTGCCATTCCGTATAGAGCCTTTGCAGAGGAGGCGTCTTTTCCCAGGAGAACCGTGTCATCTGCGAAGCCCATTATGGTCAAGGACTCGAGCCGTTCGCACAGTGACATACCATAAGAGTTGGCCACATTTTCTTCCGTCAGCTCATCAAAGATGGAATTCGTTGTGAAATTGTAAAGTATTGGCGAGAGTGGCGCTCCCTGTGGTAAACCACGCTTCATTTCAATCTGGGGTGTGCATTGCCCATTACACTCAATGGTAATGTTATTGTTCTCTACTAGGTCCAGGATGAGGCTTTTGGTTTTGGTAGGAAGGTGTGATTCCTCAATTTTAGCTCTCACCTGAGAATGAATGACATTATTATACGCCTGTGAAATATCTAAAAATATGGCACAAAAATTCTCCTTACTTGTCTTGGCTTTTCTTAGAAGTCCATTTAGTATTGATGCATTAATGTGGCAGCCTGTAATTGGCATGAAACCTCTTTGGTGCTTATTGATATTCAAATGGTGTAAATACCTCAGTCACCAGTTCTTTGTTGAGGTCTAGTGCGACCTAGGTTTCGATGCTTGATTTTTGCATCATCATCAGGCTGTAGAAAACGTGGTTGTCCTTCAATCCAGTGGATGTCGTCAGGAAATTAAAATATCACAGTCACACGATGAAAACATAAAAACACACGGACACGGACACATGACAGTTAAATAATTGAAACGAACAACACCGCGCGGATTTACAATAAAAAACCGATCATCGACCGCGGCGAATGGCATCCAGCCCACAACTCTAAAAAAATAATAAAAAAAAAAAAAAAACTTATTGATATTGATTCGTGATATTAACTGTTTATCTACAATTCTCTCAAGGACCCTCCTCAAAAGGGGGAAAACAGTAATGGGCTGCCAATTCTTTATGTAATCGATGAGATGTATGGTCCGTCGGGCGACACTTTTTTGGAGAGACATTGCAGGAGCGCTTTCGGCTTCTAGCCATTCTCAACTGCAACTCCAAGTTCTCATCGATTATGTGACTTCGGCGCACGGACCCCATCATCTTTAACAGTTTATAATTCTTTATGTCCTTTCTATCTCCTTTCTTGTGTTAAATAATTAAGGAAGGATTTACAAAACAACATATATCAACTTTTATTCTGAACATTAATTATTATTCACCATTTAATCATTTTATAATATTTTCAAAAAACTTCAATCACTTTCTTTTTATCATACAAACAACAACACTATTTATAATTAACATATGATTAAAATAAACAGTTCTGGTATAGTCATAAAGCAAGATACAAAATCACTTTATTAACACACCTCCTTGATTTTGTATCTATGTTAGTCGTATGAATCAGTTTCAATAAGTCCCAGTAAGTCACGCATTTTCTTAAACTTTATCCTTCCCAGAGACTTTGTCAATATATCGGCAAGTTGATCTTTTGAACATTTATGACACCTTTCTTTTCATAATCATAAACAAAGTGATAACTTGTGTCGATGTGCTTTGAATTTTTTGAAAATTTCCCATTCTTTGCTAAGGCGATTGCTCCGGTGTTATCTTCATAAATTTTAACTGGTCCCTTTGTTTTTACATCAAAATCCTGCAAAATACCTTTGATGGGAAGTATTTCTTCAACACAATCTGCTAGTGCATAAAATTCAGCATGAGTCGAAGCTCTTGATACAACTTTTTGTTTTTGAGATTTCCACAGGACAACATTTCCAAATACACGAATAATTATTCCTGTTGTCGATTTCCTGTCAGTAATATCTGCTGCCCAATCCGAATCCACGTAAGCATCAATTTGTTCTTCAAATATCGCATTATAGTTCAGTTTCAAAGAACTGGTAGAGTACAAGTATTTCAAAATTCTCAATGCGTACTTATAATGTGTCTCATCATAACTGTTTTGAAATCGACTTAAGTAGTTAACTGAAAAAGAAATATCTGGTCGAGTTCCGTTTGCTATGTAAAGTAATGCTCCAATAAGGTTTCTGTACTTTATATTTTTATGAATCTTCACAGCTGGCTCTATTTTAAGATTCATCTCCATAGGGGTTTCGAACTTCTTTGTCTGCGTAATGTTATACTTCTCTGCAAGGCTCTTAATGTATTTTTCTTGACTCAAATACATTTCTTTCCTTTGTGGAAAATATTCAACATCTATTCCCAGATACTGATCAATCTGTCCTAGGTCTTTCATACGAAAACGTTTGCTCAACAATTTCTTCATTTTCTCAACTGCATCACTATTAACACCACAGATTAATAGATCATCTACATACAATAGTACATAAATTTTTTCTCCATCTATGAATCCTGTATACAAACAATAATCATAATCTGATCTCTTTAAATCAATGCTTGTCATAAATTCATGAAAGCATTCATACCAGTCACGAGGACTCTCTCTTAAACCATACAACGATTTCTGTAACAGCAATACTTTATTTTTCTCAATAGCATAACCGTCTGGTGGATTTATGTAAACTTCAGACTTGATCTTACCGTTTAAAAAGGCAGTTTCCACATCCATTTGTTCTATGTTCCAACTGTTAACACATGCAACAGATAATAACATTTTTAATGTTGTCATTCTTGCTACTGGAGAGTATATTTCTTCATTCTCAATATACGTCTGCTGAAACCCTCTAGCTACAACTCGTGCCTTGTATTTTCCATTGCTTTTAATTCGAAAAATCCATTTTACATCAATAATATCTTTATCATTATTATTAGGTAAATCAACAATCTTCCATGTTTCATTTTCTTGCAAACTTGTTAGTTCTTCATCCATAGCTGTTATCCACTTTCTAGAATCTGGTCGACTGATAGCTTCTTCGTAGCTTTGTGGTACTTGATTGTCACAAACATTTACATATACAATATGATCTTCAAACTTCTTAGGCATTTTTCTTCCACGTGTAGGTCGAGTATCATTTTTCACCTCCTGAACAAGTTCCTTTTCTATTGTTTCATTCTCGTCACAATTAACTTTTTCATCCATTCTCTCATCAGTAAGTTTTTCTTCACTTAACATTTCTTCATTTTCATCAGAATCATTATGATCAATTTTGATAAGTTTTGTTGTCTTATCAACAAATCTCACATGTCGACTTACAATTATCTTATTGTTGACTAAGATTTTATATCCAGTATCAGTGTATCCAATAAGAATACCTTGTGTTGCTTTCGGATTCAACTTAGACGTTCTGCACTCATCTGGGATTCTCACAAAAGCTGTACTTCCATACAATTTCAGATTCGAGATGTCTGGTTTCCTTCTGAAAAATATTTCATAAGGAGTTTTCTTTTCTTTTGTATTTGCAAGCAACCGATTCCCAATATAAGCTGCTGTATAGATACATTCTGGCCAGTATCGTTTATCAATATTAGCTTCTGCAAGTAAACATCTTGCACGATCCATTATTGTTCTGTTAAATCTCTCTGCAACTCCATTAAGTTCATGAGTATAGGCTGGTCCTGGTTTTAACATTATCCCTTCTTTATTCGCTAATTCAAAAAAATCTTTGTTAATATATTCTCTTCCACTGTCACATCGAATCTCTTTGATTCTCTTCCCAGTCTGATTGTGGACTAACTTCATATATTTCTTAAAACAATCAAAAACTTCACTTTTGTTTTTAATACAGTATACAATGGCAATTCTACTAAAATCGTCAATAAATGATACAAAATATTTTTCACCGTTGTACCCGGTTTGTGTGATAGGTCCATTCAAATCGGTGTGAATGATTTCAAGTGTATCATTTGCTCTCCTTCGATTTTTCTCAAATGGTAAGTTGGTCATTTTATTTGTCAAACATATTTCACATTCAATAAAGTCATTTTCAATATTTTTCGGCAGTCCATCTACTACTTGTAAGTTACACATTTCTTTCAACTTGTAAAAGTTTGTATGCCCCAATAGTCTGTGTAATTTTTCTTTACTAGTCATGTCTGCATTTTTTGTACTTGTAAATAATTTTGCATCACTTGCTGAACATTGAACTTTGCACTTCATCTCAAATAATTTATTTTGTTTTACTGCTTTTGCTACAATTTGATCAGCGCTGTTGTAAATTTCAGCTGTATCTTTATTAAATACGACAAAATTATTAGCATTTACAATACAGGAAACACTTAGTAAGTTTTGTTTCATGTTGGGGACATAGTATACATTTTTTATTGTAGTCTTTAATGCTTCACCATTAACATAAAAATAAGCAATAATGTCACCTATTTTTTCTGATTTTAGGGAGTAACCATCACCAACTTTAATGTTTATAGGATTTTCCAAATATTTACACTTCACAAAATATTTATCTGTAGTAATAATATGGTCCGAGCATCCACTATCAAGTAACCATTTTATTTCTTCAGTCGCTTCTAATGTGTTAGCTTCTTTATTCTTGTCTTGCTTTGCAGTTAAAGTCTGAGTAGTAAATGTGGTCATATTACACTTTTGTAAGTTTTCTTCCTCAATACTGTATGACACTTTATGTCGCTGTTGATTGTTTCTATTAGTAAAACTTCCACGTCTTCCATAATTATTATAACTAGCACTGTTCTTATTGTCATTAAAATTGGTTTTACTCCAACAATTTCTGGCTAAATGGCCTATTTTATTACATTTAAAACAACGTTGAGGTTCATTCTTGTTTTCCTGATGTCTGTTAGTTTTACTCGAACTTGACTGTTTGTAATTCTTATTCATTTGTTTACTTTTTCCCTTAGAGTAAAAATTCTGAAAGTTTCCGCTTGAACTGCAATTACCTAGATCATTTCTGCTTTCTTTCTTTTTAAATTCTAACATTAATTTAGTTTTAACATACTCAACAGTTCTCTCTTTTGTTGGTAAGGCATCTACAATATCTACTATGTGAGATAGGTTTTCAGGTAAAGCTAGCAACAAATAATTTAATTTATCTTCATTGCTGACATTTTCTCCAGCATTTTTTAGCTCATTTACTTGTTTTTCAAAGCTGTTAAAAAATTCAGTTGGATTATCAGTATCATTCATTTTCATATCAAGCAGTTTTCTCTTGATAAGTAATTTTGCCGCACTGCTCTTTAAAAGATATACTTCATCTAGTTTTTGAATCATTTTTCTAGCAGAATCTTCACCAATAATCAATTCCAGCTGGGTATTATTTATACTGTTCACTATGTAGTTCTTTGCTTTTATTTCTTTCTTTTTCCAAACATTCTCAGTTATATTTTCTGGCTTTTCATCATACTTTATCACTTCACTACAATCTTTCATCTCTAAAAATAAATTCAACCTAAATTTCCATTTGTCATAATTTTTGCCATCAAATACTAGCAACATGAATTCATCCTTTTTATCTTCAGCCATTTTGTTTTTCTACTAATCCTTCCTCTGTAATGTATTTCAATAACAAACTTTCAAAAACATTTCTTTTCAAATAAACCACAATCTCTTGCTACCATGTTAAATAATTAAGGAAGGATTTACAAAACAACATATATCAACTTTTATTCTGAACATTAATTATTATTCACCATTTAATCATTTTATAATATTTTCAAAAAACTTCAATCACTTTCTTTTTATCATACAAACAACAACACTATTTATAATTAACATATGATTAAAATAAACAGTTCTGGTATAGTCATAAAGCAAGATACAAAATCACTTTATTAACACTTGTATATAAGGATCGTTCTGGCTCTCTTGAAGCACGGTGGAGCCCATCCTCTTTTTAAAATTCGAGAAAAAATCACAGCTAATATTTCACGAGCCCTTTCATCCTGGATTGACCTCATCAGAACACCGTCCGGTCCCGGTGCTGTGTCAATTTGAATTCCCTTCATCCCCATCTGTACCATCTCTTTAGTGACGTCTAGACCTTCCTCCACCTCGTCAAGTCCCGTGCCCTCTCTTTCCCCTTGAGGAATAATAACAACCGGGTTGGGTGTTCCTATGTTGGCAGAAAACTCCGTCTCTATATTTTTTATATCAATCTCACACTTAACTTCCTCACCCCCCAGCACCCTTCTTACCGCCTTACGTCTTCTATTGAAAAATTCAAACTGCGTAATCTCGTATAGGTAGGCCTCTCTTCTTTTAGCTCGATCCTTCTTACTCTTTCTCTGCGGGTTCGAAGTTTTGCTTTTCCGCATACCCCCCGATACTATCAAACCATTTTTCCTTTTTCTGAAAAACTTTATCGCTGTGTGTTTCGGACCAGGAAGCAGGTTTATTGCTTTTTTCAGGAATCCCTGGAACTCATCTACTGCTAAGTTAAATCGAATTCCTCTTCCGTGAGTTCTGACTTGAATTTTTCGAGCCAATCTAACATTTGAGTCTTGTAGGATTCTAGCCTCTCATTCTCTGACAGAACCTCAGCTGTGTCAGTGTGTCCATACTTGCCCACTATTTGCTCCCTGTACAAATTTGGGTGGGCTGAGACAATGTTTTCTTCAGCGATTTGAACCATTTCCCACACTCTGTGCACACTGTGAGACCCGCGTTGTTAGGGTCAATTTCAGGTTCAGGTGGGTCTGGGGGAGGAGTGACTAAATCATCAAGGGGAATTAACCGGGTTGGTGAGGTATTTCTACTTGATCGGCTTCCTTTATGCTGTTCAGGGTGGGCTGAAGCTATATGTCGCTTAACGCACTTGTACTGTTTCTCACAAAAAGGACATGCAGTCAAGGGAGGCTCGGTTACGCTACTATCAGCAGTGTCTGATCTAGTAGGTCGATCACGAGACGTTGTAGGCCTTGGCTGGCTATCAAAGCTAGATAAAAAGTCTAAAACGGGGGGATTCAATGTTTCAGTGCCCGGCTGGCTATCAAAGTCGGGAAGAATGTCAAAATCTGAAGGAGGTAGCTCATTTACGATGAAGCTGGCGTGACTATTCGGGCTGGAGCTTATACTGGTATTTTTAATAGGTACTTCACTCTTGACGGTATTGCCGCATTCCATACAGAACCATTCCGCGTCGGGGGTTAACGAGTCAAATTTCTTCTTTGTAAGTCGGACGCATGAGACGTGGAACCACTTCAGGCAAGAGTCGCACCCTATCCAGTTTCTTTCTCTTCTTCCATCGCTCTTTTTGCATTTTGAACAAGTTTGATCGCTCATCCGGATCGAAAGGGATATAATATAAACCAAAATTTAGACTTGTACGAACGTAAACAATGATTTGTAAACAATGAACATAAAGCACAAACAAGTTGCATTGAACACATATCAATGTCACCCATAACAAAACTTAAATTTACATTATACGAACTTCTTCTTTCAAATTTTGAGTAATTTCACTTTATCCAAAATAAAAGAAACATAAAATTATTATATAAAAATCACAAAAATATCCCAACTTTAGTTTACTGTAACAATCATAATTCATTGTAATAATAAATTGTAATTTATTATTACAATGAAGTGTCACTGGTTTAAAAATATATGGTATGGTATATCATTGACTATTGATACTACCTATATTGACTATATACTACCTATAGGATCCTTAGTCAATGGGTATAGTATGTAATGGTAGTATTCCGGGCGCCTCACCGGTGTTACCGGGGTGGTGACTAAAAAAAACGATAATTGTCGTCTGCTAACAAGGCATTTGCATTGATTAGCAGTAGCAGACGACAATTATCGTTTTTTTAGTGACCGGTAACACCGGTGAGGCGCCCGGAATACTACTAATGTCAATATCCTTACTTGTATTGATTTAGGATACTACGTCAATGCTAGTATCATTGACTTTTCATAATAAAGGTTTATAATGTAAATTCAGTGCTATTATCCAAAGTTAATGTTACTAGGCCCTAGCATAAGTTTGGTCTAAATCAACACCTCCTAAGAGTGGTCCAGACTTCTAAAGACTTTCCATTGGCTATATAATTTGTTTGGTTGGTGAACCTGACAAACGTCATATTTTTATGGCATACATTCCACTATTCCACTGTCAAAGTGTCAAACTTGATGTCATGCAATGAGAATGTAAACAAAGTAATGGTAAATGGAGAAAGCGACACTGTGATAGTTTAATATCTTATAAGACAATTTTTGCCTTTAAAATGTCAGGAGATAAAAGACTTCTGCAGTACGTCCCTTTTGAGTCATGTGTAGATCCTACATTTTGGCACAAATTCACACAATTAAAACTTGACGTTGATAAACTTGAAGAAAAGGTTAGACCTATTTGGGGATACTATTCCTATCATCATAACAGGTTGTTGAATGTAGACTGCACATCCTTTAACAAGTAAGTGCAATTTTTATATATTTATAAATTATTAAAAAATTCTTCATTGCATTTGAAAAGTTTTACATTTTGATATTATAATCTTATAAATAATAACTTAATAGCCTTGATAAACTTATTTACTCTTGCTTTGAGTCAGAGCTCTGGGTTATCTCTCAGAGGGTCTGGGTCCAATTCCCAGTAGTGACATAACCAAGGGGGGGGCTTGTGTCCATAGATGTAAAAGTAGCAATAAGCTTTGGACGCTGACCTTTAGGGGATGCAGCAGTGCTGTCTCTAGCGGAAAACTAGGCGACTGCCTAGACAGAGACCAGCACCTCCAATCGTTGGACACAGTGTCCGATCGGCTGTTTGGGGCTCTATCAGCAACCAAGAGAGCGTCCCTTTTGGCGTTTAGGAAAAACCAATAGCGCAAAAGAGTGTTAAGTTAATACATAATCTAAGGTTCACAATTGCTGGAAAAAGCACCTCTGATCGGAGGAGACGTGTGCTCTCGATCGGCTTTGACTTTTTATTGGTCTCTGATCGTGGCCGGTTTGGAAAAAGTAAATAGGCCCTAATTTAATTGTTGGCCAACTTTTGTTGGCAATAAATACCAAACGTATACGGTATCAAATACTAGGCCTATATTAGAAATTTACAATAAGTTAAGTTATTGTTTAAAAAAAAATGTTTTCATCGTTTGTTTTTACAACGTAGGATTTCCAACGGCAAGCAGCCAATTACAAAATATACAATACATGCAAAATATACAGTACATACAAAATATACAATACATGCAAGATGGCAAAGAAATCATTAAATACATTTCAATACTTCATTCAGTAGGATAATATGTAATAGCCAAGACTTATATAAATAGACATGTGGCGTCTTTCATATATGTGGCGTATTATTCTGGGTTAACGGCTTTTAAATTTCGTTTGATGTGAGTGGTTCTCCAGGTAGGCAATCGTTCTGCACAGTATCTAGTTTGCGAGCAGCAGTGTAACTAAATAACAAACTGAACGAAGAACGATGGACAGGTCGCTAGGAAATAAGATAACTATCACGCAAATAAGTTGCGTGTGAAACCTTGACCTATAGTATGTTGAGAGAGTTAGAAAATGTCTGGTTTACTTTTAATACTGTAGCATAATCTAATGTAACAACTATCTAACCTTTCTGCTACATCTGTTAAAGTATTTTATCAGTTTTTAGAATGAAGATATTGTTAATGGAAAAAACTGAAACAATTCAAAACAATTTTTAATATTAAGTAGGCCTACAGTGGTGTAGTGGCAAATTTTCCAGTGTTGGATTGCTTGTTCGCTTAGTTGCAGTCTTATGGGATTTCTCATTTCTGCTTAGGCCTATTTGTCACATTCTTGGGTTTTTTAGAACCAGTACGTGGGAACCATTCCCACACGTTACAGCCCCACTACACCACTGGTTAGGTACCTCTACCTAAAATATAAAATGAGCATTTACTCATTATATTTTGAACAGCCCTTTATTTTCAGCCACATAATAACATAATTTTATATTTCAAAAACTGTTAGAGATGAATTAAAATCTAGGTTTATGTAAATTTAGTCACAGTTTTAAATGATTCCAAGTAGGAAGCAACATATTTTTCAGAATGTTTTCTATCTTAGTTTTTTTTCTAAATCATTTTTAGGCTGTTATGTGTAGGATAATCTGGGTCAACTTAAATAACAGTTGTCATTTAATTATTTAAATTGTCTTTTTATTTCATGATTGTTATTGTAATCTCATTAAAGCTTTTAGCATTAAAAAACAGGGGTCAACTTTTATACTAAGACTGCATTTTGTTACGAATTTGCTGAGATTTATGTTTGATCAAGAATTTTCCATACTCCAAATCTTTCGAGTCTAGATCTTACTCATCTTTCTCTCATTAATTTTTCAGGGAGTTTACTGCTAATTCCAAGAGTTGGATAGCTAAAGGCCATCATCTAAATACAAACACTTTGGAATCATTCAAGAACTTAGATAAGGTGAAATTGCTTGAAGAGCATGGTAAGGAAATTAAAGAGAAAGTGAACTCTGGTGAGGCGGCCGACTGCCCGTCTTTTCTAGCAACATTTATTTTAATTACATTTGCAGTGAGTATGAGCATTGCTTTTTCACTATTTTGTGAAAAAGACCCATTTTAAACAAACAGCAAATAAAGTAGCTTAGGCTCTTAGTACTGGCGTCGTTGAAAGACGCGAACGTGGTTAAGAAAAGCAAACTGTTTTAAGAAAATTATGACGTTTGGTAAGCCTAATCTTATTCGAGAACTTAACATTAGGCTATATTCATTTCCATGTCAATACGCTAGAACCCCATTAATTCAAACTGATTGGTACCATTCCTGGTTCAGATTGCCAAATGTTTGGATTAACCGCCTTCAAGTCAAAAGTAACTGAAAATGTGTTTTCTACTCAGAAACATGTAAAATTGTTCATTTCTATTTCTTCAAATTAACTTTTACTGAAAAATAATTATTTTCTATCGGCCTTTTGAATTATCTGAAAAATTGGGTTAACAGATTTAGATTACTAGGGTTCTTGTGTAGGCTAGATGAAAAGCTGAGTTGTTTCAAAATAATAAGTTTTTCTCTTTTATTTTAAAATTTTGAATAGTGCAGTACAATATTTAATCAAGTTTACTGTGATAAGTGTTTCTTCGTTGTCCTGCAGTATCCCTAAAAATAGATAAACATATTTTCTTAGGACTTGAAGAAATACCATTTTTATTACTGGTTTGGATTTCCTGCCTCCTCTAAACCAGTTTGTTACCTTGAAACATCAGCCCTGGAACTGAACAAAACATTGTCTAATGATCAGGTAAGAGTTAAAAAAATTGTTCTCTTAATTAGTTAAATTAACACAAGTGGTGTCTTGATACATTCTGTTTTTCCCATTTTTCTTGTTGTGCCAAATATTTAATGTCACTTACTGCAAAGAGAATTAAATAAGAATGCATATATGGTAGAAGTCACAACAGTTAATTCTGTTTTTTTTTTTTTTTTTTTTTTTTTTTTTTTTTTTTTTTTTTGGATTTGAGTGTTATTGCTAGTTAGCTGAGTATATAAGGTCGTTTTATAGAGTTACTATGGAGCTAGTTTTGTATGGGTTCAGGTCTTAATGACACAATTCAAGTGTTCAGCCATAATCAAATAAAATCCTTCCTTCATTGTGAAGTTGTAATATTTTAAGACAACAATAATATCACACAACAATCACATGTCGTTTAATCACATGTCATGTTGCATGAACAACAACACAGAAATGTTACATTGAGATGGGTGAGTCGGTAGCGTAGTGGTTTGCGCGCTGGACTTCAGGACCATGGCAGCGATGTCGTGGGTTCGAATCCGCGTTCTGCCAGTGACCTTTATCAGTACCGTTCACCTCGTACTGTAGCGGCTCACCCCCTTACTTTGTCTAATTTGATCCACGCACAGATCAATAGTCTGTGGATGGGGCAAAGCAAAGCAAAAAGAGGTCCGCTAACCTTTAAAAAAAAGATCAACAAAAACTAGACAGTATTTAATGAATTGAAAAACACATGTGGTGGCACCGAGAGGTGACTCATCCCTATATTATGGATTAGTCACTGGATCACATAACTTATTGCAAAAATTGGTCTATAGTCCTGCTTTGTCTAGTGATCCGGGAGTTAAGTTTTTCACTACCCAGTTTCAGGTCTTTTTGACCGATTTTCAAGTGTTCATTCACAATCACATTAAATCCTTTAATTTGTGAAGTTGATGTTATTCATCAGTATGACTCAATATTATTCATGACTCATCACTGCAAATATAATACGACTTATCACTTAAGTAACAACTTCACAAATTAATAGATTTAATGTGATTGTGACTTACACTTTCGAGTCACTCAAAAGAGCAGGTGCTTTAAAGCAATTTTTGCGAACCAAAGTTTCGTGATCCAGTGGCTAATCCGTAGTATAATTTTACTTTCTCCCCCTATACCATAGTATATGGAGAAAGTATTGTTTTCGTCAAAATTTTCGAAATTGAGTTGTTGGTGGATTTATCCATTTTGGTTCCCCCTGAGTCCAAAAAGAGTGATGTCTGTGTGTGTGTGTGTGTGTGTGTGTGTGTGTGTGTGTGTGTGTGTGTGTGTGTGTCTGGATGTATACAGAGCTAGAGAATGCCCCAATGGTCCGATTTTGATGAAATTTGGTACGTAGGTCCAAAACCACGATAATTCCAGGCGTTTTTTCATTTTTTTGAATTTTTAATTTTTAAGGGTAGTTTACCCCAAAAAACCCTCAAAAAACGTGAAAAATCAAAATTTTTCAAAAACGGCTCTAACGATTTTGATTAAACTTTTGTAGTTTATTAAGAATAAAATGCTGAATAAAATGACACCACCCGCATTTCCGAGAAAATGCGCGTTCAAAAGTTATAGAGTAAAAAGTGTTTCAAAAATCAATTTTTTGGATTTTCAAAAAAGCTGTTATTTTGAAATAAATTTTACTCATAACCATTAAATCAAGCTCAAAAAACTAAATAATCCAGTACTTTGAATTATTGCTCTATGTCAAGTGGTTGCGGAGAAAATTCAATTTTTGGTTTAGCGGTAAACGCAGTACGTTGTTAAAAGTCACAGACGCACGTAGGGTCAATCTCGTGCTGCTCAGCTGATAGCTATCTGATTGAGCCATCAAGACATTAATGTTTTGAGGCTTTTAACACCTTTTTTATATTGTTGGGAGAAAGTATGTGTCAGTTAACTGATACCGTTTATTTAGCTATAGTTTATGATTTTAGCGAGACTAAATGCTGACTAAGAAAATGTTGTGAACATATTTTATCTAATTTGAAAATACATTTTTTTACGATAACAGATAAATTTGCTCTATGAAAAGCATGGGGAGTTGCCACTAGATCAACAGGGGTTTTTCGGTGTCTCTGTCAAAGATGGTATTCTTTCTCTTCATTCCTTGAAAGAAGTTTTAAACATCATCAGAGCAGGTAAGATTGGAATTGCAAAACTTTTTATGCATTTGAAATATGTATTTTATATTCTAGTTTTCCAAACTGTTTAAAAGTTTTTTGACTAGAATACAGATTTTTCATCTTGCCAAAATAGCATTACAAAATGACCTAATGAGTGATAGCTGTTTAGGATATCAAGAATCAGAATAAGATATAGTTTGGAAAACCGTTTGAAATTAAACAGGTAAAAAAATATTTGATGGATGTCAGTAGGTTTCTGCTTTTCTTAAATCTGCTGTTCTGAACATAAGCCTATCCGGACACATTTTTTCAGGTGAATAGAATTTTTCTTTACTGACAAAATGAAACGATAAAAAAAAAACTGTTTTCGGTAGGAAATATGCAAGTTTTCTTATAATTTATATTCAGGAGATACCGTACCATAAAGTTTTTGATAAAAAAATTGCTCTTGAAATTAAAGCTATAATTCAAAATGACTCATGTCTCAACTGTGCTAGAAAGAAATGAGATAAAAAGGGATATGATATAGTACATGTCTCATTTTAGTACGGTAACACTCTGTCATCTGTGCTTTGCATCAGCGCAGGTCACTGCACTCCTCTCTTTGCAAGCCCCGATACAACAACAATAACATTAGCAATATCCCCACTACTAACATCAGAAATCATATATGCTTTATTGACAAAAGATACTATGATTTTAAGTGTCAACATTCTATTACAACAGTTAACAAAATATTCTCTAACCTAAGTTTTAAAACCATTGTTTACAGTCAGTGTGCCTTAAATGAGTTGTTATCTTGGATTATTCAAGATCTCCTCCACAAAAATCTTGTTAAACAAGGCCCAGACTCTATTAGTTTAGAATTGCGTTGTAATTGTATAGCAACATAGGCCCTAGATTCAGAATCCAATAAGTAGGCCAACCTATGTTAAAAAATGTAGTTTCCCCCTTGAAAACCAAAGTAGATTGAAGTTCTAATGCTCATGTTACTTTTTCTATTTGCAATTGAAAGCGCTTCTTTCTACCTATCAACAATTAAAATGAGCATATTTAAAAAAATCAAAACAATCACTAACATCCGCGAAATTAGTCTAGCCAAACTCCATTCAATAAATTAGCTCAAGCTTCACAAAAAAAAAATCTTTGTGCTTCTGTTTTGAGGGTGGTGTTTTCACTTTTCCATAAGAATGTGTTTACTTATATGGTTCTGTATGTATTGTCTGTAGTTAGTTTATCATTATGTACAGACATTATACATTTTTTATTACATAGACTAAAAATGGATTTTAAATTTCGGTCATAATACAATGTTGGCTCCCCCTTAAGCATTACACCTGAGTTTGTATAAAAGTTTTACATTTGGCCCTGATGAAGAAATATTTCATATTATCACCTATTTAAACTAATTCCATGAATTTGACTACTTGTTGGTAGCCAACATGAGGTGTAGATCTAAAGTTTGATGAATGATGTTTGTAGAAGATTCAGTCAAGGAGTACCAGTGGGGTTTTGTTGATCCTTGTGATGATCCTGAGCGACCAGGCTGGCCCCTTCGCAATCTACTGCTCTTCGTTTACTTGCAATGGTAATTTACTTTAAGGTCACCCATGAGAGAGAGAGACACAGAGAGAGAGAGAGAGAGAGAGAGAGAGAGAGAGAGAGAGAGAGAGAGAGAGAGAGAGAGAGAGAGAGAGAGAGAGAGAGAGAGAGAGAGACAATTTGACATTTGACAATTTCTTTATTTAGCCTGCCCTAGGTTAGACCTAAGGTCCACTCTTCCCCCAGGACAGGTACAAATCATATTACAATTCTACAAACAATTACATTGAGTAGTGACTGGCTTATGTATGTATACATTACAATATATGTAATAAACAGTGATTAAAGTATTAAAAGAAAAATATGTTAAAAATAACAATTATCATTTACACAGCAAACTAAAAAAAAAAAAAACTTAATTAACTTACAATCCTGTCTTATTATATTACATCCTGTAACTACTAATTTATTTTGAGGTTATCATTGAAAAATTTAGAACTATATACAAACAAACAAATATTTAACAATATTGGGAACTTTTGTGTTAATTGTATCTTTCACGAAGTTTTTCCTTTATTTTTTTACAGAAGACTTTGTCTGTGTTACTATTTCTTATACTTTCATCTAATGAATTTAATAGTCTGATTGATTGAACATGAAATGATTTACTATAAGTTACAGTTATATGAATAGGGAATTGTAAGGATTCATTTCCAAATCGAGTTCGTCTATTATGTACATCACTCATTCTAATGTATTTTTCATACAAATAATCTGGCTTTTTGTTTACAAACATCCTATATGTCATTGTAAGCAAATTATACTCTCTCCGTTTTCTAATTTTCAACCATCCCAAATTTTTATAATATTCTGTCACATGGTCATCTAACCGTAGGTTGAAAATATATCTGATGCACGCATTTTGTGCTCTTTGTAGCTTATTTGTTAAAGTTTCATTGATATCACAAAAAGCTAAGCTTGCATAATCAAAGAATGGAAACACAAGAGTTGATATTAAAAGCTTCTTAATACTTATTGTAGGGTTGAAACATAACTTTTTAAATTGATACAGACATTGAAAAACTTTCTTGTGTATGTAATTTACTTGTTCTGACCATGATAGAGTACTGTTCATTCTAAGTCCTAGATTTATAATTGATTTTTCAAAAGGAACCTCTTTACCGTTTACTTGAATTGGTAAAACATCAAAATTAATACTAGTTAGCAATCTTTGATTACCTATTATTATTGGCTTACATTTATTTATATTCAAATCCAGTCCATGATCCCTGCACCATTTATAAATTGTTGCTACATCAGCATTTAAGGAGTTTACAGCATTATTTATATCTTTGATGTCACAATGAATATATAACTGAGCGTCATCAGCATATAACATAATATTACTAAACATTAAATTGTCACTAATCCCATTTAAATATAACGAAAAAAGTAGTGCTGATAATGTGGAGCCTTGTGGCACACCTACTGGATTGACTTTCCAATCTGAAAACTTACCACTTGCAGTTTTTACTCTTTGTGTTCTGAACTCTAAATATGACTGGAACCATTTCATAGCATTAAGACTAAAATTAAATGATTCTAAAATAGCCAACAATAGCTGATGATGAACACAATCGAATGCTCGTGAAAAATCCAACAATAATAATACCGTTATCTTCCGATTATCAATGGCATATCGGATATCATCAGTGATTCTAATCAATGCTGTCTGTGTGCTGTATGATTTTCGATAACCAGACTGATACTTATTTAAAATATTGTTATCATTTACAAAGGAACATATTTGACTATACACAAGTTTATCAAGAACTTTACCTAATACACATAATATGTTGATCGACCTATAATGCTTACTTTCTGTAGGATCGTTTACTTTAGGCAAAGGTATTATTAAAGCTTGCTTCCATTGTTGTGGATAAACACTATTTAGCAATGAAAAGTTAAAAATATGGCACAATACTTCTTTTATCTCGTCAAAAACCAACCTAATAAGTTTTAAGGGAACGCCATCATTACCTACTGCATTTGATGAAATGTCCATAATAACTTTATGAATTAAATAATGAGTAATGAAAAAAGAAAAAAGATTCTTGAAGCCAAATCATCTCACATTTTCAATACGATAAGCACCTCAGACAATCCTAGTAAATCTTCTTGGAATGTTATAAATAGTTATAGGCCAAATAAAGTAACTTCAAATGAGCCCAATATTAGTCTGGAAATTGATGGTAGAGTCAATAGCAATCCCGAGGTTGTTTGCAATTTTTTTAATAATCATTTTCTCAATTGCAATAATAGTAACATTAATTTTCAGACCTGTACTGACTTGGAGCCTATCTCTGATGCTGAATTAAACTCTTTTGATCCAATCACAGTAAAAGAGCTTAGGAAAATAATTACTTCAATGAAAAACAAGAATTCTGCAGGTCACGATGGAATTTCAAGTAAAATAATTAAAACTTGTTCTGATGAATTGATTGATCCTTTGCTGCATTTGGTCAACGCATCTCTGACGGAGGGAGTGTTCCCGGACGGTGGGAAGCTGGCTGTAGTTAAGCCTCTTCACAAAAAAAATAGCAAGCTCCTACCCGAGAACTATCGTCCGATCTCACTCCTTCCAACCGTCTCCAAGATACTTGAGAATGCCGTCTGCAACAAATTAATGACTTTTCTTAATGATCACAATCTGATTTTTAGTAACCAATTTGGTTTTCAGAAAAACAAATCCACAAAGCTGGCCCTGATAGATTTTGTGAATAAGTGTGTCGATGCTTTGGAGGGGGGAGATACTGCGGTTACCTGCTTTATTGACCTCTCCAAGGCGTTCGATTCTGTGAATCATGCAATCTTGATTAAGAAGCTTGAACAAATTGGTATTAAAGACAGAGCATTGGGCTGGCTGACGTCTTATCTAAGCAATAGAAAGCAACAAACTTCAGTTAACTTCACTTTAGATTCTGGTTCAAAAAAAACTTTTCAATCTCAAGTTGCAGATATCGCTTTAGGAGTCCCTCAAGGCTCTATTTTAGGTCCAGTCCTCTTTTTAATATATGTAAATGACATTTCCAGTTCCGTACCTCAGAATTCTTTGACAATTTTCGCAGACGATACTTCCCTATTTATTCGAAATAAAAATCTCTTTGAATTGGAAAGAGAGACGTTTGGCCAGCTCGGCGCTCTTTCCCAGTACTTCTCTGCAATCAATTTGAATATAAATTCCAAGAAAACCAATTACATGTTCATTGCCACTTCTCAGAAAAAAAGAAATCTAGCTAGGGCCGGCTCATTCTCACCTTCTGTGCTTTTGGATGAAGAGGTTCTTGAGGAATCCAACTTTGTCGACTATCTGGGAGTGAGGTTGGACGATGGTCTCAGATGGGGGGAGCATGTTGATAAGTTAGCTTCAACTTTAACTTCAAATCTCTTTGTTTTAAGAAAAATAGTAGTCTTTAATAATTTACCTCTGTCTAAACTAGTTTATTTTAGTCTAATTGAAAGTCATTTAAGATACTCAATAGTGCTTTGGGGCATGTCAAGCAAGGCAAATTTAAACCGCATTTTCATTTTACAAAAAAAAGCAATCAGATGTATCTCTAGACTTAGGCCTAGAGACTCCTGTAGAGACAAGTTTACGGAGCTGCAAATTTTAACTGTTCCTTCTCTTTTTATATTTGAAGCAGTTCTATATGTAAAAGCCAACAATCTGATACAGCCTCATGTTCATCATTATTTCACTAGAAACCACAATGTTAATCATGCAACCCAACATAGTTTAAGACTGTTTGAGACCAAACCTAGTTATACCGGTACCAAGTTTTTTTCGAAGCTTCCAAGACATATTCAAGAAATTGAGGATTTTAATACATTTAAGAGAGAACTGAAGGAACATCTGCTCAACATGTGCTACTATGAGCTACCTGATTTTTCCTAAAAACCTTTTCCGTACCCTACTTAGCACTACCTAAACCCAAACCCAAACACCTGGTTGGACAAGGCCAAATTCGGCTGCCTACATTATGACGGGTCCCATGCCTCATCGGGTCTCTACGGGACAGACTGCGGAGGTAACAGGTAACAGGTAACAATGGTTTTAAACCTAAAACTATTATCTAACGGACTGTTAAGACCTCTATTCTTATATATATTTATTAAATCACCATTTATTACATTGTTGACTCCACAAAAGAAATCATTTAATGAGTTTAATGATACGACAGGGTCATTACACTTTTTTGGTTCCTTGCCAGCCCCTTGACTTTTTACAACATTCCATACTTCTTTATTTGATTTAACTGATTGAAATATTGAAGCAAAATAATTATTCCTAGAATCTCTAATAATTCTCTTAGTTCTATTACGTAAAACTCTGTAGTTTTCCCACATAGCTTGATCTTTCGTTCTGACATATTGCTTATATAATTTATCTCTTTCTTCCATTAGATTTTTAATTTCATCATTTATCCATGGACACGCATTTCTTTTCTTAGAGATACATCTTTCTGGGGCATACAAGTTTAATAAGTGACTTAACTTTTCTACTAAAATATCCACTTTTCTATCTATTGACTCACTTAAATTTAGATTATCCCAATTAATTTCTAAACATTCTTGTTTAATCTGATCTACATTTATATTTTTAAAATCTCTTATAACAATTCTGTCACTATTCTAATATGGCTTTACTTTTAAGTTCAATTCTAAATAAATAAGATCGTGATATGACATACCAGACACTGGCAACTGACCAAACTTTGTAACTCAACTCACATCATTAACAATAATTAAATCTAACATAGTATCTGAGTTTAATCTATGGTAAGTGGGATTTAATGGCAAAACTGACAAATTTAAATTATTAATTAATTCTAACAACTGCGTTTTATCTGCATACACTCTGTCACTACTAAGGTCGACATTGAAGTCTCCTATCAATAATACATGGTTATACATGGGTAATAAATTTGCTACACAGTCAAACAATTCAGAAATAAAGCCTACTTTAGGTGGTCTGTATACTGCACAAAGTAACAATTTCCAACCACAAGAAATTTCTACCATCATAAATTCTGGTTTTCTGCAATATATTGCCTGAGACTTAACAACTAATTTGTAAGAAAACACTACTTTAATATAAATTGCTAAGCCCCCGCCTTCTTTACATTCTCTATCGTGTCGTATTAAATTGTATCCTTCAATAGAATAAGGTACTGATGAAATAGCTGGTTTTAAGAAAGTTTCAGATACAACTATTATATCAAATACTTGATTTGCAAAAAGCTCAAGAAATGTTTCTCTATGTACTGTTATGTTTTCCACATTAACATGTATTATTCTCAACTTTGTTTTTGAATTAGTCCCAATATCAAATAAACCATCCAATTGATTTTTGTTCCCAGTTAAGTTTTCATCCACCATAAAAACTGGAATTTAAATTTTAACTCATAATTATAAACCTCAAAACATAGAAAGTATACAATAAGAACAGGAATAAAAAACATAAAACATTTAACAAACAAGATTGTAAGCTTACACTCTAATTTTCAGGACAATTTCTTAAGATCGTCAAAAGTATCCACGACGACAAAACGCTCACCTTCACTTTTTCGCATGAATATGCGGCCGTTCCGGACCCACAGAAAGGTGTACAACTTGTCCTTCTTTACTTGCTTCGCAGCGTTTAGCAACTTTTTCTTCTCACTAGAAAGACTATTGTTGACGTAGATCGGCATAGCATTCCCTTCCATGATTCCAAGATCCCTTGTATTCAAGTTTCTCTTTATTCTTCTCTTATCTATGAATGTTTTCATGTCGATGTTTCTTACAAAGCGGACCATGATATTCCCTGGCCTTCCTGCATTGCCCTTATACCTGTAACATTTACTGACCATTTTTTCGTCGTAATAAAACCCGATGGCATTAGACATTTTTTTCAATAGTTCATTTAAGTTTTCATTCTCCGCAGAGGGAATTCCCTGTATTTCCACGTCATTCTCTTTTGCAGATTGCTCGAGTGAATTGATCTTTTCTTTCAAATCATTAACAGTTTTCTTTAAACGTTCTCCTGTTGTAAATATTCGATAACTTTTGTTACCTCAGTAAGCCGTTGAGTAGCTTCGCCAATCTTTTTGGTATTTTCCTCAATCCATTCAGAGTATTTATTCATTGACTCAGAGAATTCTTTATTTGTTTTTACAACTTCTTTCCGGAAAGATAACATTTCATTCATGATATCAGCAAGAGTAATGCTGTCTGAGACAGTAGCCTTATCTGTGGTTGTCTTATATGATACCTCCGTCTTATCTGCCTTCTTACTAGCGGTACCGTCCTCGCTACACTGATCGCAATTCCATGTAGAGAGAGAGAGAGAGAGAGAGAGAACAAGTTTCTAGTTATCTATTTGATTTGTGATTGCATGAAATATATTTTTAAATTGTGCAAAGAAAGAAAAAAATGTGAGGTAACGAGATTTGTGTTGAAGGACTTTAACGAGTAATCGTTTAATTAGTGAGTGTGCTCTAAATTTGAAAAAAAAGTTTTATTCTTATTGATTTATTTTCAAATATACTTGACTAAGTTAACC
This sequence comes from Neoaliturus tenellus, assembly GCA_030545055.2. Classification (NCBI taxonomy): domain Eukaryota; kingdom Metazoa; phylum Arthropoda; class Insecta; order Hemiptera; family Cicadellidae; genus Neoaliturus; species Neoaliturus tenellus. The sequence goes on along the minus strand of CM061531.1, from coordinate 330,014,122 downwards.
AAATGTACTTATTACAGCCCAAACCTAAGGGAGGAGACCCTTACAGTTATTTGTCTGCGCAAAAAGGGCAAGAGCATCATTCTTAAGATAAATTTTGAAGGTAAAGTGTATTTATAAATGTGTACTTAATAACTTAATTACTTAACAACTGTGAGAAAATTTTATATCCATATTACCTTGCCTCAATTTGATTGAAACACTCATAAATTACACCGAAGAACTTACTTTATGTTTATTTGTCTTAAAACATGCATGGATAGAGTGGCTATGAGGCGGTTTGAGAGCTCGCGTTTAGCTTAATCCCGGGCGTAAATACCGGTTATAACCGGATGTTGCGCGTCAGCTTAAAAATCGGGTTCGGGAGCTCGGGTTTACCCGTGCCGCGGCGTAAAGATAACTTCGAGCTAAATATGGGAGGGATAAACTGCGGCTGAACTATTCGGGTTTGAGAGACATGGTTTAGGTAATCCGGGCGTAAAAGATAATCTTTGTGGGTTTGAGAGTCCGAGTTGTAGCGCAAATAAGATAAACTCGAGTATGAAAGGAGCGATTTTGGGCGGCAACTTAGACCTGCCAGGGGGCAGGTCTAACTGAAGCGTAACTTTATTATTACGTATTTCATGCTTGCTATTATCACTGAATTGATAATAATTCTATATTTAAGTTAACCGTGACATTCTAAAACATATTTACGTCTAAAAATTCATATTTTTTGGTTTTATTTCGTCTTTATTTTTGCCCGTGATTAGGCTACGTTTAGGCTATTCAAGCTACTGTACTATGAAATAAAAAAAAATTAATTCCAACAAAAAAGTGTTCCGAATATAAAGTTATTGCTTATACGGTAAATTAATATGGTAAACGATAAATGCTATTTATTTTTTGGCGGATTTGCCCAGTTTAGTGATTGAATTTATGAAAAACTTGTTGCAAATTAATCAAGTATAAACATTAAACAATATTCATACAGTTTAAAGTTACAACACAACGTATTATCCATAAACCTGTGAAAAAAAAAATATGGTTTGTAGGTAGTCACACGTATAGATAACTTGGAATAACTTGGCCCTTGATGGCCATTACAGGTCAAACAATTGGAGTGGAGTAACGGACAAAACTTAATAACTTCCACAAAGAATATTTTCTCAAGACTCAGGTTGTTTTGATTTTGATTTTTTATTTGATTCTCCTGTACCTAAACAAGTAATTCTTCAAAATCTTAATTCCAGCAAAATAGGTGGTATTTTACGTCGCATATTTGTAATAAAATTATATATGGAGGGGAAAGTGAAATGAATGTGGGTCGAATTCGAATTATACAGAATATCCTAATTCAATAAACTTCCAAAACGCCCAAAAAATCTCACAAATGTTATCCTCAGAGCACTTCCTAAATGCAAGACAATGTTTTGCTTCGACAGGTGCGGGAAGACGCCACAACAACTACATTCCACTGATAACGAACGTGAACTGCATGGGGGGCCATTTACTCGACGTAAAGTTTTTCTAAATCTTTAGTTGTATTTTTGCTGTTTATACCGGAATTACGTTATCCCCCTAATTATGTATAACACAAAAATATTTTATATAAAGTATTTAAATGTAGAGGGGTTTTGTCCTTATGCGTTGTCAGTATCTATGGCGCATAAACATATTGTGAAGCTTTAAATTTAATGCCAGATAATTTTATTATACCAAGTATATGACCATTAACACTGGCACAGCGGCAATAGCAAAGAGCTTTTATAAGAACTATATAGATCAACAGCTGTTAAGAGAATGTTTGGTTTCCTTCAATACAGATTCGATTCAGGTAACAAATAATACAATAAATTATTAATTTGTAGTGTTCAAGTAACAATATAGTTTTTCATACATTGTTGTAAACCACCCCACCACCTCACCGTATCGCCAATTCCATAGTTTGGGGTGGGCGAGACGGCCTTGTAGACAGCCGGGCGCCGGGGTTCCGGCTGGCCGTTGCCAACCTTCCGGCACAGATTCCCTACGATTCCCTGCCCTTCAACCGCCAGCCAGAGTTGCGCGCGAACAAGAATAAACTCGAGCGGAAGAAGTTACGCGCGAGCTCTCGAACCCAATTTTTTACTCCTGACTAAGTTAACCCGCGCTTAGAGATATTCCTGGACTACCTAGGCGCGAGCTCTCAAACCGCCTCTATGTGTCTTAAATATTGTTATAGAAATATGATAAACTTATAGAGATATGAGATATGTAAATAAATATGATGGTCTCCCAACAATGTCTTGAATGCCTTGGAATCTAGTTTACCAGAAAAAAATAATTTAGAGTAAATTATATTAATGTTATATACTAAGTCTTAAGTCTTAAACCATTTGTGCCCATTGTCGACATTTGTCGATGCTGTATTTTAATTTATGAAAGTCCATGGAATCATAGGTTTTTCATGATTAAAATTGGCATTTTGGAGTGAAAATATAATTATCTTTCGTATTTAAAGGCCGTAGTGGCACACACACAGTAAACAGAAGTAAAAAGTAGCAAAATCAGTGTTGACCAAGGTGCAACCATTGACTATGTACACTAACGTGAATAGACCTCTCATCCAATGCATTTAGTTTGAGGCAAAAATTTGGAAGTTCGGTGGACGCCGCACCAGAGTCGCTACCATCGATGTTGTTATTATTCAGCTGAATTTACAGTGCTGCCAAAACATTTTACCAAAACATAAACATAACTTTCAGTTATAAAATGTTTCATCCTTGGTTTAGAAGAGTGGTAATACTGATTTATCTATCAGATGTTACGCGTACTTCGATGGACGCCACACGAGATCGTACCACCGTCAATATGCTTCACACACGCCTATGCTATGAGAAGTCTACTCACGTAGTGTACAAAGTCAATGGTGCAACTCTCAAAGAATTAACCGATCCCTTCAACTTCCACGCAAGCCTGCCACCGTTTATTTAACGTGGGCCCTCCCACCAACTTTGCCACAGATCGGCTAACCCTTTAAGAGTTGCACCACCAGGTCAGGGTTTGGTCGTGAGCGGATTCGAACCCGCGCCGACACAGACATCCTGGCCAAGGATGCCTACGCCTTAGCCATCTGAGCTATCACGACCAGCAGCCTAGACATGAGAATTTGGGTTTTGAATGGTGCGCGCCCTTAACGGGAAAGACTGTAGGCCGTTGGTTTGCGAGTTCGCTACAAGAGTGCAGTACTAAGCCACTGCACCCAATTCGCAAGAAACAATTTGGGCATAAATGGGTTAAGCTCTCAAATGGTTGTCAGCCTAGCATACTGTTGTTATATTTTAATTCTATATATTTTATAATTTGGGCTGTTTAAATTATGGATGTAAAAAGAAACAAGTATTTGTATTACAGTGTTGTGTATTGTAAAAATGTATTTACATTTTTGTTTTGGAAAATTAAAATTATAATATATTCCCTAAAATCTTAAAAATTATTCAAATGACTTTAGACACATTTAATATTCATCACTTTCACCAATATAAAAAATAAACAGAATAGAACTTAATATATTTTATACAGTATACAAGCTGCATCCATATAATATTTGCAAACTCTGCTCTCGATAACCCAGCAGTCCGATAAACTGGGCCACCAACAGGAGGATACAAAATCTTGCTGAATCAAGGTTAGGCCAGTAGATAGCTTGCCACAGGTTGCTTTAATTTTAATAGTTAAGTTACAGCATTGACTTTGTACACTACGTGAGTAGACTTCTCATAGCATAGGCGTGTGTGAAGCATATTGACGGTGGTGCGATCTCGTGCGGCATCCATCGAAGTAAACGTAACATATGATAGATAAATCAGTATTACCACTCTTCTAAACCAAGGATGAAACATTTTATAACTGAAAGTTATGTTTATGTTTTGGTAAAATGTTTTGGCAGCACTGTAAATTCAGCTGAATAATAACAACATCGATGACAGCGACTCTGGTGCGGCGTCCACCGAACTTCCAAATTTTTGCCTCAAACTAAATGCATTGGATGAGAGGTCTATTCACGTTAGTGTACATAGTCAATGGTTACAGTACTGTAATCTGTACTGTTAAGAGATAAATCAAAGTATGATAAAAAGAAAAAAAAAAACTGTTGCTTTCTTGTTTTTTAACAACTTGCTCAACATTAGGCTTTTCGGGACTCTACTGCATTATAGAACTGAATTTAGCTATGACCATAGATTTCTCTTTGGAATACATGCTAAATTTGTTGTAGATTAAAATATCTGTGTACAATGTGTACAAAAACCAGAATGGGGTTTTCTCCTCAGCATTTGAGTGCTGTTTAAATTTAATATGTTGTAATATTAAATTTAAACATAAATCATTTCCAGATTAAAAACAAAGTCATCATGCACTCTATGTTTCTTGGAGTAACAAACTTGTAGTATTGATTTTTCACTTAATGAAATCTGTAAACACAGGAAACAATTTGAGGTGCACAAGTGTCGTACGAAGTACACTAGAGTTCCACAAACCTGTGGAATGAATGGTGTCCAGTTTGTAAAAATTGTGTTTTATCAAATAAGAAAAAGTACAAATAGTTTACATTATTCCTATGAAAAAATCCTTTACTAATTGGGTTCAAGACACCCTCGGATAAAATACAAAAACTAAAAACTTAAATCTTGATTGTTAAAACAAACTTTAAAATACCAAAAGTACCAAGTCGTGCTCCGGCTATACCATGGCACATAGCGCCTTGAAATCCAAAGCACAGTACTGCTCTGGGAAGCTTTCTGAGTTTTAAAACTTTACAGTTTTGTGGTTTGGATCGTACGTTAAACTATAGGCCCCTAGATACAATGGGCTGTTGGGCTATTAATTAACAGTTCTGTCTAATGAGAACGTCGGCCTTAGTCAGTAACAAGACTACAAGATCGCACCACAATCATCCTACACTCATCTCTCATTCATATTCAGGTTAAAATACCCACTATGTGAGGTCCCTGTTTCAAAATAGTGATATAGTGATATAGTTATCTTTTTTTTTAAACAAATCAAATGGTGGCCAGGTTGAATCAAGCAATACTGCTTAATAGTAATAACAACTATTTCAGGGGCTGAAGAAATTGTTGAGGAAAAGTGGGTCGGATGGGAGCTGAATGCACGGTCAAAGTTCGGCCCCAAATCTGTCGACCTGAGCTCCAACATGAATCCCGTAAAGTATGTGTAGAACGTTAACACTTTTAACAATTAATGCACAACTTTATTGTTGCTTCACTAAAATGCAGTGCTGTGCATAGAAAAAGACAAAGTGTAAAAAAAAAAAATAAAAAAAAAAACAGTAAAATAATATTATGAGAAATAGTAGAATTTTTATGTTGAGATTACTAATCAAAGAACCATATATTTTATTTTTGCTTTTTTTGGTAAGTTAAAGTTTTAGTCTTAGTGAATTCTTTGATTATATACTTTAACTAAATGTTTGGGTAGCCTGGAACATAGATTGTTAAATTATAACAGACTATAACTTACCATCTAGTAGTTTACAAAATGAAACTCAGCACTTTGGTTAGGCTTTGAACACATGAATTGAGTCCTGTAAGGACTCCCTGAAGCCGCACTCCCTTCTCCCTCCCCAAATGAATTAATTAAATGAATAAAATAAATATCCTTGCATTAGTGTTATTATGTGTGTAGTTAACAGAATAACAACTGAAGTTATAAGTAATAGATAAAAGTAGATTATATTAAAATAAATAAAAAAATAGACAACTGTGTTACTAATTCTAACACCGTATGGCTAAGGTGTCCCAGCTCTGTTGCATAATCATATGGGTATTATTTTAAAACTTAGGTACAGTAGACTCCCTCTTAACCGGCCACCTTTTAACCGGTCTCCGCTTTAACCGGCCTTTCTGACACAAAAACAACATCTTTTCAACCGGTAATTTTTTATCTCATATCTTTAACTGGCCATATTCCGCAGGAAACGTAATTTTCTTATCTACTGTCATTCAATTCAACGTTATATATCATATTGACGTTCTCAAAGCAATTATAATGTACTGTGTCCTGGACGGAAGTGAATGCCAACGGAAATGAATGCGTTAAGTCCCACTATCCAGAAGACCACAATAAAGAGAGGAATTATTATTAGTTTAGGTTGGTTGTGGATTTCATGTGTGTCGGATTTTAGCTATACCAGTACATCATATACAGTGATGTTTTTGATTTTTTTTTTTGAAGTCATAATTGTATTCAGGCCATATAAAATTGTGGGTTGACATTTATAGTACATCGGTTTAACCGGTCAATTCATTATCCGGCCGCGGCCTGGTCCTGAGGTGGCCGTTTAAGAAGGAGTCTACTGTAGTAAATTTGTTGGACTATACTGCACCATCATCAAATTATTGGTCTGTTCGGCCAGGTTGGCAGAGGAGAGTGTGGATCTGAACCTTCGCCTGATGAAGTGGAGGCTGGCGCCCGACCTTGACCTTGGCGCCGTCAAGGCCACCGCCTGCCTGTTGCTTGGCGCCGGCACCCTCGGATGCTCCGTGGCGCGTGCCCTTCTGGTCAGTACACTTGCCGAAGAACTGGAATGCTGATGCCACAACAAACACATATTTTACCCTTCATCCCTGTAAAAACATTAAAGACATCCCTCAACATTCCCCGGTTTCGGAGGTGTTTTTAAAAAAAATATTTGTAGTTAGAAAAAATTTTGTCTTGTAAATTAATGTTGGAGCTGACCCTCATACCTCATATATCAGTGAAAATAAATTGTATCAGTACAGAAATATCTTGAAAGTGAAAGTATTTTGAGAATTATATTTTTAAATTTTCAATCTTTGAAGGTATGAGAACTGTATTGTAACTACACAACTAAATGATTACCAAGTTCTAACAAAATTAATTGAAAACGGCATTCAAAACGGGGCTATGAATACTATGTTTTTCCTAAAGCACAATATAGTTTATATAGCCAACTGTGCTTCTAGGGTGCTTCTTAAGGTGAAGAAGACTCAAGACAAACGAATAGAGAATGAGTGTGATGATGTGTAGCTTTGAGACTGAATAAGTTCACCTGATTTAGTTAGTCATTTTTAGAAGCTCATGTTATTGAGATTATTATATTAAAATAAATGTCTTAGAATTTACAATCATTTGAAGAGGTTTATTGTAAATTTTATGATTTTATTATTGTTAATTTATATACCAATGAACAACGCCTGTCCAACCTCAAAAAGACGCATAAAACTTTTTGTCTTAGATCAGGAGCAAACTGGAAATATTTCCAGTTTGCTCAAAGACTAAAAGGCTGGTGCTGTTACTGGACTTCATTAATTTCAATTGGAATAAAAAAACTTCAAGGCCTTCCTAGGTTAATATGATATTAACCTAGGATATTAATATTTTTATGATAATCATAAAAATATTAATGCAATGACTCAATCACAACACGGGTGGCCAACTGATTTACTATTTTCGTATATCTTAACTTCTATTGAAAATATAAAATCAAACTAGGTTTTTTCCCAATAAATTTATTTTCAGTAAAAGCTGAAACAATTTTGAATACTGTATTGAAATTTTCTGTATGTTTTTTCAGTCATGGGGGGTTGAAACCATAACCTTGGTGGATAATGGCATGGTGTCGTACAGCAATCCTGTTCGCCAGTCACTTTACACTTTTGAAGATTGCAAGACGGAAACAAACAAAGTGGAGGCAGCAGCTGCTGCTCTCAAGAAAATCTTCCCTGGGGTGGTGAGTGTAAATCCAAATTGAGTTGCCCGTGATGCTATTCGGTTGTGAGCCTCAGCCACATTTCAAATGTAGTATAAACTACTTTTCCTCTTTAATAATTTATTCTTATTCATTTTGAATTGTATTATTAAAATTAATTTTAATTGTTATAACCAATTATAATTTGAGTAAATATAGTAGAAGGATCACAATTGCAGCCCAGTAATTGTTTTGGATCTGTTCCTCATGGGTATGAAAGACCTGGTCATGAATTGAGGTTATATTTTTGCAAATTTTGAATTTTGTGTAGAAGGCGCTTAAAATCAGTTGAAATAAGTAGACAATAGACAATAGACAAAAGATAAATATCTTTATTCAAGCATACATAAAAATGTACAAGAATGCGTCAAGTATTTACAAATATTTTTTAGCCTGCTCTCAATCCACCTTTACTTTCCACTCAAATCAAAACATTATACAACTTAAGGAGTATTATTCTTATAAAAATCTTCTAGATTGTAACATGGCAAATTAATTAGGAAATCTCTGAGTTTGTTCTTAAATCTTGAAAAATCCACTTCTTCCTTTATGCCACTAATGGGAGGAATTTTGTGAATTTCACCCCACTATATGTTGGACATTGTTTCAATTTTTCTTTGTTATGTATTTTGATTGTACACATATACTTACATAAAATTACACAATAACCTCAAAAATCCAAAACCCGTTAGTCTGATTTTTTGAATAATCTGAACCGCCGATTGGCAAACGGAAATGAAATATTTTTTTATTAAGTATTCAATTCAATTCAAATATCCTTCATTCATCAAAGTATACATTTGTATACATGAATTGTGTCAATGAGTATACTAACTTAAGTTAATTAAGTCTAGAAAATTAATGAAATAAAATAAAATAAAATATAATCACTTTATAGACCAATATTCATTAATATCATACAATGCAGCTTCTACAAAAAATGTTTTTACAGATTTTTTAAACTTTTGAAAACTTAATTCATTTCTTATTACTGTTGGGAGGTGGTTAAAAAATTTTATTCCTATGTAAGATGGCTTCTTTTTGAAAACTTCTTTTTTATGTTTTAGTATCTGTAAATTTTGCTTGCTTCTTGTATCATAACTATGTTTTTCCATATTTTTAGGTAAAGTGCCACTAATTTTTTTCACATGCAATACGGTTCTATATATATAAAGACTATAGACCGTCATTATACCCAATTCTTTAAAGTGATTTTTACAATGTGCATCATGATCTAAATGTAACATAGTTCTTATGGCATTTTTTTGTAGGTATAAGATTCTATTCAAATTGCAGACAGTTGTTGATCCATACACTTCCACACCATATGAGATGTGGGAGTGGATCAAAGAAAAGTAGACGGATTTAAGGGTTATTAAATTACAAAATAAAGCTAATCTTCTAATTGCAAAAATACCGGAACTCAATTTAGAGCATAGTTTATCAATGTGAAATGTCCAATTAAGATTTTTATCTACTATTAATCCTAAAAATTTTGTATTACCTTGGAATTGAAAGGGAAATTGTGGATTTTCAATTACGCTTTTAGTATTCTTACACGAGAACTTGATAAAAGTCGTTTTATTTTCATTGAGCAAGAGGTTTTGATTACCTAGCTGTGTTTTTACTTTGTTTATTGCTGTTTCTACGGCTGGAAAAATTTTGTTAATATTTTTGTCTGAAATTGTCAAATTAATATCATCAGCAAAAAGACATAATTCATTATTTATTTTTAATTCTGTAAGGCATTGAGGTAGTTTTCCTACATAACAAAGAAATAAAAATGGACCTAGAACAGATCCTTGCGGTACTGAATATTTAATTAGTCTAGTTTTGGATTTTATTTTTAAAACTCTGTTTCTAGCTATTTGTGCGGTTTCAACATATTGCAGCCTGTCAGTTAAGTAAGATTTTATTAAAGCCAAATCTTTACCATTGATTCCATAAGAACTTAATTTATCAAGCAAAATTGGATATGATACACTTTCAAACGCCTTAGTTAAATCAAGAAATGCAGTAACAACTTGTTCATCATTATCTATTTTATTTATTATATATTCAATAAAAGATATTATGGCAGTAGTTGTGGATTTATTCTGTCTAAAACCATGTTGTTGATTATCTAACAAGTTATTAGTTTCAAAGAAATCAGCCAATTGGATCAACATACACTTTTCAAAAATTTTTGACAAAGAGGGAAGTATTGAAAGAGGTCTGTAATTCGAAGGATCCTTTTACTACCTTTTTTGTAAAGTGGAATTATTTTAGAGACTTTTAATTGGGAGGGAAAGACTCCAGAAATAAGGCAAGAATTTATGACGTGATGGAGAGGTTTGAGTATTGCCCATTTAACATCTTTGATTAGTTTTGTGGGAATCTCATCATAGCCTGAGGACCACTTACTTTTTACTGAATTTATTATGTGAATTAGCTGCTCCTCAGAAACTGTATTAAATCTAAATCTAGGTTTTTCCAAATTAATTCCAGCTGAAACTGGTTTTACTTGTATTTTATTATTTATTTTTGGGATTATTACATTATCTACCATGTCAGCATAATAATTGTTTAATATGGTTACAACTTCAGATTGGTTGGAAACCAATTTACCTCTATGATTCAATTCAACTTCATGGTAAAAGGTGTCTTTAACTTTTCCAAGGTCATTATTTACCAACTTCCAAGTTGTTTTTACAATGTTTTCAGATTCACTAATTTTATTATTAAAATAGTTTGTCTTTTTTTGGTTGATTAGTTTTTTGAAATTCCTTTTCTGCTTTTTCAGGCTACGTTTTGTAAGATTGTTTTTATTTGTCCTATTGCATCTAAAATTGTGAATTAGGTTATCTCTCTCCTTTTTTATTTCATCGTCAATCCATTTTTTTCTGTCAGATTTAGAGAGTACATTTTTAATTGGAAAATTTTTGTCAAAAAAATATTTAAGCACATTGTAAAAAAAAGTGAATTTGTGCTCAATAGGTGTTTGATAGAGTTCGATCCAGTTTTCATTAACTAAATCGTTAATAAAATTATTTGTTAACCAGATGTGATTATTTTTAGATTGATCAAAATTAATTAGTGTAAAAATTTGGCCACCGTGATCAGAGAGGGCTGTAATTAGGCACATTACCTTTACATATTTTCTGTCAATACTAGTAATAAAGTTATCTAAAGCAGTTGTACTATTGTCAGTTACTCTGGTCGGTATGTCAACAGTATAATACATGTTGTGTGTTTCAAGTAAGTTAACAAAATCTATCTTTTTTCTATCATATACCAATATATCAATATTGTAATCTCCTCCAACACACACATTACAGTTGAAACTTAGTAAAATATTTAATAACCTATCTAATTTTTCTAGAAAAGTAAAATTTTATGTATGATATAGCGCATATCTTTTAGTGGAGAGAGATCAGCAATTAACTGATAGTTTTCATCACCTGAAAGGCCTGCACTTTTTTTTATTGTAGAAGGACCACCGGCTTAACATGAATTCCGGACTACGAGAGCGCCCGAACAATATTTTTGTTTCGAATTGAGAGTAGAACCCGGACCACTGGTTGATAACCCAGAGCTTTACCACTGAGCTACGGCCGCTACCTAAATGTAGAGGAAGGAACAATATACATGTTTCTGAATAGAAGACATTGTTTCAGCTGATTGAGGGTGTCAGCCGAGCGGATAGATAAAAATGCCGTTTTGTATAACTGACAAATGCTCTCCAGTCAGTTGTAGATGCTACAGCCGCACATCTATTCTAATGAGTGCACCCCAGAATAATTTTAAAAACAATAGGCCCTATATATCTGTAGCATTATTGGCAGAACTTTTGATTATTTTTATAATTCTCACCCCTTTGCATGTATTGCATGTATTCCCTCCCGACAATCTATACTTATTTAATACGCTAAGGGTTTTTTTGTCTTTAGAACGCCTCCTACAATTTTCAACCAATTTTCAAGTTTTTGGTGTCGTTGGATAGGACTTGGTCTGTAGTTGTTTCCGCCAAAAACTGATGAGAATCGGACTGAAAATAAAGGCGCTATCCACCATTGAAATCTCAAAATTTCCCATTTAAATAACATTGGGATTTATTAAAGCATTTTAAACATGTGTTAATAATCAGCTGTAAATATGTGTTATTTTGGTGATTACAGATACTCACAATATTGGATTGGTCGGATGTCATTGATTTAGAGCTAAAAGTAACATTTGTATTGTATGAAAATAAATTGCTCGATTTAGAGCAACACGTATACTAGTTTATATTAATTGTTTGTAAATCTTTGCCCTACTTCCTTCCACTTAAGTACCTATCATGATGTATCATTTTATGTAAAATTCCCTGACGATGCCAATTCCATTACTGTAAACACTTACATTCACTGTAATTATGATTCAGATTCTGGCTGTTGTCGTTGTTGATTGTTGTGTTTAATCTCAGAGAAGCAGAGGTGTGAAAATGACAATATCCATGCCAGGCCGAGGAGTGAATGACCTTGAGAGTGTGGCGGAGCTGGAACAGCTGATTGAAGAACACGATGTTGTGTTTCTGCTGACAGACACCAGGGAGAGCCGTTGGCTGCCCACGCTACTGGCCGCCAAGCACAAAAAGGTAAAGAACCATCAAGGTCTGTAGAGGTAGAAGCATAACTTCTTCCTAAGGTCAGCTGAATAGCTATTTTTTGTGTTCCAAATATGAAGCGTCTAAACTAAAACGGAAGTCATGTTACCTTATAATATTTACCTAAAAAAGCAGTTTTGCCACGGGTACGATATTTATTGTAACGACACCATATTACTCTATTTTACATTTGGATTATTAGTTAATAACAAACCATTAAATAATGATCAAATTAACAATTATCACTCAAGGTAAAACAAATTCCATAAATTCTACCCTAGTTTGCTTTGAAATTCCTTATTTTAGTAATAATTGAGACAAAAAATCTCTAACGCAAACGAAAACGATTATTTTTTCCTGCAGCGTTGGCAACACTTGCAGGTAACAAAGAGTAAAATGTTGAATTTTTAACACTTTTTTAACCGACAAAATCTCAGTGGCGACATCCACGGATGTCACAGAAAGTGACACCATTGCTCTTATGGGATGTAGCTCACCTGGCCCTGGCCTACAGTCACCTTGAAGCCCCATACCACGGGTTTTACAAATGGCCTCGGAACAATTTGAATGCTGTTACATACAGGGAGTAAAAAATGTCCTGCACAGGACTAATATTTACTGGATGAAATCAGATAAAGCAATTAAACTTGGTACATGGCTTTTACACTGAAAAACTCACTTTTTAAAATCACTTTCAGTTTTCTGTCATGTCCTGGGAAGATACTAGGAGCCCAAAAATGTCTTAAATGTGAGCACCGGTTGATTAGAACATCTAATCTAAGGTCCAACTTAGTAGATTAACTGTTTAAAAAATCAGTTTATCTTCATGTAACAGATTAATTTTAAGGGATGCACTAGCAATCACTAAACCCACTCTTAATTCAAATAAGTTAACCAAATAAATATACTAACAGTTTGTACAGATATAAATACAGTATAGTTCCGCTAATCCGAAAATCCGCTTAATACAAACACATCGCATCAGAAAAATACTGATTTTTTCATTAGCTTTTAAAGAAAACGTGGTCTTTTTATAAAAAGAATCATAAAAAAAATATATTTAATGGAGTTTGAAGTTTATAATTTAAAAATTATATTTAATTACAACATGATGTTTTTAACATTATAAAACCGTATTTGTATTAAAGAATGATTTAATAACAATACTTTTATACTTTGTGCTTGAATAGAAAGTCACACAACTTTGGTTGATGTTTTATTTAATTTGTGAGAATTAGACAAATGCAATGAGCCATCTCTTGGTTTTCTACATCAATTGGTTCAGAAAGTAGCAATTGGTTGTAGGACCATAAAACACCCCTCTTGAATAAAGTACTGCCGAACGTCAGACAATAGATAAGCTGAACAATAGATCGTCCTCGGCGTGGCAGGCCTTCATGGAATGTGCCATGTTTTTCTTGTTAGCTAGATCGCCGGCCGCTGGACTTAACAACTATTGTTCAGGAGAAAAGCATTTTGTTTAGATAATTATTTTTAGTTTTAATTCAGTAAAATAATAACTCTATATATTTATAAAAAAATAGGGACTGTTGTCGTATTTATGAGTTCAATATCGAAAACAACATAATGATAATATTGATTCACCTACAGTAGACTCCCTCTAAACCGGCCACCTCTGGACCAGGCCGCAGCCGGATAATGAATTGGCCGGTTAAACCGAGGTTCATTTAAGAACGCCATCCCACAATTTTATATGACCTAAATATAATTATTACTTAAAAAACAACATTAAATACATTACTGTATATGATTTATAGCTAATATCCACCACCCATGAAATCCACAACAAACCTACACTAATAATAATTTGTTTCTTTATTGTGGTCTACTGGATAGTAGGTCTAAACGCATTGACTTCCGGTGGCAGCCACTTCTGTCCAGGACGTTATAGTTTAATTGGTTTGAGAACGTCAATATGGAATAAAGTTGAACTGAATGATTCATTAGATAAGAAAACTTAGTTTCCGGCGAAATGCGACCGGTTAAAGCGATGTTGAGATAAAAAATGGCCGGTTAAAAAGATGTTATTTTGTGTCAGGGTAGGCCGGTTAAAGCGGAGACCGGTTAAAAGGTGGCCGGTTAAGAGGGAGTCTACTGTATACAGGTTGAGCTATAGGTCGTACAAATTTTATTAAAGTTTTATTGAATTCTTGAAAATCAGACAAAAAAATTAGCTATAACTTGTTTTTGTACAACAATTAGTTTAGAAAACAAATGTAGTGTACTAGGGAACTGATAAAGGACGTAAATCACAAAAGCGATTGCAGGCCTGCCGGATGCCAAACAATAGAGCTCTTTCCGGCAGGCGTTTCACATTCTATCTCATATTACAATTAATTGTATTGTTGTTATCTTCCTAGAACTGGACGTCCTTTCCTTTGTAATTGATTTCTGTTCAACTTTTTATCTTGAGTTCGTAAAAAAAAAAAAAAAAAAAAAAAAAAACTGATAACTGAAAACCGACATGTGTTATCAATTCTCTTCTCGGTTATCGTTTTTTTTTTTTTTTTTGTCAAAAACTGACAACCGACCCATCCCTAATTTTATCATAGTGTTGGTACTTCAGATCGCTATCACCGCAGCCCTGGGGTTCGACACATACTTGGTGTTGCGACATGGCATGGCGGACTCTACCTCTCGGCTGGGTTGTTACTTCTGCAATGACGTCACTGCACCAGGAAATGTAAGTTGTGGTTTCATTTAGAAATATGATGAGAAAAGAAATTGGTTACTTAAAGTGTGCTTTTTTTCTATAAATCATAGGATACTATGTTCAAACAACATTGGTCTTTATCTCATAAGATTAATGGATTATTCAATTTTCTTTTTACTAGTGATGAATAACATTGTTATTAGTCACTTGTTATTTTGTAACAAATAATGTTATTCTCCACTAAACGAATAACATTATTCCTTAAGATTTACCCTAGTGTAGGTTTAACATAGGCTAGGTGAGGAGTAACTCACCTAATCTAACGTAGCCCAACATAGGCCAGAACTATAACTGTGGGGATATAACGACTATGGTAGTAATTAAAATTTTCGTCGCCACTCTGTGTAATAGTTTAATTTAGTCAACTTTGAGTAACCAGGGCAAGGAGTATCCCAGCGGGGTTCCTGGTGGTCGAGCTCATTCTCACCCTCATCCAGTACCTCGCCACTCATCTACGATGTTGCATGTTGCAGTCTGTACAAGACCGCACCCTGGACCAGCAATGCACGGTGACGAGGCCGGGAGTGTCCCACATGCAGGGTACCTGGTGGTCGAGCTCATTCTCACCCTCATCCAGCACCTCGCCACTCATCTACGATGTTGCATGTTGCAGTCTGTACAAGACCGCACCCTGGACCAGCAATGCACGGTGACCAGGCCGGGAGTGTCCCACATGCGGGGACCTGGTGGTCGAGCTCATTCTCATCCTCATCCAGCACCTCGCCACTCATCTACGATGTTGCATGTTGCAGTCTGAACAAGATCGCACCCTGGACCAGCAATGCACGGTGACGAGGCCGGGAGTGTCCCACATGCAGGGTACCTGGTGGTCGAGCTCATTCTCACCCTCATCCAGCACCTCGCCACTCATCTACGATGTTGCATGTTGCAGTCTGTACAAGACCGCACCCTGGACCAGCAATGCACGGTGACGAGGCCGGGAGTGTCCCACATGCAGGGTACCTGGTGGTCGAGCTCATTCTCACCCTCATCCAGCACCTCGCCACTCATCTACAATGTTGCATGTTGCAGTCTGTACAAGACCGCACCCTGGACCAGCAATGCACGGTGACCAGGCCGGGAGTGTCCCACATGCGGGGACCTGGTGGTCGAGCTCATTCTCATCCTCATCCAGCACCTCGCCACTCATCTACGATGTTGCATGTTGCAGTCTGTACAAGATCGCACCCTGGACCAGCAATGCACGGTGACGAGGCCGGGAGTGTCCCACATGCGGGGACCTGGTGGTCGAGCTCATTCTCATCCTCATCCAGCACCTCGCCACTCATCTACAATGTTGCATGCTGCAGTCTGTACAAGACCGCACCCTGGACCAGCAATGCACGGTGACGAGGCCGGGAGTGTCCCACATGCGGGGGACCTGGTGGTCGAGCTCATTCTTATCCTCATCCAGCACCTCGCCACTCATCTACAATGTTGCATGCTGCAGTCTGTACAAGACCGCACCCTGGACCAGCAATGCACGGTGACGAGGCCGGGAGTGTCCCACATGCGGGGACCTGGTGGTCGAGCTCATTCTCATCCTCATCCAGCACCTCGCCACTCATCTACGATGTTGCATGTTGCAGTCTGTACAAGACCGCACCCTGGACCAGCAATGCATGGTGACGAGGCCGGGAGTGTCCCACATGCGGGGACCTGGTGGTCGAGCTCATTCTCATCCTCATCCAGCACCTCGCCACTCATCTACGATGTTGCATGTTGCAGTCTGTACAAGACCGCACCCTGGACCAGCAATGCACGGTGACGAGGCCGGGAGTGTCCCACATGCGGGGACCTGGTGGTCGAGCTCATTCTCATCCTCATCCAGCACCTCGCCACTCATCTACGATGTTGCATGTTGCAGTCTGTACAAGACCGCACCCTGGACCAGCAATGCACGGTGACGAGGCCGGGAGTGTCCCACATGCGGGGACCTGGTGGTCGAGCTCATTCTCATCCTCATCCAGCACCTCGCCACTCATCTACGATGTTGCATGTTGCAGTCTGTACAAGACCGCACCCTGGACCAGCAATGCACGGTGACCAGGCCGGGAGTGTCCCACATGCGGGGTACTTGGTGGTCGAGCTCATTCTCACCCTCATTCTCACCCTCATCCAGCACCTCGCCACTCATCTACGATGTTGCATGTTGCAGTCTGTACAAGACCGCACCCTGGACCAGCAATGCACGGTGACGAGCCCGGGAGTGTCCCACATGCGGGGTACTTGGTGGTCGAGCTCATTCTCAGCCTCATTCTCACCCTCATCCAGCACCTCGCCACTCATCTACGATGTTGCATGTTGCAGTCTGTACAAGACCGCACCCTGGACCAGCAATGCACAGTTACGAGGCCGGGAGTGTCCCACATGGCAGCGGCCCTGGCGGTCGAGCTCATGGTGTCCCTCATCCAACATCCCGACAGGTGAACACACTCATTTACGATTTTGCATGTTGGCCATGTTTTGTATGTCATATGCTAATGTTATTACTGACGTAAAACAAACTGTCTACTAAATTGAAGATAAAAACTTAGTTTTGTCTATGTTTGTTTTTAATAAAAAAAAATTGAAGTTTAAGTATAAATTTACTTTGTATTGTCAGGTACTACCTGAAATTAAAAAAATTAAACCAAATGCTACTACTTATACAAGTGCAGTTAACAGAGGAAGGATTGGGAATTCCCTAAGAATTTTGTATTGTTGACAAGGTATTGGTTCTGTGCTAAGTCAACAGTCTCGTAGCTTGGATTTGACGTCTTTTTAAGTTGTTTAACATTATAAACAGTAACTATAACTAAATCCATTTTCATTTTACAAATAGGAAACTTTAAACCATGAGAACTGGATAAAATGATGAAAGATTAGAATGAATTATCAATTTGTCCGTTTTCCACTCAGGGGATCCGCGGAGACGGACAGCGCCACCTGTTTGGGACAGACTCCCCACTCCATCCGGGGGTTCTTGTCGACGTTTTCGCAAATAATGCCTTCTACTCCTGCGTTTTCCCAATGCACTGCTTGCTCTCCAAAGGTTTGAACAGATTTACAGCTGTAAGTTTTAGTTGTTGACAAAGCAGTTTTATATTACCAAGAACCAAAACTAACTTTATGTTGTTGTTGATGGCCTTATTGTTCAAAGTTTACTTTTGGTTCCATTGACATTTAAATTATCTTAAGCATCTATATACTTTGTGATACTATCTTTGCAATCTTTATTTATCAAGAGATTTGTCAGTTTATATTTGAATAATTTTATTCCTGCGTTCATTATATTCTTATCTAGGTTTGTTGTAAAAATAGTGACATTGTTCAACAGATCTGTTATAATGAATTTAGTTATATATGATAGTAACAAATATTTTAAGGCGGTATTTACTTCAAGCAGTTTAATAATTTAGTACAATGATGTTTGGTTGATTTTAGGTAATTACAGAATATGAACTTCGGGGTATTGATTTCCTGAAAGATGTGTTCTTAAGAGCAGAGTATCTTGAAGAATTAACAGGACTCTCAGAACTCCACAAAGCTACCAATTTTTCAGACGTAAGTTTATTTCAGGTATATTAATTTTTACAATCCATTAAGATTAAGCAACAAATAAATCCTACTATTAAATATACACCGGGAAACTCTCAGAGGTTGGATATTTTTTTTATTGCAAAAGATTTTAAGCTGAGCCAAAATTAAACAACTTATTACCGTATGTCAAGAGTTTGTGAAATAAACTAAGACTGTTTCAGTCATGAAACAAATTGCTACAAGGTAATGGCATGAAATGCATTCTTAGTTTTTAAAATCTATACTTATTTCATACGCTAAGGGGTTTTTGTTAAGAGAATTCTCCTACAATTTTCAATTTCCATGTTTCTGGTGTCGTTGAATAGTGCTTGATTGGTTGCACTATGGTGATTGACTATGGTTGATTTTGTTTGTGGTTTCTGCCAAAAAATGATGAGAATCTGACTTACAATAAAGGCGCTATCAATTATTATAATATTAATTTTAAATTTTCCCATTAGAATAACATTTTGCTTATGGATTTCGTTTTTTAAACATCTGTTAATGTACAGCTGTAAATGTTTGTATTTTTGGCGATTAGGTACTGATAATCACAAAATTGGATTGGTAGGAAGTTATTGATTTAAAACGTTTGCTGCGGCATGTATCCAATAGGATACAAAGTCGTCCCTTCGCTGGTGCGGATGTATCCGATCGGTTACATATGACAATGTCAAGATGCGACTGTTTCTCCTCTAGCGTTTGAGAAGGAAACACATATTGTACATTAGCGTGTAGGTAAGGGTATTGAGCTTTTAGAATACTTTTGATTAGTATATATTCTAAAGGTTTTTAATTTCGCGCTATCGGAGGAATTTAAATATAGTTCAGCGTGGGGGTTGAGTTTTGACATTTTATATGCTGCAGCGAACGTGTTAAAACTAGATGTAACAATTTTAGCAATTACATGGGATGGTCCAAATTAAATTGCTCAATTTCGTTTACCAGTAATTAATAATTAATTGTGTTAAATGGTTAATTCTTTTACAATTTAATATTAATTGCATTACCTCATTATCAATCATATATTTGAATTTGATTCCATTGCCAACGAGAATAAAGCTAGCACACTGGTTACTTTAGCTTTTACAAGGCTAGTTCAAATTTTAGATTGTCGTTGATGAAGTCAATCCTTCTCCTGGTTTGGAGTTTAATTTGGCATTGAACTGTTTTTACCTACTCTGTGTGTCTGGGTGTTAACAGAGCTAGAGAAGGCCCCAATGGACCGATTTTGATTAATTAGATCCAAATCCACTACCATTCCAGGTTTTAAAAAATTTTAGAATATTTTATTTTTAAGGGTAGTTTACCCCCCAAAACCTTCATAAAACACGAAAAATCCAAATTTATCAAAAACGGCTTTAAAGATTTTGATAAAAATTTTGTGGTTTATTAAAATTAAATTGCTGAATAAAATGACACCACCCGCATCTTCGAGAAAACTCACGTTTAAAATTTATAGCGCTTATCGCGTTTAAAAAAATCAGTTTTTTTTATTTTATAGAACAGTCATCTTGAAATAAACTTTACTTCTACCCATCAAAACGAGCTCAAAATTAAATTACTGCTATACGTCAAGTGTTAAAATCTCTACGTCAAGTATTAGCGGAGAAAATTAAATTTTTTGTTTGGCGATAAATGCAGTAGGGCCTACGTTGTAAATCGCCACAGATGTTCATAGAGTCAAACTCGTGCTGCTCAGCTGGTAGCTATCCGACTGAGCCATCAAGACATTGTAGGTTTGAGGCTTTAACACCTTTTTTATATTGTTGGGAGAAAGTATGTGTCAGTTATTTAATACTGTTTATTATTATTTTTTTTAGTTCTTCTAACTATAATGACATTCTTTGCAGATTCTGGAATTCAGTGATGATGAAGAAATGTGACTTGCTTGAAATCATACCAACTATTGAATCGTGAAAGGTACGTTGGTAGATAAAATAATCAGTATAAAAATTTATTTGATTTTTTGGGGGCAGAGAAAGAACTAGTAGTTCATTTTTTTATTGAAAGAAGCTAAATATTTCAACAAAATACGTGAAAGTCATGAAAACAATCTAGTGCCCTGAATTCTTTGTCAGATCTAGAACTTGTTAACCTGTAAAAAAGTGTTTATTAATTTGAGGATTACAGAGTACCATTATTAATTTTTTTTCAAATACTGGTGTTCTCAGTTTTTTGTAATTTATCTGAGATTCTGGTGAAAAACTGAGGGACAGCTGAAGAATATTTTATTTTAGACACAGAAGTTTTTTATAAAAAAATAATGATGCTCAATACTTTATTTCAGATTTGTGAAATTGCAAAGAAAATTTGTAACAACGTGAAGAAGATCAAGAAATGAAATATGCAATTCTACCTTGCAATAATAGAGTAGAATAATGCTAAATACTCATCATGTGTACGTGATGTAAAAAAACTATGTTAAGATTACCTTTTATTATAAAGTTTTAATACTATGGATCTCAGTTTACAAAATCACCTGCCACACTCCAGAATCTACATTGGTTGTGCTTTGTTATAATATTTGATAATCTCTCTTCTGAATACCTCTTGAAATTTAATTAAGAATTAAAACAAACAAATGAAAATTTCCTATAATGATCAGCAATGGTCTAACTCTTAACACTTCATACTTCAATAATGAAAAAATTTAATTTTTCCTTTTTTAGGATAGTTTTGTAGCTGACACAAATATGGGTCTACAGTAGAAGCTCTCTTAACCGACCTCTAAGAGACCAGACTATGGTCGGATTTAATTATGGTCTAAATTTAAAGAGCTCGCCTTTGAATTTGAAGGTAGCCGGTTCGATCCTGAGAAAAGTTAGTGCTTTTTGATGGTTCGATACTGGACCCAGCTGCCTTTGGTCATTGGGCTATTAATTAATGATCCTGACAAATGAAACAGCTGATATTTGTCAGTAACAAAGCTACACCTCATCTGATCCATTACAATCATCACACTCACCCCTTCAGTCATACTCACCTTAAAATACGCACCACAGAGTGCGTCGGTGTTTCAAATAAAGTATCTAAGTATCTAAGATAACGATTAAGGTCGTTTAAACCGAATAACACCAGAAAAACGTGTTAAAATCACTAAAAAAGTGAAAATTGTTGCAATGCAATTAATTATTTCTAACGGAATAAATTATTTAATAAATTAAACATCAATTTATGGTATCAAAAACTGTGAAATAATAAATGTAACAAATACTGCAGAGTAAACAATCACGCGTGCACGAAATATTGATAGGAACTGTCTAAATTTGATTTGCTACAAAATGTTTGATCGACATGTTGAAACTGAAAGTAATTTTTAGATCATTATCACAACATTGGCTCGCACGGGCAGAAATTTGTGTATTCCTGGAAAATGGTCGGTTAATCTGACGGGTAGGTTGATTTGAGGTCGGTTAACAGAGCTACCACTGTAATTCAATACCAAGGAATTAATCCTATTTACCTTGTAAATAAGTAATAGCTAAAAGTTTGTTAAATATGAGGAAATTGCAAGCACAAACCTTCAAGTTTGTCAAAATTAACTGGCTGGGTAGCTGAGTGGTTAAAGAGCTCACCTTAGGTTGCCGGTTCGATCTTGAGAAAAGTTAATTCTTTTTGATGGTTCGATACTGGACCCAGCTTCCTTTGATCATTGGTCCTTTTTTGGACGATATGTGGTGTTAGAATTCAACCATCAAAAACGTATGTAAAGGAGTGATGTAAATGTAAATTTATATTTATTTAATATGATTGTGGTGACTTAATTTTTAGCTCTGAAAGACTGGCAAACAAAATTTTACATATTATGTTTCATTGTAAACTTTAATAATCATTATAAAAGCTAGCAATATTTGCATACAGTTTTTAACCAAGACAATCAGCATGTTTTTATGTTTTATTTTACTATCACAACTTATGTCTTATCCAGCATTTGTATTTTGTTGTCCGGCAATTAAATCTGTTATGATTTTCACTATTTTTTTTCTATTTCACCCCTTGTTAAACGAAGTAATATCTTGTCTAACAATCATTTAAAGTGGTCACTGAGCACTGATATTTAATGAACAAAATTAAAATGTAAAACACCATGATTGTTGCAAGTTTACGAGTAGAACATATAGATTACTTTTATCCACGGTTATAAAATCTAGACTTTACACAGACCTTGATCATTGAGCAAATATGGCGACGTTATTTCATAACGTATTGAGTGGATATGGAAGAAAGAAACGGACAGGTCTCAGACCTGTTTTGAGGAAACTCTCAATTGTTGAAACAGCTGTCGAACAGGAATCAAACCGAATCGAGTTATCGATGGTTGAAAGCTTTCAATTTTACTGCAACGGTTGCCAGTTAGTGGCGCCCCTAGCAGATGTCCTTGTCATTCAGCGTTTCTATATTTTAACATTGCTTGTCCACTGTGAACGTCATGTTAATAACGTTGCCTTGTGCTCTGAGAACTGTTAATCATGTAATTTTTTTTTCAACTGTTATGAAATGTCACTGAACACAAGAGTAAAAAGTATTCAACTAATATACTGATGAATTTGATTTGGTACACATAGATTTTAGTTATTTAACCCTTCCCGGGCTACATTAAATCACGGGCTGAGACGGAATTATTTTAAGCAAAAGTTCACAACATAATGTTGTAATTTTTTGTCATTAATTTGTTTCAAATAATTCATACGTTATTAAAAAACCCGTTTTCAGTGCTGAAATAATTTTTTTGCACATGTTATAAAGAAAAGAAAATTTGAGAAGACGGATATATCCGTCTTTGGCCCGCAAGAAAACTTAAGTAAACGTATATATCCGTCCGCCGCCCAGAGCAATAATCTAGAAATATGAAAACTGCTGATAATTTGGAGTATTTTTGCGGGCGGAGGACGGATATATCCGTTTATGTCATTTTGTTGTTTTATTTACTACCTATCATAATATAACATTAGAAACAGTTCCTCTTAAAAACAGTAAAAAAAAACAAAGGCTAAAAATGCAAGAATTACAATACATCGTGCTTCTGGTTCATCGCTTCCTTCGCCAGAATCATTTCTCATATTATATTTATTTTCACTGCCAAACTTTAAATCCTCTTCAGATTCACTTCTAATTTAGTATTTTATAACATCTTCAGCAAAATTTGGGTCATTAAGAACAATTATTTTGAAATAAAACTCATAGTATGTCATTATAAAAACGTAAACAAACACTCACTGTAAGGTCCCAGCGCAAACTGACAGTTTCGCGCTACACATGTATTGTTTTGGTATGAAACAGGTGAAAAAGTCACGGAACATAATCTTGCCAACTGCAAAAACTAAATTACCCGTCGAAAAGTCAAAATAATGTTTATAATCGTAATATATACAGCATATGTTTTTTGTACTTTTGGACGGATATATCCATCTTTATCCCGGAAAAGAAAATTTCTAAAACGGATATATCCGTTTTCAGCCCGGAATAGAAATGAAGATTAACGGATATATCCGTCAATAGCCTGGGAAGGGTTAAGGCACTTTGTGAGAATTATAATTTTTATTTGTCAAATCAAAAAGATCAAATCTTATTTGCTATGAGCTTGCCAAGACCAGTACATGTTTCTGTGATGGTAACCTCAACACAGCTTCGGCTAAGGAGGTATTTCTATTCATAAAGTACTTTTGTTCATGTCATTGATTCTGCGTGTTGAATGTGATGTATGAAATGCATATTTCATGTATAAATGTAAAATGTAAATGTATTTCATGTAAAATGTATAATTTTATACTTTTTACTTTATGAAATAAAGATTTCTTATCAGTAGTATTATATTTACTCAATGCCTTTATACAGACCTATGATCTATAGTTCTTAACAATTTCAAAATAATCATTCCAGAGTACCCATTATATTTTTATTTGATTTATTTCAAAATATGCAAAACGGTGATTGATTATTTACAATCTACTTTTGTCAATGTGATTTATGAGTCGAATTTGTTGCAATAGTGTAAAAAAGGGTCAAAAGAATGTGAACTTTTAGTTCTAAATCCTAAAATAAACCGAAAGTTGCAGTTGGAAGCAGTATCGTAATCAGAAAAATTGCAGGTGACCTTGAACTCAAGACAAGTATAGTGTAGAGCTTTGACAAAATCTGAATTTCTTTTTACCCCTAAAAACTTAATGTTTCAGAAATGAAGGTAACTAAAATCTAGACACACCGTACACCATATCAGTCCTGATAGTCAAAAGTCTATTACAAGGCATGCTACTGAATATTTTAGACATTGTATGATTATTCCTTTGCATCTTAACTTCATAACACATCTTTTGTTAGGGATCTCTAAATAAATATCAAAGAATATTCAGTTTATTTCCTTTTAATCTAATAGCAAGGCATGACATTTTTTAAAGATTGTTAATTGTAAAATTATTTCAACCCTTCAAAATTTGTTAAAGATTATTTTTAGTCTTCAGTTTCCTGCATACAAGAGTAAAAAAGTGAACTTGGCTAAAATATTTGTAGCTTTGGACAACAAGGTTTTAGTATCAAATTTATGATACAAGTAGTTCTAGCTTAAATGGTTTATTAGAACATATAAAAAGATAGAAGCTTTAAGAATAAATAACATACATTTTAAAAATGGAATATATTTTAGTACAGCTTTGTAAGAATTAAGATAAAAATCACAGTCTAATCTAGAAACCCCCTGTCACACTTATGTAGATCCAGGCTCCACTTCGTCCGATGTCACCGAGCCAGTACCACTCTCCTCTGCCTGTTTCCTGGACACAAAATTATCACAATTAAAGGAATTCATTAACAAAATAATTTTTATGAGTTTGATGAATTTCACCCAAGACATCAGGGAACCACATTTGGACAATGTTAGCTTAATCTTAGTTGGAAAAATATGATACACAAGAACATAGAAAAAACGGAAAAACTAATTCATAACGAGTGTGTATTTATACAAAAAAATATGAGTATGTCAGTAGTAACCAAGCATTCATGCTTTTTAAAGCTCTGGGCTTATGAGTAAACTGGTTTTGTTTCCTTGAAAACTGACCACAGTCATGAGTTATTGACGTAGTGGCTTTAATAGGTGGTTTTAATATATAGTTTTATGATTACTGTACTGGATCCAGTTCTCAGATAGTGTATTTATATTTTCCGATGACACTAAATATCATTACTCTTTTTTTATTTTGCCTGTATTTATGTCAGAGGTATTTTACATAAATGGTTATACAGATTTCTGTAAACAATTTCAACCCCATCAGTTTAGTGGACATCCTGGGAATAAAAAATGTGACCTCTTGAATCGAAGTCCAAGACACCAACTGTTAGACTAGCGAGGTGCTCCTCTGAGCAGATTTAAACTAAAACCTAAACAGATTCAAATGTCATTTTGCGTTTATTTAAAATTATAGTACAAAATTATTAGTAACTCTTTAGTTAATCTTATATATATTTCAGTGTTTTCAATTTAAAATTGATGACTCAGAAATGTGTGAAGGACCTTTATGTGGAAGCCTTTGTCCTGATACAATAATAAATTTCACACAACCTACTGTTAGATGCCCACTATCAGTCCAATTATTCAGGCCGTTTGGGAAATATATATAAACCTTGAGGAAACCTCAAAGTTCAACAACTTTAAACTCTTAAGGAAGAATATTTCGTAGGCTTATGTATGTTCAAGTATTGAGTTCAGCTCACAATGATTGTTTGTGAACCAACTCTTTAAATTTGAATAAAAAGAAAAATATTAGTACGAAAGTAGAAGTCAAACATGTTTATAGATTTAGATTACTACTCATATTCAACGATTTCATAAATATTTATCCTAGCTACAAGCAAAGATACATAAAAAACTATAGGAAAATGTGGTCACAATATTAATTTATCAAACACTAAGGTCTTACTTTCGTTCCTGCTCCTGAAGATTTCTCCACCATTCCTGTCTCAGCTCATTGAGATTAGCTTCTAAGCTTGCTACTTCATCGTATCTGTGAGCTTGTCTGTGGAAAATTAATAGGCGTTTGCTTTAAAATTAATTCCATTTTAAATTAATACATGTATAGATAGCTAAATAAATAAAATATTCCATGTATTTAGTAAAGTAGGCCTACATCTACTAAATACATAAACTTTATTCATTCATATTTCTGTCAGACATAATTCTGTATCTGAGAAGATATAAATTATTGGATTACTAATAAAAAGTTATGTCACTGTTCCCAAAAAAAAAAAAAAAAAAAAAAAAAATTGTTGCCCAAGCAACATGTTTGATTACATGTGTGGTTTAGTTACATTGTTTTAAAGCAAAATGTCCGCTGCGCCATAGCGATGTTACTTTAAATATTGATAAATAAAATAAAAAATAATGCAAACACGAAACTTTATTTTAAAAAATGCCAAAACTGATAGGTTATGTTTAACCACTTACCTTGCTTCTTTGATGTAGTTCTGAATTATATTTATTTGTTGAATTAGAGGGTCATCAGATCGGAAATGTTGCATTTTCTCCGATGGAACCCAACCCTCTCCCACACTGAAACCCTAAAATATAAATATACTTTTATCAATTTAATCTTATCTTTTAAAACTACATATCTAAACGTTAAAGCAACATACAAACGTAACACGTCTGAAGTGAGATACAGTACACTCTCGTTCATCGGACTCTGCGACATCGGAACTCCGCTTCATCGGAACTGAAAATCTGGATATTATTAATTTTTTTCTTACGAAATAAATAATTTTTATGTTTTAGCGCCTTTAATTTCCATTCGTTCTATCCACACAAGAGTGAAGTATCACATTTTGCGTCTAACGTCATCAGGCGTTTTCCATAATCTGTACGTATCGATGTGATTTACGAGGCCGTGGAGTATTCGCACAAAAATAGAAAGAGGAAGGGGGCAGGAAGTGAACATCCGTTTCGACCACTTCCCAAACTGTCATTCAGTCTGTCTCGCGTCGCTACTGCACCTGGAATATGAGTGGAATATAAATATGGAATATGAGAATAACGATTTTGGATCTTTATTTCCTGCGTTGTTTTTATTCCTATAGGTTCATTTGTTACCATGTTCAAAGTTTGAGTGCCTTATTTTCATAAAATCTCTAGTGTTGCCTTAAAAACAAGAGTGAATACAATCACGATAGGTCACCGTACGGGCAGAAATGATGACTCACGACGGCCTCCGCTTCATCGGAATTTTTTGACATCCGAACCAGCCGTCCGCCACATTAGTTCCGATGAACGAGAGTGTACTGTAAAATGCATCATGGTCTGGATGGTCTAGAGCAGCGAATCCCAAACTGTGCGCACACCCTTGAAAAAATAAGCACAATAAAAGTAAGAAAACGTAGTTTCAAAATATAAAATGCCTAGCAGGGTTAGTAGATGACCAAGACGTTTGTCTGACCTGTGAAGGATTTTAGTACTAATTGTACAAGTACAAAATCAGCCGAGACTGTGATAGGTCAATGGCTTTTTTTCTAGATGGAATTGGCGATTTTTTTATACCAAAATCTATACTTATTTAATACGCTAAGGGTTTTTTAGTGATGAGAACTCCTCCTACAATTTTCAACCGATATTCAAGTTTTTTGTGTCGTTGGATAGGGCTTGGTCTGAAGTTGTTTCCGCCAAAAATTGATGAAAATCAGACAAAATAAGGGTGCTGCACATAAATTAAATTTGAAATTTTCCCATTAGAATAACATTGGGTTTGGGCTGAACATTTGAAACATCTGTTAATGTACAGCTGTAAATGCGTGTGGTTTTTTGTGATTACTAATATTCAAAATATTGGATTTTTCGGATGTCGTTGATTTATAAATAATACTTTTGTATTGTATGAAAATGAATTGCTCGATTTCGAGCAACAAGTAGACTAGTTTTCTTGAATATAGGGTTATTGATGTTGTGGAGGCGTTGTCAGCCTGAGTTGATAACTCACACGCACATGTTGCAATACGCCAGTTAGTCGGACAGTGAAATAAGTAGTATTGAACCTTTATACAGGGTGTCACTAAAAAGTGTACCTGGCTATACAGGACCTGATTCTACATGCAAAAATAAGTCAAAAATGAAGAATAACAATTTTTGGATTTCGGCTTAGTTTAGCCGTAATCCGCCATTTTGTTTTTTATACATAATAATTTTTATTTCCGTGGCTGTTCGTTGTATTAAGTTCATATTTGGCATGAACCTTTATGACAGCAATGTCCATTTTCAGGAAAAAAATTATTTTTGTCCGATGTGTATTTTCAAAATGGCGGCCATTTTAATTTTTAAACTCAAATATCTCAAAACCGGTAAATTTTATCAAAAATGTATTGTAAGGATCGAACAACAAATAACGGAGTGATTGCCATTTGTATGCTTAAAATCATTGATTTTCCATTAAAATACATGCAAATTTAGGTTATTTTAGAAGAAAAATCTTAATAACTCCATTATTTGTTGTTCGATCCTTACAATCTTGGTACCATTAGTTAGGTAATTTTATGTGTCAACCTTTTAATCTCTTGTAAAATTTTGATAAAATTTACCGGTTTTGAGATATTTGAGTTTAAAAATTAAAAATGGCCGCCATTTTGAAAATACACATCGGACAAAAATAATTTTTTTTCTGAAAATGGACATTACTGTCATAAAGTCATGCCAAATATGAACTTAATACAACGAACAGCCACGGAAATAAAAATTATTATGTATAAAAAACAAAATGGCGGATTACGGCTAAACCAAGCCGAAATCCAAAAATTGTTATTCTTTATTTTTGACTTATTTTTGCATGTAGAATCAGGTCCTTTATAGCCAGGTACACTTTTTTGTGACACCCTGTATTATTAATTTTTTTTATTTTTATAGTTTGATAAAAATATTTGTTTTGGGGTAAAACTCTAAAGTGAAATAGTGAAGTGGACTCAGATTTAGATCATTCTGAGGAAACACAGTGAAAATATTACCAAACAACCCATGTAAAAATGTATACTTTTGCTACCCCAACCTCAAAAAGCCATTCAAAGTTAACTCTACAGAAGTTTCTTTTTAAGGTTAAGTGTGCCTCTAGCTAAAAAAATTGGGACTTACTGCTCTAGACCAACTCAAAGATACAAAAAAAAAAAAAAAAAAAAAAAAAAACTTACGAGACTTCATCATTTTACTGATATTGATTATTTTTTTATCATGTTCAATGTAAACTTTTTTAAATATCTCTCATTTGAGAATACAGTAACTCTAAAGATGTAAAAAAACTTAACTCCTTCTTCAAACAAAACTTATTTCAAACATTTCATTACATAGTTTAGAACCAGAGACCATAAAGAGAAAAATAATATACTGGTGTGAACAAAAGCCATATTGCTTACTAAAGTTTATAAAACATACTCACATTTTTTTCAAAAGAAAATGTGGTTTTTGAGGTAATTATTCTCTTACTTAAAGACCAGGAAATTACTGTTTAGAATTTTGCTTTGATACCTTATCAGAGTTAAAGGAGTCCCCGGACATAGATCGCCTGTGAGGTGAACCCTGGCTTAGAACTTGGTTAAATTGTACTTCTCGTAACTTTTCTTCTTGGAGTCGAGCCAAAACTTCTTGCCTATAAACATATAAGATGTCAAAAGTACAAAACATTGGCAAAATAAGAAAGACTATTATGTACCACACATTATCATCAACCTAGATATGAATCAGTAACTCAAAAACCTCCATTGATCTCCTAGCTTAAGTTAAATTTTGTAATACTCTGTAATTTAATTCAAGCCTGGCTTTTTTAATATGTTTCTAAGGGTCCCTTAACATTCTAAGAATAACTCTAAGATGCTTCTTGATCCACTGAAACACACTATTTAACCCTTTGGCTGCCAAGCCCTTTTGTTGTTTTCTATGCGACAACTGCCAGCTGAGTTCACCAGTGTGTAACCTACAATTGCCAGCCCTTATGCCATATGACAACACGGAATTGCCAGGACCAAAACATGTGATTTTACAATGTTTTTCTTTAAAAACTATAACTTCCCTCATAATACAGTTAGAACCTTATATATTTTTTTGTTTTGAAGGTAAATATATGCTCTACATACCGATATATAATTACATAAATACGGTTTCTTATTTTCAGTAAAAAACTAAAAATAAATATAAAATTTTTATATAAAAAAAGTTTATAATGTATTTAAAAACCGTAAACATTTGTCAAAATTACATTTTACTCAAAAACCCACATGATAATTGGATTTAGCATGTTTTCTTGGTCATAGCACACAAATTTTCATCAACTTTTGCCGATAAATAGTATATAAAAAAATACATATATATATAAGAAAATGTAGTGATATAGCCAAAATCTACTACAGTATTTTGATTAACACTCTAAAATAATTATCATATCAAAATTTATTTAAATATTAATTGTAAATATTATTGTAAATGTTTTATTTATGTATTTTTACTGAAATATAATAGACAGTAAGTAAAAAATAAAAATTCAGCAAACAAAAATAATATGAAAAAAGAATTTTTCAGTAATTACAAATTACAGAAACTCTTGAGGAAGGCTAGTTGGAAATCTTGATAATTCTAAAATGAATTCACAAAGATAAAGTATGAAATCAATTAAAAAGTTTCTTGAATACAGTAACTACTATTTACATAAATGTACCGTACATCATTTGGTTTCTTCTTTCTGTTAAAACCTGCAGTCTGGGAGCGGCAGACGAAACCTCAACAATCATGGTGTTTTACTTAATTGAATCGCTTGTTTTTCTTTTAACAAAGCATATTTATCAAATACTGCAACTCTAGCTTTAATTTGAGTTGAAGTATAAACGTTTATACTGCTAAATTTGCGTCCGCTACAAAGAATTTGTGAGATGCCGATTAGATCGGCAGCGGGCATTTCTCGCGCAGACGATAGGCGCCGATGTCGTCGGCGGCTGGCATTTCTCGCGACAATAGACGATGCCGATCACATCGGCAGCTGGCAGTTCTCGCGATGTAATAAAATGCCGATCTAGTCGGCTCTTGGCACCCAAAGGGTTAAGATAAAATTATTTTTCAAGTTATTTCCTTATACACATGCACACAAATTGTTTGGATTACAATATCCAATTAAACACGTTTAAAGTAAGAGTTCAAATATAATAAATATTAATTGGACTGGTTGTTATTAGTAAATATTTTTAAACAGTACTGTAAAATAATTACAAAGGTTGTCACTGATTATTATAAAGTAGTTAAGATTCTCTTTGCAAGAGTGTTCACAAAACATCCCTTGACCCTGACATGGTTGGTATTCATTAAGTTTGGAAACTGTACCTCTTAGTTTCTCTTATTCTCGCCAGTTCTTCTTCCGTGGGCAAAGTAGGCAGTGTTAGAAGCTTTGTTCTCAGATAGCCTGTCGCAGCTGTACGAATCGCTTTTTGTAAAGCTAATGCTTGACCTTGAGGTGGGTTTTCTGTATCCTTGGTCCCCAAGACTGCAATCTTACCACTGGAAAATAAAATCAACCAAGATATAAATTATATATTTCTTTGACAAAACAAATTCATCTCAAAGAATGTTGGCAAAGTTTGCAATTTTTTCTTTTTCAAACTTAATTTACTCACTCAAACAAATGGAAGATTTTGGTTGTGTTCAGTACAGATCTCTCGTCCTGATTGATGTACCCTGAATAACCCGATTTTAACTTTTGATATTTTTTTTTTTCAAGTTCAAGTTCAAAAATCTTTTATTTTCCAAAAAAATTTACAAATTTACTAATTGCCTTTTTTGCCATGTGCTCATAGGCACGCGCGGCCAACAATATACAATTTTTAATTACAATTGCTATTACATGAATTGTCCTGAGTCAACATTTTTAAAGAAAACAATTTTTTTACAAAGATTACATAACAAATAAACCAAATGACATATAATAACCTTAAAAACATAATAAACAGAATAATAACCTTCTATTCTGTCACACATAATTTTCTAATACTAGGCTATACGATACACATAGCTTACAATTATATTTACCAGACATTAAACTATCTCTAAATCAAATATCATCTTTCTAATACACTTTTTATAAATTGAAATTTTAGCTGTTTGAGGAATGATATTACAAAATTTATTGAACAGAAGAGTAGAACAATAAAAGCATTGTTTTCTACTGGTTTCCTTCATATAAGGTGGAAATGACACCATAGGTGGGTTTGCGGTTCTAGTCGCGCGTCTGATCTCTATTGGAGTATATAAATTAAAATTCTTTTTAATGTACATTAATATTGAATAGATATAAATTTGACGGAAATTTAAAACATTTAAAAACTTAAACAAAGGTTCTGAATGTGCATATTTACTTGTACAACACACAGTAAGTAACGCTAGTTTTTGTGCCACAATAACTGGTCTAAGAATTTCGTCAAATGTACCACCCCAGTGAATTATTCCATATTTAAGTGTGGCTTCGAACCAAGATAAGTAGAGAGTTCTCAAATCAATAGGGGTTAAGTAACTTCTCATGAAATATAATTTGGAACTAATTTGTCTGAGCTTTTTAACAACATAATCAACATGTGACCTCCAACATAAGTCAGCATCAATATGTACACCAAGGTATTTTACAGTGTTAACTATTTCTATTTTATCACAACAGCACCTATAAATACACAGTGGAGAATGACACTTTAACAATAAATCCCTTTTTACAATTTCTGTTGAAAATGGCTTATAAGAAAAAATTATAGCATTTGACTTCTTAGTATTAATTAATAATCTATTGTTTATAATCCAATTTGACACCTGTTCCAAATCTTTATTAATTTTATTTTTTAGAATAACATAATTATTTGCAGCAGAAATAAACGAAGTGTCGTCAGCAAAAGCAAATATTTTGGAATTTAATTGTAACTTAATATCACTGATAGTATTGCATTACCGCCACTGAAACAGCAGTATCTACAACAAGGGTGGTCTAGAGTTTTAGAAAATCACCACTAGATGTCTAATTAAGCGCTAGCTGTGGGTGTGGCGTCAATCATAAACTTGTCATAAAGTTGTCATAATCATAAAGTTGTAGGCCTAGTATCTTAAAAAAAAACTTAAATTAAATTAATTTTGAGGTTGGATAGGAAAGAATATTTATTTATTTGCTATTGCAGTATTAAAAAGTTTAGGTAAGACTTTTATGGGACTTAGTTAAGTAATGCCATTGACTATATACACTAACATGAATAGACCTCTCATCCAATGCATTTAGTTTGAGGCAAAAATTTGGAAGTTCGGTGTACGCGGCACCAGAGTTGCTGCCATCGATGTTGTTATTATTCAGCTGAATTTACAGAGCTGCAAAAACACTTTACCAAAACATAAACATAACTTTCAGTTATAAAATGTTTCATCCTTGGTTGAGAAGAGTGGTAATACTGACTTATCTATCATATTTTATGTGTACTTTCATGTGTACACGCCACACGAGATCGCACCACCGTCAACAGGTTTCACACACGCCTATGCGTCAGAAGTCTACTCACGTTAGTGTACATAGTCAATGGCAATACACAAAAAGTAGAAAATGTTTTATTGTTCTATTATTTTTACTTTGTTACAAAATTGTATTTTTTCAGTTTGCGTTAGGTTATTGTTGATATGTTTTCAAATTTATTTTTAATCTCTTTTCATACTCTGAATTATTTAAGTTTTCTATTACCAGGAGTAGTATCAGTGCTATAGCTCGGATAAACAAACTTAAATACAGTAAAAGAAATTAGGTTAGTCTTTAAAGAACATTTATTTTTACTTTATTCATTTTTAAACTATGTTGCCAAACACTTTTCAAACAATGTTGTAATGTAAACATACACACTTTGTACATACCTAAGGCCATCAATGTTTTCTGCAAGGCGAATAATTTTCATTCGTAAAGTTTGTGCGTCATTTATATTGTATGTCGATTCTCCTTCGCTAAAAAATATGTTTAAATTAGGTGAAAAGATTGTCCACTTTTATACAATCCCTACAACTTTGGTAAAAATCATGCAAATTAATATCTAACCACAGCAATGGTGAACAGATCTGAATTAGTATAATTTAATTTAATCACTTTTTGAAACAATACTGTTTTGATATACAGTCCACTCCCGATTATCCGGGGTAATGACTGGTTGAACGGTCCCGGATAACCCAAAACCACGGTTAAAACAAAGAGTTCAATAAATTAAGTAAAACACGAAATAAACAAACAAGTTTTAACTAGAGTCAGCGGGTTTCCAATATTTATTATTATTTATTGACCCAACCTTATTGGAATGAATAAACATATCTAGTTGAGTGAACAAACAAGGAACACAGTAAAAGGGTCCAACGTGGACAAAAAACTAAGGTCAGGTGTTCTATTGTTTGGCATCGTCAGCCAGCCGGGATGGGTGGGTGGGGTGAGGGGGGAGGGTCGCTTGGGATAATTTATTCAAGATAAGAGCGCGTACAAAAACAAGTGATGGTTCGACTTTTTGTTTAATTGATAAAAATGTTAGAACAACCAATTGTTCAAAATGTATGCTAATTATTGAATTAGGCTAATAAATTTGTAACTTTGCCAATAAAAATTTTAATGTTACGGTACTTTAACCAAAATTTCTTGAAATGCAAAACAAATGCATTTTGAAATGTGTTGTTTAGTATGATATAACTTAAGATTAATAGGGGTCACTGAACAGCAGACGAATCAGAGCGATAATTAGACAGAACTGAAAACTAAATAGGACCTTTCTTGGTTTCTATTTTTAGCTCATCCCGGCGGGCGACCAGTTGTTTCTAGTAGTCAAGGTCATACCCGCCATTACGCTGACTCGTTCCTCCCTGGCCACATGACTATGATCACAATTACGCCACCAAATAATTTACAAATTATTTTCTGTGTTTTATTGCTTTTTCCAATGACAAATCAAATAATAATTATTAAAGATATGTGAGGGACAGGATAAGCAGGCTTACCTTAGAAAGTGAAGGCATCCTTTTATAGCACACATAATAGACACACAACTAAACAAAAACTTGAATATTTCAAGGCCACTGGCCTCTTTGTCAACATGAAGATGAGTGGCCCACTAGGGGAAGGAAGAGAAAGTCTTTCTTTGTGTGGCAGGTCTGCTAACATAAGTGTCCATGAAGAAAACATTTGAGAGTTCTATATATACATGTATAACACTATTCACTGTTTTTAAGATTATAACTATTTACAAACACTAAGCCTGCTTGTGGGTTAAGGGAAAGGTGGTGAAGGTTTATCTTAGGTTGAGGTTAGGGGGTTCTCTTGATTTGGTAAACCACTGGTAAGATAATTCCCATCTCCTGAGTTGTGATGAATTACAAGATTCTGGAAATGATCTCAAGATCTTTGAACTAAAACAGCTGTTGAAATCTGGTATTTGGTGGCTGGCAGCATGGATAGGCACTGGTTTTTCTGGATGATTGTTTTTTATGTCTGCTCTGTGGTTGTTGATTCTAGTCCTTAGGCTAGTGGTGGTGAGGCCTACATATTGAGCTGGGCAGTGGTTACATTGTAATTGATAAACTAGGTTCTTGGTTGAGCAGTTGTTTTGTCCTTTGATTTTGAAGGTTTCTTGGGTGGCTGAACTTGTAAATGTGGTGTTAGGCCTATTTATTTGGCAGGTTTTGCATTTTGCCGTGTTGCAAGGGTAAGAACCTTCAGGGGGCTTGGTTTGGATTGGAATGTTTGGATCAGGGAGTTTAGGATGAACCAGAATCTTCTTGAGGTTAGCTGATTGTCTGAAAGTTGTTGTGGGGGGTTTTTCAAGGAAATCTTTGGTGTGAGTTGAAGCTTTTAGGATTTTGAAACCATCTCTCAGTATGTTGTTTAGGGACTGTAGGCCATGATGATATGTGGTTACTAAAGGTAGAGTACGGTTTGAATTTTGTTTTTCAGTGGTTTGGGTTTCCGATTGAGCGATGCGTATTTGGTTGTCGATTATTTTGCAAGGGTATCCTCTATTCAACAGAGATTTCTTCATCCGCTCATTGAATTTTTGCAGTTCCTCATCTGTAGAGCAAATACGTTTGGCTCTGATGGCTTGGCTGAACGGGATGGATCTTTTTGTGTTGGTGGGGTGGCAACTGTCAAAGTGAAGGTACTGAAGGTGGTTTGTAGGTTTGATGTGAATACCGGTTTCAATTTTGCCATTTTTTAGTGTAAGGTTAACATCCAAAAAGGTTATTTCTGATTTAGATACGGTGTGAGTGAAACTTAAAGTGCTGAAATCGTTAAGGTCCTTTAGGAATTTCTTTAGTGTTTCTTCTGATTCTGTCCAAATCATGAAAATGTCATCAATAAATTGGAACCAGCACATGGGTTGTGTCTGTTGTTTCTTCAGAAAGGCTTGTTCAAGGCGTCCCATAAAAAGGTTTGCGTAAGAAGGGGCCATTCTAGTACCCATCGCAGTTCCTTTTATTTGGAGATAGTTTTGATTTTCAAATTGGAAATTGTTTCTTTCAAGGATGAATTTGGCTAAGTTTACCAAGAAGACTGTGCTGGGGTTAGTGCAGGTTGTCCTTTGGTTTAGGAAGTGCTCGATAGCTGCTAGGCCATGAGCATGGGGTATGTTGGTGTACAAAGAGGTCACATCTATAGTTACTAATATGGTTTCGGATGGCAAGGGTGTAGTAATGGATGCAAGGCGGTCTAAGAAATGGTTTGTGTCCTTTATGTATGACGGGAGATCGGCGACGTGTGGCTGGAGATGAGAGTCGACATAGGCCGAGATGCGTTCAGTAATCGAGTTGCAGCTGGCAACAATGGGACGGCCTGGAGGGGGGTTGATATCTTTATGCACCTTCGGAAGAATGTAGAACTGGGGAGTTTTCGGGTTGTGATTTACAAGTAGTTTCAATGATTCAGGAGGGATTTTCTGGTTCGGGCCTTCTTTGTTTAACCATTGGATCAGTTCCTTGTTGAATTTATCTGTTGGGTCTTCTTCGAGGGGTTTGTAGGTGTTCTTGTCAGCTAACTGTTTGTAGACTTCTCTTCTGTAGTCTTCTTTATTCATAACTACCGTTGTGGAGCCCTTGTCTGCTGGTAGGATCATAATGGCATCATTTGTTCTCAACGACTGTAATGCTGTCCGTTCTTCTTTTGTGAGGTTGTTGGTTTTAGGAAGTTTTTCTATAAAGTTTGGGTCGGTTATAGATTGCATTATGTAGTTAATGTACAGTTCTATCGGATGATCAGGGGGCAGTGGTGGTGGGTCCCAGTTGGATGGGGGTTTGAATTTTGTTAAGCAATCATCAGGTTTAGGTTGATTTTTAAAGGCTGTGGGATTCTGGTGTAGAAAAAACTGAATACGTAGATTCCTTGCAAAATTGAAAACGTCCTTACCAAGGGCGAAGCGGTCAATCTTGGAGGTAGGTGTGAATGTCAGTCCTTTGGAAAGTAGTGAGATCTCGTCATTGGTTAGGTTGTGATCTGAGATGTTGAGTACCGAGTTGTATTTTGTCGTTTTAGCTTGTTTCTTGTTTTCATCATGTTCTCTAGTAGGTGGTGGTGGGGGTGCTTTAGGCAATGTAGGTCTACATTGCCTAAAGCACCCCCACCACCACCTACTAGAGAACATGATGAAAACAAGAAACAAGCTAAAACGACAAAATACAACTCGGTACTCAACATCTCAGATCACAACCTAACCAATGACGAGATCTCACTACTTTCCAAAGGACTGACATTCACACCTACCTCCAAGATTGACCGCTTCGCCCTTGGTAAGGACGTTTTCAATTTTGCAAGGAATCTACGTATTCAGTTTTTTCTACACCAGAATCCCACAGCCTTTAAAAATCAACCTAAACCTGATGATTGCTTAACAAAATTCAAACCCCCATCCAACTGGGACCCACCACCACTGCCCCCTGATCATCCGATAGAACTGTACATTAACTACATAATGCAATCTATAACCGACCCAAACTTTATAGAAAAACTTCCTAAAACCAACAACCTCACAAAAGAAGAACGGACAGCATTACAGTCGTTGAGAACAAATGATGCCATTATGATCCTACCAGCAGACAAGGGCTCCACAACGGTAGTTATGAATAAAGAAGACTACAGAAGAGAAGTCTACAAACAGTTAGCTGACAAGAACACCTACAAACCCCTCGAAGAAGACCCAACAGATAAATTCAACAAGGAACTGATCCAATGGTTAAACAAAGAAGGCCCGAACCAGAAAATCCCTCCTGAATCATTGAAACTACTTGTAAATCACAACCCGAAAACTCCCCAGTTCTACATTCTTCCGAAGGTGCATAAAGATATCAACCCCCCTCCAGGCCGTCCCATTGTTGCCAGCTGCAACTCGATTACTGAACGCATCTCGGCCTATGTCGACTCTCATCTCCAGCCACACGTCGCCGATCTCCCGTCATACATAAAGGACACAAACCATTTCTTAGACCGCCTTGCATCCATTACTACACCCTTGCCATCCGAAACCATATTAGTAACTATAGATGTGACCTCTTTGTACACCAACATACCCCATGCTCATGGCCTAGCAGCTATCGAGCACTTCCTAAACCAAAGGACAACCTGCACTAACCCCAGCACAGTCTTCTTGGTAAACTTAGCCAAATTCATCCTTGAAAGAAACAATTTCCAATTTGAAAATCAAAACTATCTCCAAATAAAAGGAACTGCGATGGGTACTAGAATGGCCCCTTCTTACGCAAACCTTTTTATGGGACGCCTTGAACAAGCCTTTCTGAAGAAACAACAGACACAACCCATGTGCTGGTTCCAATTTATTGATGACATTTTCATGATTTGGACAGAATCAGAAGAAACACTAAAGAAATTCCTAAAGGACCTTAACGATTTCAGCACTTTAAGTTTCACTCACACCGTATCTAAATCAGAAATAACCTTTTTGGATGTTAACCTTACACTAAAAAATGGCAAAATTGAAACCGGTATTCACATCAAACCTACAAACCACCTTCAGTACCTTCACTTTGACAGTTGCCACCCCACCAACACAAAAAGATCCATCCCGTTCAGCCAAGCCATCAGAGCCAAACGTATTTGCTCTACAGATGAGGAACTGCAAAAATTCAATGAGCGGATGAAGAAATCTCTGTTGAATAGAGGATACCCTTGCAAAATAATCGACAACCAAATACGCATCGCTCAATCGGAAACCCAAACCACTGAAAAACAAAATTCAAACCGTACTCTACCTTTAGTAACCACATATCATCATGGCCTACAGTCCCTAAACAACATACTGAGAGATGGTTTCAAAATCCTAAAAGCTTCAACTCACACCAAAGATTTCCTTGAAAAACCCCCCACAACAACTTTCAGACAATCAGCTAACCTCAAGAAGATTCTGGTTCATCCTAAACTCCCTGATCCAAACATTCCAATCCAAACCAAGCCCCCTGAAGGTTCTTACCCTTGCAACACGGCAAAATGCAAAACCTGCCAAATAAATAGGCCTAACACCACATTTACAAGTTCAGCCACCCAAGAAACCTTCAAAATCAAAGGACAAAACAACTGCTCAACCAAGAACCTAGTTTATCAATTACAATGTAACCACTGCCCAGCTCAATATGTAGGCCTCACCACCACTAGCCTAAGGACTAGAATCAACAACCACAGAGCAGACATAAAAAACAATCATCCAGAAAAACCAGTGCCTATCCATGCTGCCAGCCACCAAATACCAGATTTCAACAGCTGTTTTAGTTCAAAGATCTTGAGATCATTTCCAGAATCTTGTAATTCATCACAACTCAGGAGATGGGAATTATCTTACCAGTGGTTTACCAAATCAAGAGAACCCCCTAACCTCAACCTAAGATAAACCTTCACCAC
The DNA here is from genome assembly GCA_030545055.2 of Neoaliturus tenellus. NCBI lineage: Eukaryota > Metazoa > Arthropoda > Insecta > Hemiptera > Cicadellidae > Neoaliturus > Neoaliturus tenellus. The sequence continues at coordinate 329,973,572 of CM061531.1, read as the reverse complement.
CTTTCCCTTAACCCACAAGCAGGCTTAGTGTTTGTAAATAGTTATAATCTTAAAAACAGTGAATAGTGTTATACATGTATATATAGAACTCTCAAATGTTTTCTTCATGGACACTTATGTTGGCAGACCTGCCACACAAAGAAAGACTTTCTCTTCCTTCCCCTAGTGGGCCACTCATCTTCATGTTGACAAAGAGGCCAGTGGCCTTGAAATATTCAAGTTTTTGTTTAGTTGTGTGTCTATTATGTGTGCTATAAAAGGATAGCCAAGCCACAGGTAAGCCTGCTTATCCTGTCCCTCACAATAATCCAACGACCTAGGCATTTAGCCCTATCCAAAAACTAACCTTATAATTATTAAAGATACTTATTCTAAAGTAATTTCAACACAATAAGATTGATAAATGATGGTACTGTTGTCAAAAATGAGAAAAAAAAAATAAAATGAAATTGACGTTTTGTGACCCCGGTTAATCCGCAACCCGGTTTACCCGCCCCCGGATAATCGGGAGTTGACTGTAAACAATTTGGCAACTTATACTTCACTAGTGGCGTGTAGGGGCAAAGGCCCCTAAAAATTTAAATGTTGATGTTGTCTCCAAAAGTAAGTGTCAATTTATCACCTCCTTGCAGTATTACTGTATTTTTCTCGAGCTGTAGCGTGATTTTACACTTTTGGATTTTCTAATAAAATATTTCCTAATCTTGACAGAAACTTTTTGATTGGTATCAAATCAGTAATTTACCAATAATCTCCTCTGTATTAAAATACAATAGTCTATTGTGTGGAAAAATATAAAAAATATTGCACTATTATACTAACGAACGCGGTAAAAATAGTTTTAAACTTAAACATGTTCATGATGAGTTTGTAACTCAAATAAATAAAATAGTTCAATACAACATAAATTTATTAATATCGCCGTGACCCCATGCCCCCAGGGCCCAAACACCCCCTGCCCCTGTACTCCCTTGCCCCCTCATGCCCCTGTGCCCCCATTCTCCCGTGCCCACATGCCCGCAGTTCTCCCCCGTGCCCTCTTTGTTTCTCATTCTTTCCAAATGCCCCCCATGCCCAATCAACTTCTGTGACACCGACGTCTCTAGTAGGCCATCTCCCTTGTGCACCCATTCCCATGCCCCCATACCCCCGTGCCCCATGCCCACCCATGCCTCCCCGTGCACCTTATATCCCCATGCCCCCCTAACTCCATTGCCCCCATGCCCCCGCACTCACAGTACTCCCATGCCCAAATGCTTGCCGTAGAGCCCGTCGTCCCCTTGCCCACTATATCCCCCAAGCCTCCCCCATGCCCCGATGTTCATCTGCCCCCCGTGCCTCGTGCCACTGACGCCCCCAGTGACCATTGTGCCTTCCCACCCCCGCGCCACCACGTTACCCTTGGGCACCCTATGTTTCCGTACCCACTTGCCCGACGTTACTCCCCGTGGCAACCGTGCCTTCCATGCCCATCTACCCCTTATGCCTTCGACGCCCTTAGTGCTTCTTCTGCACCCGCATCCCCGTCACCACGTGCCCCAGTGCATCCCCATGCCTCTCCAGAGTGCCCCCTATGCCCCCGCATCCCCGTACCCTAAATGCTTTCGTGCCCTTATGCTCGCCGTTCTTCCCTGTGCCCCTATATCGCCCATGCCTCCACCCTGCCCCTCATGCCCCCTACCTCCAGTGCCACCGACACCCCTCGTGCTCTTCGTGCCCAATATTCCCTAAACCCCTGTCCTTCCCATGGTCCCGTGCCGCCATCTCTGCCGTCCCTCTGTACCCTTCTGTGCCCCCCGCTGTTTACCCTATTTCCCCCATGTTTCCTAACCCTTCGCGCCACCGACGTCCCTCGTACTTTGATTGCAGTCTATTTTGTCTGTTCGTCAATGAAGTAGAACGCTGATTGATATACCCATTAGTTTTCGCACACTATAATTTACGTGAAAAACTCGACGTCTTTATGGATTACAAAAGACGTTATGGATTGGGCGTTTATTAGTTTCCCTACGACCTACGTAATGAAAAAAGCAGAAAATTGATAAAACCAAAACAAAATATTCCTTATATTATGGAGGTTATCCAATGTTAGTAGTTTACATATAATGATTCAGTCGAAAATTAACACTCAACAAAACTATTCAACTCTATCTACTAAACAGCCAATATAAAAAGCAGTAACGTAATAACTAAACTCACACTACATTCACTGAGTAAAGTCAACTAACCATTATTTCAACCATGCCACGTCTAAACCAAATTTAACTTTTAAAAAATTATTATGAATATACCAATCATTTTACTACTGTTTCCTTAATGACATAGATGGAGTCACAAAGATGATATCTCCTGTGGATCCGTAATCCGTTCATGACTATTAGTGTTCCCCTTTTTTATAGTATATTCCAATTTAAAAAGTTATAACCATGCGGTCATCTTAACTCAAAATATCTGCTCAAGAACCAGCTGAGTTTATGATAAAACACTGGAACATCTGCTTAATCACACGTGTCGATCTAAAAATCGTCTCCCCATTAGATTAACATTGGAACTTCAAGGTCCAATGGGGCGAATCCCAGGTAAATTTGGATAATTCTGGTATTTTTCCTTGCGTCCTTGGCCCTCAAGCTTCAAAATGAGCCATCATACGTTACCCTATCTTTCTTCTAACTCGAGATATTTCGTGGGGACCGATTCGCTTATGGAATTATATATATAGATTATTTTGAATTTATCATGCATATGATTAATGTAATCCCAATGTTTAGTTAATTATTAAAATATAAATAATGCGGCCTATAATGGGATAATTGTGTGGCCGTAATGGGAGCTCCCAGAATTTGTGCGTGTAATTCAATGTCCGTTTTTAATAAACTTAACGGTGATATTTGTATCTATGTAATGTACTGTTAGTTTAAGTGTGTTTGTGTAGTCTAATAATGTCATAATCAGCGAAACGCGTCACAAACCCAAATACTAAAGATTGCTTCAGGCCGTAAGTACCAATAAAATTATTTATCGTAAAATTAGTGCTTACTATAAGCTGAAATTTGGGAATTTGGTCTGACTTGTGAATTATCAAGAAAATTAATTGTTGAACACTAAAATAAAACTATGCTTAAATAGTTTATGGGTAAACATGTTTTGAAAATAAATAATTACCTGAGCGAATTCGCCATTTTCAAATACATATCTAGATCTAGATTTGCTTGCCTCCTATGGTCTAATAATCTTTCATAGAACTGAGAAATTATTGGTTTTGACGTAACCATGTCTTTCTGTTGCTGTCTACTTTCCAGGAGCTGAAAAATAAAAAACTGTATTAGCCTATTAGATCAACAAATCTGGATTTTCCCTTCTGTTTTAAGGGTTACACTAGTCCTTTCATCAATAGACAAATCTTGTACTCTATATTTTTCTTAACAGGGCTTGGATGACATTTGCTTTTGAAGCTTCTTCGGTGTTTAAATGCAAAAATATATTTTTTATCATGAACGTTTCAACATCTCCATAATTTACATTAGTATCAATTAGTGATGGTCAAATCCGGAATTTTCAATTCTCGATTCCGAATTAAAATGTAAAAAAATTCAATTCTCGATTCTCAAATCATTAGAATCTTCAGAACATTTGGAATATGTACAACTTTTTTTAATTATTCCTAACTAGAACCCTAAAATTACATCACTAATTAATCAAGAAAATTTAATGCAGATTATTAAAAAAATTAAAAGGATTAACAATTTCTTCTTAAAAGGATTAACTAATTTTATACTTATTTACAGCCCTACCCAGGTGCAATACATTTTTAAAGGTCCTTAGCCAAAAAAGTAACTTGTTTGATTCTCATCCAACATAATAAAGAACAATAATTTATAACGTACGAGTAGCAACAAGTGGTAAATGATAAACAAAGGTCACAAGCATATGAAAAATATTTAAAATGTTGGATTACAACGGAATTTAATATGAAATTTGAAAGTTACTTGATTGACAAACTTAGTAGCTCGCTGAACAAGGAACTAACAGCTCGACTACAGTCCGATATTGAAAACCACTGGTTTGACCGGATCACTATAGACAGCTCACTAGCTTCCACAGTGGTTGGTGTATGGCTTAACCCGGAAGAACTGACATACCGGTCGAAAGGACCAGGTTGGAAGTTTTTTTGATCAAAACAATATTTCCTGGTTGTCGGCAGTCTTCACCGGCACTGTACCTCATGCGCCACTTTCCAGGAACACAATGACACACTTCCCGTCATTTTCCAACTTGTACATCCAGTGCAATGGACGATTCTGTAGAAGACTGGTGCGTTCGACCGTGAGTCGGCTCCGGCGTCACGGGACAAACGGTGCATTTGACCGTGTTTCAGTTCTCGTAACTAAATTTGTTACAGTTTTAACAGATGACTTGTTTGTAATTAAATCATTTTTCCTGTATAAATATTTTTATTCTTGAAATCATGGACTTAGAGGAACGTAATAGGATCGATAGACCTCTTTCCTTACAATTCTCATCATCAATAAAATAAAATTGTGTAGTTCATTGACTTGCCAAAAATTGAGTTATTTTTTAAAACAATAAATACATAAATTGAAACTTTTAAATTGAAATGAATTTAATTTTGAGTGACAAATAGATTGTTGATAAATGGTTAAAGTTCAATCAATTTTTTTTCCTCCTCCACTAAGTAGGCCAAACTAAAATCTTTGATAAAAGTAAAAAAAACATATTTTTTTTTAACATACATCACATAAATTATGTAAATACTTTTTTACAGTGTAAAATGTTAAAACAACTAATAAGAAAGACACCTGAATTGGTTTTGAAAAATAAAATACCGATTTTTCAATATATGTGGTATTTTATTAAAACTTGGTCTAAAAGACCGTGAGTCAGTTCTCACGTTTCCAAATCAATGTCAGTTCTGCCGGGTTAAAGCCATAGCCAGTAGCCAATTAATTACTGCACCACCAGGTGCAACTTTCCAGAGAACTTTCCAGTTCTCTTCGCTTGAAGCGCTAGTAAGACCCTGTTTTATTCTATACCGCTTGTTATTTTACAGCGCTAGTTTCTAGAACAACTCAAATACACATAGGTTATATGCGTGTATTATCAATGTGTATAGTGTGTTAAAAGCAGAAGAATATGAAATTTGTTGTGTCAGTAATCATTGCTATGATTATTTTTGTATCTCTAAGTTGTTAAATTTAACATATTTTTTTACTTTAACACTAATGAAAACACTACCCAAATTCTTTTGAAAGCGACTCTTATTTAAAAGAAAAAAAAAATACTTTTATCTACCTCACGTCACTTCATCAAGGTAACATCAAGTTTATTGAGAATATTTCCCAAATCAAGACGACATTCTTCCTTTCTTAATATAATTCATTTAGGATCAATCAATTTATATGACAGATGATAACAGTGGACCACAAATTTATTGATTGTTATCAGTACTAAACACATTCGGATAAGTACTACACAGCCCATTGTCAGCCCCGAACCTTCCAAACAAACTCTCTCCAGGCCATCTCCAGTCCAGTGAGGAGACCAAAATCAACAGTAAATCTCCGGTTGTACCGACATCCGCATCAACTTCGTCCACACCAAATTATTGAGATGCAGGGCGGCGGATCTTCCCGTCAAATCTTTTGGATTTGAATGTCGATTCTGTTTCATTCGATTCTCAAATCCAAATCTTTGCTAAAGATTCGGTGGATTCGAGAATCGATATTCAGCTTTGACACATCACTACTATCAATATTGTTATGGTCATTTCAGTTAGCTTAACTTCTACTATACTGTGACTGTTGACGTACCTCAAGACATATCTGGCAGATTCGCAGTGTGAGTTCCATTCCTTCTTTGTCTTGAGGTTGGGGTTTGTCGAGAAGTTTATCTAAATAACAAATAATTTGTTAGTGCTCTCTTAATATTACTCTTTAGAGAACGGTTTAAAATTTATATTTATTCAGTTTACACATACATATGAGGAAAAAAGCTTACATAACAACTAAGGTTCAACTCCTGGCTAGGGGGCAAAAAGATTGTTCACCAGCTCAATTCTGGTGAAATGTACTGACGCAGGCCCTTTGCACTGCAGAACATCTTTTATTTTATTATTATTTTAAGTTGGTAGCTGGCTATGATAGCCATTCGATATATATATATACCTGATATCATACAATGGCATCTTCTTATGATTCCCTATAATATGATTATAGTTTTTTTATATAATACCAAGTATTGGTTAGTTTTAATAATACTCTGTAATCAATTTTGCAAAGGCATTTCATATTTGTTTTAGTTAAAATTTTCTTGTTTATACGATTCTTGTTTAAAATATTTTTTACTTTTATTCTAGGCTCGGCCGACGATTTGACTTTTTAACTCAAATTAAAACCCCTTAAAAGATTATTTTTGAGCAAATATTTTCACCTAAACTTGATAATCAAAGATTGGTTTCAGAGAACACTTAACATCTCGTGCTCTGCAATGTATCCTATAATTTAAACAAAACTGGTTAGGACCTGGTGACATGTAATGATGATTATTGATAACTAAGCAGAAAATCATTAGACATAATAAAATGTCACTAGACATCACTACAGTATGGTATTAGTAGAAGAATACTATGGGATTTAATATGTAGGTTTGCTGCCATGCGGGTTTTGATCAAACCTTAGTTACTCACCAACTAATGAAGATTCTTAAAAATTTTAATAATGATATGTCAATAAATAAGCGATACATAACTTTTTAAAGATTTACCTATAAGAATGCCATGCGAAACTTGAATTGAATTTTTCCATAACCACTTAGGCTATTTTTAATGTTTCAAAATACTAGATTTTTTGTTTTCCAAAGTCCTTTAATAGGTTACATTAAAATTGTCAAATATTAAAAATTAATGGCAAAAAATGTAAAAACGAAATTTTTACTCTTTTGCAACCCCATAACACCCCGTTCCATCAAGCTGATTTAACCTAGGATGAATGCTGCACTACACCTCTGTACCTTCTCTGTATGGAATTCTAGGGGCCTTAAAACAAAAAAGTAATATGGTCCCGGGCTTAGGTCTTACCATGAGTAGGTACTACCGTAATAGCGCATTCCCTATAGGGAAATTCGCTAAAATAAATCACATTCTTGAATAATCATAATACAAATTAACCGTCATTTTTAATGGGCCGTTAGATAGTTATTAAATATCTGGGAAGATAATAAAAAAAAAGATGGTCACAACATCCAGCCAATTGGAAAAAAAGCTTAGAAACACCCTCAAATTCTGGTTTAAGAAAATTTTGTAATTCCCTGTCTCGTGTTTTTAGAGTTGCCAGAAATTATGTATTAGAAATTCATTTTGTTCAGATAATTATTTTTTGTTTATTTAATTTACTACCGGTACAGTAAAATAATCATTTGATTTCTATAATTGAACATTTTAAAATAACTTTTTAACTAAGCATGCTTATTTCAACATTTTTAAATAACAAACTTAGTGATGTATTTTTTAGTTCAATATTATAAACAAATCAATAACATTTTTTTACCTTACTTTCAAACAGTAAGTCGTACCTACAACTTTGATTTAAGTTTTATTTTTTTAATTCCTGAAAATCAGATGAAAATAATGAGCTCTAATTTGTTTTTACGTACGGCAATTAGATCAGAAATCAAATATTCTGAAATAGGGAGCTGATAAGGATTATAAATCAGATAGCGGCCTTCGCTGGGCAGATGCCAAACAATAAAGCTCTTGTCGGCAGGTAGAACCATGGACGTCCTCTCCTTTATATTTGATTTCTATTTACAGTAAACTTCCTCTAATCTGGCATCCTATGGTCCAGCACGCTCGATCATCTGGCACGACTTTCAGAAAAATTATTGTATTTACAGAAACAACAATAACAATTGAGCGTTCGAATTTGTTTGGGATCGGAAGTCGCCGTGGAGCGACACTGCATCGTACAAAGCGTATTCCGTATTGCCATGCGTGGAGGGGAGACGAGTCATCTTCAGCCGCCATCGTGTAATTTCGGGATGGTCCAGGATGAACCGTCTTGCTCAACGCCAAAGTAAACTTGTTGTAAGCCTTTAGTTTTAATTTTATTCCTTAATTAATTTGTTTAATTTTAAGTTTATAGTTTAAATGTAATGTGAACACCCGATCATCCGAGGTCTGAATAAAACTCATAAAATTTCTAAAATTAAAACAAGAAGTTTATTTTACTGGCTATTGTTAGATCGCGCAGTTGATTTCGGGAATATTATTTCAGCTAATTCTATAAATCGCTTGCCGGCACGTCTTAAAAATTGAATTCTGCGATCATGGCCTAATCCAAAACACTGATTTTCAGCATTCAGTGCTAAGTACAATGTCCAATGATCCAATGACTCATATTTGGAATAAGGAAAGGGAAAGATGAAAGGTATGGGGTGCGGGGGGAGGGTCTATTTTTATAACTCTGTCTTCAAGTCAGAGGTCGGCGGACAGTGAACTTCCGTCCGGACGTCCCGTGCACCTGATCGCAAAACAATACTACTCCGATAATCGGGCGTCTACTATACTCTTTTAAGTTTCATAATCATATACTGTACTGTATTTTTCATTACAGTGGAGTATGTTATTCAATGGTTTTATTCTTTGAAAGCTGTTTTAAAAATAAAATAAGTGTTTTATAGTCATTTTTGTTTAATTTACATTATTCCTGATCTTCATCCTGTAATCCGGCATATTCCGTAATCCGACATATGTCAAGTCCCGGATGTGCCGGATTAGAGGAAGTTTACTGTACCTTTTTATCGTTTGTTAGTAAAAAAACCCATAAACCAAAAACTGACATGTCCTATCTCGGTTATCTTTTTTTTTTTTTTGTTGGAAAATAACTGATTAAACAGACAACCAACCCAACCACAATTACAATGTATATTTGCTATTTTATGACCACAATCTCGTCTTTCATTGCTAGAGACTGATTTTACGCTTTTACGATAGTCATTGGGAACTGATGTTAAAAAGCGAAAACGGCGGGAAAAAAGTCATCTCAAGAAAATGATGGATGGCATGTTTAAAAACCTGTGCTGGAACGGGACACAACAGACGCCGTGGTAGAGCATCAGTCTGGCTCCAAAAGCTGAGCCGGAGCACCGCTAGGGACCACTTACAACTAAGGCCGCTTTCACATTAGTTCACTGTGACCAAGTGGCAGCCACTTGTAAGGTGTCATATTTTAGGAGGGGTAAATAACGTGTCTATGTAAACAAACGCTCAAGACTCACCCAGAATAAATCACATAGTACAAACTAGAACACAGGATAGGCTGGGCTATAGGCTAGGTTAGGCCTACGTCGCGCCTCAGCCCAGCCCTAGGACCGGCATAATCACATTTTATTAAACATCACAGATTCCACAATAATTGACCATTACTGTTGACATCAAATAGCCTTCATTAAATACACTGGAATACTTTTATTTCAACCATAATCTACGTAAATAACTGCAGAAACCCGAACCAACTTTAACGACCAAAACATAAACATAACCTCAAAGAGCGTTTGTTGAGACCCGGCGGCGGACGTAAGTGACGTTGGGACTTTCTTCTTCTTCGCGTCAGCTGGTGAACCCGCAGTTTTTTCGTCAAACGCCGGAAATTGAATTCGACGATATTTTAACCAGCTGATTCCTCCGCTAGTGGTGGGGGAAGGAAAGCTCTGACCTCGTGTGGAAAGATTATTCCTCTACCGACTACGAAACGAGTAGCACGACGAGCTCTACACACGTTATTTCGCCTTCTCCCGGTACGTTCTATCCGGTTAGAATATTAGTTTTCGTTCATATTTCTTTTCCATGTAAATTAAAATCAGTTTTTCTAAATTATCAAACCATCACGACTATTTTATTTCGTTTTCCCCGTAGTTTATTTTAATTAAATTCTCGCCGGCTAACCTGTCACGGTTTGTCCGGAACGACCATTCGCCGAACTATATTATAATTTTCGTCAAGTCTTCACATTGAACTCGATTTATTAACTATTTTCTAACACCCCAAACGACGTTATTTGTATTTCCTTTTATTGTAAATTTTCATCTTAGGACAGACACGCATGCCTGTGTCGTCTGGTGACTGCCTAAAGTAACTCAAATATATTCTTATATGTGGGTGAGGCCTACGAATCATCTACTCGCGAGCGTTAATTAACTAATTAAACCTTTTCAACCTTTAGTTCATGTAAATTCAAAATCTTTTTCGAGGGCAAGGATGAACGCACCCAACACTTCGAATTAATCGTTATTTTAGTTACGGTTGGGTTATGAGCCCTGTGCGTTTAATTTCATTTTTTTAAATTCTAATTGGTATCGCTTAAAAAATTATTTCTAATCCAAGATTAATTTAATCGACCCCTGGAATTTCTTTTAACTCCGTCTGAGTATTATCCGTGGCATTTTCCCCGGTGACGTATTTCTGAAGTTGGGAAACCATTCGGAACGTTATTTATTTTTCCCTACTCCGGAATTACGTCACACACTAACCCGTAGAAGTTGCAGCCACGCTTGTCATTTCACATATACGGTGGTTACGACCGAGTTCTCAAGATGCGAAAGTGACCGACACAGGGAAGGAGGCAGGCAGACGACGTAAACAAGCTGCGCGCGCATCCCAAAAAATTGGTGGCAGGTTGAGTCGCAATCACCGAGTGTGAAAGACTCTGTATGGTTCAAAGCCCCACTAGCGACTAGAGTTGCTAAAAAGAAGGGTCGCTGCCACCGCCCGGCGACGCAGTTCTCTGGTGACCGAGTCGCTGCCACCGAGGTGGGTCGGTGTAACGCACTAATGTGAAAGGCTCCATAAGGCTCAATGCATTTTCAACAGGTCAAGTGGCCTACGGGTGGCTGCCACTCGGTCGCAGCGACCCAATGTGAAAGCGGCCTAACTACACTACAAGCTTACAGGCGGCCTGGAGAGGCAGGAAGGAGCTGCACTCGTGACACAAGATGGCGCCACAGAGTCGGCAGTGATGCTGACGCCGGGTGAGACCGAAGGAGCGGGTACAGCCGGGGCAGCGAGGAACAGCACTGCCGTCCAGCCAGGGGACCACGTTCTGCTCGTGCGCTGCGCAGACCACACAAAATTGTCAAAACTTTATGTAAGCAGACTACTACCTAGAAGAACAAAACTACAGATGTATAAAGCAATAATACAAGTTTTATTGTATAAAGCAGAAGTTTGGACCCTAAAAAACAATTGAAAGAGAAGCAGACAAAAGAATTAGACCTGAAGATAAAAAGAGTATGGATAGGGCGACCAATGGGATGACGACTGCTTGGAAGACCCATATTCACATGTAATGACCAAGTGAACCAAGACCTCAGAGGTTAGGAGCAATTGAGGTAGCAGAGGACAGAATTGTGATTTTTCTTCTAAATTAACCTAAATTTACATGCATTATATTGGAAAAATCAATGATTTTATGCAAAATATCTCAATTCATCATTATTTGTTGTCAGATCGTTACAAACTTGGTACCATTGTTTAGATAACTTAATTTCGCAACTTTTTCGTTTCTTATAAAATTTTGGTCAAATTTACCGGTTTTGAGATATTTGAGTTAAAAATTTTTAAATGGCCGCCATTTTGAAAATACACATTGGAAAAATAATTTTTTTCTCTAAAAATAAGCATTTGTTTGATAAAGGTTCATGCCAAATATTTGAACTTAATACAACCGTTCGTTACGAATATAAAGGCTAAACGAAGCATTTTAGGATGTATGTTTTCAGGAACTTTTTTCTTTGTTGTTGCACATGCAATCATATACCTAAGTCCTGAAACTTTTTTTGGGACAACCTGTATGGACGTGAACATATTATTAGCAAAAAAATGTGAAAGTGGGTGACAGTTACAACCTATACTATTGGACCTATATTGGCTAAAATAAGTTGGTGCAATTTTACTTAAACTAGTAACAGATGTATAGCATAGACACACCTTTTTTCTTAGCAGGGTCCCGAGGCATACCATCTAGGAGTTTATCCAATCGAATAAGAAGCTGGTTGATAGGAATCGAGAATCTCTGTAATCTTGCCGCTCTTATTTTCTCAAAATATGGGAAATGACTGGTAACTGCTCCTGAGAAATCAGATTTGGTTTATTCACCTTGTTTTTTAAAGTAGTAATCTATTCTTGTGCAAAATTCACGTAGGAGGTTAATATGATTTTCCGTAAAATTTTTTTTATTGTTGAAAGGTATTTTTATTTATCTTCGAACAAAACTAACTCAGGTGTTAAAATTGTAATGAAATGAAATGAAAATCAAATGATGTCGACAATACATCATTGACAAATAGGTATCGATTAATTTCAGTATCGATAAAATAGCAATATTATTGCAAAATTGAAAAGTTAAACATCGATAATAACAATGGAGAAGTATAATGAAGTTTCGCCAGAGTTATCAATGCGCCCCTTCCCCACCAGGATTCCCTAGACATGCAGGTTAAATTATATGTAAAAACTTTTTGAATCCATACGTTCCACTATTAAACTAAAGTGACTTGATGAAACATCCATTTCTTACATTTATTTTTAGTCTGCATGTAATGTGTGACCTTGAGTAACACCCATTCAAGTCAGAATCAAAGTTACAAAATAATTTTTTAGAAATTTTATCGATCTTTAAAAAAAGGGAAAAGCTTCAGTTTCTCAAGTTGTATTGGTAAATCTGTCGAATTATCAGAACCATTACTAAAATGGCAGACTCGCATATTCAGTGCAGTGTTTTGATACTAACTACCTAAGATTCTCACCGAGTTCCTGTTCTTCCCATTCCACATATCCAGTTGGGGACTGCTGCCTGCTTGCATAACTATATTCCACAAAATCATCTTGTTTCAAAATTTTCTTCTTCGCTTTCCCAAAAAGTTCTAGGAAATAAAATACTATATAAACTTAAAGATAAAATTGCATTTAATCTTGAGACAAAGATGGCAGTAAAAATTTTCAACTTATTTTGCTTTACTGGTATGGTACCTATAAACACTAGACGAGATTTATAATACTTTTCCTCCACCTACTATACAAAGCCGTATTTTACTCCTTGGAATAGAGTACAAAAGTAAACTTCCTAGTTTTTACCCCATGTGACTTCAATACTTAATTTTTCTACCTTGGGAAAACTCAAATTTTTTTTGTACCACGGGCTAAAGATAGTTACATAAGAATAACATTAAAAGAGAGATTAAAAAGAACATGAGTCACAGTCAGCTGTTACTTGTATTTGTTTCGTTACTCTTTGTTTACTAATAGCAGCTGTAGCATAAGCCATTCTGTCAGCAGTGTAAGTGTTTGTTTACATTTCGCTTGGGTAGGCTATTAACCTAAGAAGTCCAAAACCTAACTGTAAGACTTTTGACTAGGCTTAAATTCTATTTTTTTCGTGTAGGTACTTTAAAAATGATATAGCCTACCTTGTGTGTTTTCTATGTTGATGTGAGTGATCCAGCTTTACGGAGCAAGGGATCATATGAAGGTAAAGTTAAATTATATACAGTAGGCCTATTGTTATCGGCCTAAATGTTACTTGTGTAGGTGGAGGAAAAATGTTGTGTGCATCAAACGACTAAAGTACTTTTTCTCATTCAGGGAAATTGTCGCCCTCGGCTTCGCCTTCGTGAACAGTTTCCCTTCAGGGAGAAAAAATTGTACTTTAGTCCCTAGATTCACAAATAACTATTGTATGTCATAACAACAAACCTAACTTACTGTGGTGACTTACAGAACTGTGAAACACTGTTATAAATATTCTAACATCCGAGCAACATAGCTCTGATACACTACACTGTACAGAAAAAGATACAATACTCTAAAAATAGCCTATATCAACATTTAAATACTTGATTGAGAATTTTTGTTCAATTAGCAAATCAAACATATTTCATAATAAAGATTATGAATTTCACATCAAAGAAGGCACATTTTAATTTTGAGACAATGTTAGGCCTACTACAATCTAAAGGTCGAAGAGTATCAGACAGTAAGAAAACTTCTATTGAAGCTTTAGATGTCAATCTGCAGTGCTTCTTAGTGATTACAAAAATTAAATAAGTTTCTTATTTTTTTAACCAAACATATTTTATGATATGATAAGGATATTTCATGACAAAGAATTTTTAAATCTTTTTAGAGTAAAAAACTAAAAATCTTGGTGTACGTCTAACAAAAGCCAAAGAGAAGGGGGATTTTTTGGGGGTATTTTGATTTTGGAAATGCACTCCACCTGTACCCAACTTTTTTAAGATGCAAGCATAGGCCTACTTGTTTCAAATTAAAATTAGTCTCGTTTGGAAGTTAGGTATTAGGACATAATATTAACTTATGAATACATGAAACACCACCTTTAAATGACTTCAAAAGATCTTGCTCTTCAGAATGTTCATCTTGAAAATGAGATAGAAGTTTGATAGCAGTTCCAAAATCCCCTTTGCAGATGGGACACAAAAATCCTTCCATCATTGGAGCTTCGTTTCCTTCAGCCATTTTTAAAAACAAGTGCAATCTTGGACTAGCTGCAAAGTAAAACCAAGTTTTATTGATGGACATTGGAAATTCAACAGAGTATAGACTATTAACAGTGAAATAACTTAACCTACTTGTGTGTTTGGAAGTTTATGGAGGCTGTAAGAGGACTGATAGGACATCGTGGATTGCTGAGAATTGACCATTAAAAATATATCTGAATCATTAGAGATGATTCAACCAGTACTACCAATGTACTCTGATGGCTCATTTCTGCTTAATAGAGATCCTTTTAAGTTACCTACGGATGACACTAAGCACACAGTATTTGGATTCAATTCAATTCAATTCAAAATATCTTTATTTACATCATGTACACAGTACAACAAATAATGTCAATCATCTTAGCCTATATACAATCCCATATTTTACAGTTACATTAAATATTTACATTTCACCACTTCATATTTCAAATAGTACAAAATTCCTCAAAAGAGTAACAAGCTTTCTCTATTAAATACATTTTTAGTTGAAACTTAAACTTAACATTATCTTCCAAATCATTAATAACTTTTGGAACAAATTTCAAGAATTTTGTGCCAGCGTAGGAAGTTTTATTTTTGAACATTTCTAGATTATGTTTGGGTAGTGAAATCTCCTTCTTACTCCTAATATTGTATTGATGATAATTCTTAGATTCTTCAAACCTCAATTCATTGATCCGAGTATACATTATACATTCGAGTATATACAAACCATAAACAGTTAAAATCTGCAATTCGACAAAATATTACTTGACAGACTCATCGTTTTTAATTCCAAGCATTACCCTCAAAGCTTTTTTTTTGAAGAACTAGAATTTTATTCAAATTTTTGTTGGAAGTTCCTCCATACACACCTATTCCATATGCAATATGTGACTGAATATGTGCATAAAAAATCATTTTTAATGTTGGTAGATTACATAAATTTCTCAATCTTTTCAATGCAAAAATTCCTGAATTTACTTTCTTAACTAGATTTTCAATATGTAAATCCCAACTTAAATTTTTGTCTACAACTAAACCGAGAAATTTTAAATAGTCAGTTTTTATTAATTCTTCATTGCCACCTAAGATGAGAGAATTTGGTGGATTTCTACTTTGTTTTGTATGAAATGCAATAAAGTTTGTTTTCTGTATATTTAGTATTAATTTATTTTCAATAAAAAGCATAGTGTAGTGTATAGTGTAGTTGCCTACATAATTAAAAAACTAAGAGGTGCGCACTTCAAACAACCACTGGGTTGAATGAAATGAATCTTTAATGAAGCTCTTTAAAAAAAGTTAAATCAACTTACTACTCGAACCACTTTTGCATGTAATAAATGCATCCCTCATAACCAGAGTGTACCCTCAAGAATTAAGAGCTTCCAAAGTAATACCAGTACAGTAGAAGCCCTTTAATCCAGCCTCGGATGGTTCGGCCGCCGGATAATTCCGCCGCATTCTTCTGGAAATGAAATGTTCAGCCGCGGACGTTTCCCAGGGCCAAAATAGACAAGAGTCAACTTTTTTCATGTTATATCACTAAAATACATCAGTTAAATTGACATTTTCTGGACTATTCGTTATTTGATGTCTTCTAAAACATTGTGTTTGTGTTCTATTTTTGATCTTAATCCTTTTTTGATGATACACGGCCTGATGAAACACAAAAGTTAGTTCACTAGTCGGATTACGTCGTTATCACGGCCCCATTTGTAAATTAGGTCCTTCATTGACAGAAGACCAGTAGGATTAATATTGTTCATTAAACGCAGTTTCATCGCTAGCAACCGCTTCTCTGTTGTCCGATCGTCATTTCGGCGCAATTACAATGTCTGAGAGAACAAATCATGATTGTTACAAAGTCGATACCCAGTATTGATTGGGCAAGTATGAGATCCTTCATTTTTAAATACACCCTAATAGTTCATTGTTGGAACACAAATATAATACATGTCTCTATTTAATCTGTTTAATAAACCGCTGGTTAATCCGACCATTTTCAAATCTTGCCGGTGGTCCGGTCCCAACGTGGCCGGATTTGAGGGCTTCTACTGAATACAAAAAAGGAGACCACACTGACCCCCTTATTGTCAGTTGGGAATTCAACCTGCTGTGTTGAAACTGTTTTAGAAAACTTACGGTACATAAAGGAAACTATATAGATACCCAAGGATCTGAGTTGGCTGGGCAAGTCTAACGCACTGTTATGACATTAAAGAAATTAAAATAAGTTACAGTATTATTGACAATGGTCTGTTCCAGTTAAATTTGAATGACAATAATAGGTAGTTAAATATGTTGTAACTTTATTTTAATTTCGAGGGGAACATTTGAGCTTCTGTTAGAATACAGACTACAGTCAGGTGGGGTCACTTTGGGCAGTGAAACAATTCTTTTTCTTCTATTTTTTGCCAATTTTATCCAAAGATTTTACTATTTATGTCAATTGTAGTAAAAATGTGTGCTTTTCAGTGGTGCATTTTATTTTTCAGTAAAAAAAATCCTTTTAGTACTTAAGCATTGACCAAAAAATGAAGTAATCAGGGATGGTGACGTTGGGTAGCAATGCTATTTGTGTTACAGCCCAATGCAACCTCAATGACGGGGTGAGTTTGGGCCTTATCTATCTGGAAACATACTGTTATACGATATTACAGATGGTAAACACAACAAATTACAACATTGCAGAGCGAGAGGGGGTGAGGGGGACACAGATGTCAAAATTTCCATTGGACTTTTTTTTTTTTGTGAACCTTACTAGACCTAGACGTTTACCAAAATTAGTGTTTTTAACACAAAAAACACTTTTTTTTACTTTTTTGTTACTGTAGTTTAGGCCTATGTTAGATTAACTAACCTAATTAATAAGAAAATCATTCCAAATTTAAGTTACAGTTGATTAGGCTATATTTAACTTAACTTGAATCAACTTAAATTAACTTATACTCTGTGACCTCATGTTGTTTCCATAGCATCCTCACATCTAAGCTTGTAGGAAATATGGAATCTACAGCGTAGTCCTCAATTCACTGCTTGACTACCTGAAGGACCAAGACGGGTAGTGACAATTGAAGGTGCAACCTCAGAGGTGGCTGAAGTTTGTCACGGCTTACCCCAAGGATCGGTTCTTGGTCCCCTATGTTTCACATTGTTAATGATAAAAAACCTATTATTAAATAATCACACCCGTTTGCAGATGACACCACTCTGCTGTCTAGGGGCAAGGATCTGGCTGTACTACAGGATGACGCTAGCAGCCTTTTAGAAAACACCAAGAGATGGTTTGTTAACAACAGACTATTGATTAATGAAGACAAAAGACAGCAACTGACTTGTACGCTGAGACCGGCCGTACCACTGGAGGATCTAGTCAAACTCCTGGGGTTTTGGGTTGATCAGAAACTTAACTGGAGCCATTAAATCAGCCAGGTATGTGTCAAACTTTCTAAGGTGCTGTGCCTGCTATAGAAGCTGTAGTCCCTGATCACTCGGTCTCATCTGTTGATGATACATACATACATACATCCAGCGGCGCTCCTTTGTCCACGTAGTGGTATAGAGCCTGTCACATTGCCTAACGGGGTTAGGACCGTTGGGTATAGATATACCATGCACTGTTTCACAGCCACATAATATGGTCTAATCCTGTGGGGGCACTCTTCTGCTTCTAACATGCTGTTATTTCAAAAGAAGGCTCTGAGGGTCATTACCTCATCCGGGTTTCATGACCACTGCCGCCTCATTTTCACGGTGTGGGTACTCACCGAATTCAATCAAGATATGTTTTCAATTCACTGATACTGCTGGAGCAAAACCTGTATTCCTTCGACCTGCGGGCAGTACAACATAATTACAGCATGTGAAAAGCTCAGGACCTCGAAATACCACGTTACCACCTAAGTCACACTCTGAGCTGCTCTCCTCAGAGAACGAGTAGGATTTTTAACTCATTGCTGTAAGAGAGTGTGTGAAATGGACATGCTGAAATTCAAGGTGGTGCTCCGCGACAGCCAGGGGCCTGTTTCATAAAAAGTGACAGGTGTGACAGGATGACAGGTGACAGGTACATTTGACATATCTACTATTCTACAAATTTTTCTTCCATATAAGTTTTAAAATTTACAATGTTATGTCAAATATTTCTTACAAATATGCCATGTCTTGACAATTTCTTAACATGTGTTTTTGTGAAAATTGTCAACTTGTTATAAAAAAATATAAAACATGTGATAATTTACAATTTTAAAATTGTCACCTGTCGAATAGTATAATTTACAAATAATTAATTGTTTTTGACAAATTTGTCACATTGTAGGAATTGTCAGACCTGTCACTTTTTATGAAACAGGCCCCTGGTTAAAACATCACTCTATAGGCTTGATGAACTTGACCAGCCGCTACTTACAAGCTGATAGCAGTGGGGGTTAAAAAGTCAGCCCGCCAAATGAAAATAATGTGGTTTAATGTAAATATGTATGTATTGTAAAAAGATGCATTCTATCCGGCAATGCTGGTCAAAGAAGAAGTTACCGAGTATCAAGTAAGGTAGTAACCTACAAAAAGTCTTTTGCAAACAGGAATAGCCTATTTTCATTCTCTAACAAGTTCCTGGGTAGGTTATATATATTTTTACCTCAAATGTTGACTAAAACCAGAATATTTGTAGATCCGTTAGATATACTTCATTTAGTCACCCCTTTGATAAATTAATATCAGAAAAGGATTTTTTGAGTTGAACTAATAGTCCTAAATCAATACAATTCAATCCTCATAACTCAACCTATTATCGTCAACATCAACAACAAAACCCAACCCCTCCACCGCTCCACCAAACCATCGTTCATCGAGCATCGTTGACATTTCGTTTGACGTAAATACATTTCTCATAGAGTAAGGAGGTTAGGGAGAAAAAAGGTAATTTAAATGTCGTGTATAAAAATGAGTATAAACCATAAACATTGACTATTGATACTATACGATATAATATCAATAGTTAGTGGTATAAGTCATAGTTGATAATGATAACCATTCGATTGCCTTATTTTAAAAGTTAGGTATCTCCTTAAATGCAAACATTTGCCGACGATATCAAGGAGTTTAGTACCATATCCTCCGCCTCCGACTTCGAGGTTCTCCAGCTTTCTCTTACAAATATCAAAGCCTGGTGCAAGGAAAACCTCATGGAATTTAACGTCTTGAAGTCAAATTCAAATTCTTTATTTAGCCATTCAATCAGTTGACAATAGGCCATGTCATTCACAAGTATGTTCTCATCTCTTGCAAACGCGGGGCTACTCCAATTCGTCACGATTATGTTCTGAATTATTGCACTTTATAAGAGAGTGGACGCAATGTCCGAGATCTCGGAGTGACTATGACCCCTCAGCTAAACCCTCAAGAACATATTGCCCACATCACAGTGAAAGCTAACTCCATAAGGGAATCCATAATGACAGTTTTCAGTCTCCATGTAAACCTTCTTTTGTTTTCGGCAAAATAGAAAAGGACGCAGCATTGTCTTTAGAAAGGATGTTCACAGTTATGACACTAGAAATAAAAGTGTCGTTTTGATGTGCCCTTTGTAAGATTAAAGAAAAATCAATCTAGTCAGGAAAGCTTAAAGATGAAATTGTTTAACTGTTGGCCTATGAGAGAACGGAACCAGTTAAGAAAATCATTCCAATCCAATCGAGGGTGAGGGAACATTATTATTGGCATACCCACTGTATTCTGCTGATGAATTTTGTGAAATTCCAAAGAATATTGTAAGTAGCTACTTTTGAAATCTGAATGGTTGCATTCGGTTTTTTCTGTTATTTATTTATTTATTTATTTTTTTTGCTGTGATTGTGTATGGTTTTGTTTTTGCATGGTGTGCAAACATAAGGACATTAACTCATGCAAGATATTTATGTACTTTAGGCTAAGTTGACGAAACCAATTGCATGTAAATGCTTAAAGGGTAAAGATTATCATTTTCTCATTCTCTCATTCTCATGCTCGGGTTTATATTCAGGTCGACCAGGAACTGTAACTCGCCTTCCACCTTGATCACCCTCTACAAGTCCCTGGTACGCCCGCATCTGGAATATATGGCTCCATTGTCTGGTCTCCTTTCCAGAAGAATCACGTTAACCAAGTGGAGGTTATTCAGAGACGTTTATTCATACGGTTGATGAACCGAGGCTTGGTTTTACCTATCGCACCACACCGGTCGAGGACGTTGAGAAGTCTTTCGCTCTATGCTACCCGTGTCACTCCGACATTATCATGCTGATCGATATGTTATCATGATCTACAAGCTAGTGAACGGCTTTATCGACTGTCCCGATATTCTGAGCAGTATTGACATCTCCATGCCCAAAAGGCACTCGCTCCAAGTTGATCTTTAGTTCGCATTTTTTCCCCAGCTAATACGCCTGTAACAACGGTATATGTCGTCTCCCCAGGGCTGGAAGTGGCTCGGCTGCCCAATCGGACCTCTTCGGGGAGAAGCCTCAAAAGCAGTCATTTAAGAAGTTTTCTCTTCTAAACACTTGAGTCGGCACCCTCAACATCTTGTCATCCTAGTTTTAAAGCTCGTAGTAATTTAGGTATAATGTTCGATATAGTAATTGTGCAAATTTTACCATCATCGCTTTTGTGCCTGCAGAGTATAGGCTTTGTTTTTTGTTCATTATCTATTTATTCAACTTGTTTTGTCATTGAGTTGTTTTTCTCCGTTGTACGTGTACCTATGTCATGTCTTTCTGTCAGTTGTTTGTACTTTGTTCTCATTGTTAGATTTATTTGTGGATAATTTTATTGGAACCTCATTATTGTACATATCTTGCATCACTTCTAGTCACCTACAGTATTACCTCATTGTTTGGAATCTAATTTATTGTCTTAGTTTGTAGCGATATTACACTGTTATTTGTCATTTACTATGTATTTATAGTAATGTACATAGGCATATATTACATAAAACTAGTTGCTTGTGCATACTGTGATTATAGCCATCTTATAAATAGTAATTTTTTAAATTGTGTTATCCGTTGAAAATAAATAAATAAATGAATAAAATGAAATTTGTAAATGACTCTCCTCATTAAATTGATTCTTAATAAGTGAAGTAGATGTTTTTATCAGTTTTACCATTGACTAAGGATACAAAGGATACAAAGATTTAGATGTATATTCAATGGTTTTACTTTTGTATTAGTTTGAAAAGGCTCTTTTAAAGACAGGTTAGGAAGAATTTGTATTAGTTTTGTTTTCCTTGGTGTGATATGGGTATATTATGAATATATAAACGAATTAAATTTTAATCTCAATTATTATTAGGAACCTTATTTTCAGAGTGAACTTTATTATGTATAAAAACGACAACTATTTTTATAAGTATACGAATTTCTGCTTCGTCTCTCTTTTGCATCATTATCTCTCTGCACTGCGCTAACAGCTGCGCAACAGTACTGGTTTCGTCAACTGAAGTTTCCTGGTTAGTTATTCTGCTAGACAAGAAAATTCTGATATTATTTGGCTATTTGATATATTTGAAGTACATTTCTCAATTCTAATTTCGCTAAGCTAGGAGCAGAGCATAAGGTAAGTACCGAAACATAACACTTTAGCCTAACTCACTCCTTTATGACGTAGGTTGAAACTGAGTTTTCAGACAGCATACGTTGACTCCAAGCTGCCAAGTATACCAGGTAGTCATTTATTAATATCGTTTGTCTTTCAATATACGAAATGTCTGGAGCAATTTCGATGTCCAATTTAATATTTCTTACCATTAAATTGTATTTTTTTCTCTATGAGCCAACATTTTTAATTTCAAAATTTTAACGTCAACAGCTGTAAACAAAAGGTCCATTTGGGGAAATACAAGGGAGCCTTCCCATAAAAACAACAAATATTAACATTGTATTTACATCCAAATTGGCCTTTTATCCTCAGTTCATGCCACTCCTTAGTGATTCAAAAAGCCTAATGTTAATTTTTCTAGGACCACGTATTAAATTGTTTGTTAAATTACGGTAGGGGCTAGGGCTAATTAAAAAATCCTAAGTAATCGTAACATTATAACTTAGACAAAAACTTTTGCCCTAATATTTTGTTCTGGTTTGGCTTGGTACATAAACTATATTTTTCAACATTATGTCCCCTGCAATATATCAGCCTACCATAACTTAAAAGTTACCGTATCTAGGCCTAACTTAAGTAGGCCCACTGTTAGGCCTAGCCTATATCAAATTGTCAACATCAAGTTTCAAAGTGATGGAACTGTTAGACCGTGTGTTAGTTAATTTATATTTCTTGGCCTGCACAGGTCATTTGCAGTGGATCTCTTGATGGAATCATTATTGATTTACTTCTAAATTTAACCTGTGAATTTTTCTGTGCTGGGAAAAAAACTGTTAAGTTTAGTCCTACTTTATAGGCTACTGTCCAGGCGTAAGTTATCATCATTCTCTAAGGATTTCATAGTAGGCCCTAAGTTTTTATTTTAAATAAAGTGATTCTTAAATATTTAGCTTTGAAGATAATTACAGGCCTGGACAGGCGTAAGTAGGCTATAGGCCTACCTTATACAGTACCCGGCAGCTTCGTTATCTAACTCCACCATCATTATCGATGTGGAAATTTTGATATTGTGATAATATTGCTATTCTATCGACGATACAATTACACAATACAATTACGAATTTACACCTGATTTAGTTTTGTTCTTAATATAATTAAACCTACCTTTTGACAATGTATTGACAATATAACACAAAATACAATACATTTTGACAATATTTTTAAAACATAGGCCTAGCCTACATATTGAAAACAAGTTACGGAAAATAACAAACAAGTACAAATTTTAGCTAATGTAACCTGTAATATTATCAAGGAACAACACAAAATAAACTAACCAAGTTTATTGTGTAGGTGTATCTTAGTTGTGAGAAGAAGCAGAATTTGTTAGACCTAAAATGGTGTCAGCTAAGCCTGTAATGTAAGCTGTCAAATGCCTTAGTCATATCATAAAAGAGGCTAAAAACTTCTTCTGAGCAATCAAACCTATTATAAACTGATTTAGGTATTGTTAAGAAATATTAGCGAATTTCCCTATAGGGAATACGCTATTACGGTAGTAGCCATGGTAAGACCTAAGACCAGGACCACTTTACTTTTTCATTTTGAGGTCCCCAGAAGCCAAAAACACCATTCGTTCATTTTCATATATATGTATATATATGTCTATATATCTATCTATATATCTATGTGTCCGTGGTACTGATAACTTTTGAAGGGAACCTCTGATTTTGCTGAAATTTGGTATGGAGGTGTAAGACCAGGTCTATTTTCATGAGTTTGCGAACCAGCATTGTCGGGTTATGGGAACGGGGTTTTATGGGGTTTAAAAGGGGTCAAAAATGGGTTTTTGGCATTTTTTTACCTCAATTTTCAAAATTCATCAATTTTAACCTAAGCCATTTAAAAGAGCTTAAAACAACTAACATTTTGGTATTTTGAATGTTTATCATAGCATAAGTGGTTACGGGGAAAATCCCAAAATGTGTTTTCCATGTTTTCCATGGGAAATCAAGAAAACCCTATATCTTGCTTATTTTTTGACATAACTTAATCAAATTTGGTATGTACATTATCTAGATAGGGCTTAACTTATGATTGCTTACAAAACCCATATGGTGGCAAACCTACATACTCACCCCCATGGGGTTTATGGGGAAAACACAAAATTGCCTGAGCTTGATAAAATTTTGTGTTTACTTTCACCAATTATTGATTAACTTAGATTTTCTAACAACACCCCATGGCAGCAAACCTACATATTCGATCCTATGGTGTTTTTATGGGGAAAGTAAATAATCTGAAATTCCATTGGAAATTCGCTGAGTACGCAGGTCTGCTGCGACGGCGGTATTTTTTATAGCACCTCTCTTTTTTTAAATTTAAATTACATACCTCTCTCATGCAAAGGGGGCAATCATTATCATATGATCGACATTTTGTTTTAAAGATATTCTATAAATTTTTTTTAACTGTTGAAAGTGTTGGGTATTATATTATATTATCCTATACTATAATACGAGGAATGTCTGAAGGGATGTGTGTTCCACGATCTCGAAATCTAGCTGTCAGATTTTGCTTAAACTTTGCAATTAAAAGTGAATTGGCCCAAAAATAGGTTTAGAAAAGGCCTCCATCCCAGGAAAAATCGAATTTTGTCAGAATTTAAGTTTAAAAATCGTAATTTTTAACATTGGTCTTATGGGTTGCTATTTTGGTAACGAAATAACAACGAAAGGTATACAAAAATCACAGTATCTAGAATATATAAAGGAACATTAATATTAAGCAAACTTTTTGAAACAGCTGTTAACTGTGAAGAGGTATAGATGGTTGTTGGGGGAAATTTAATAGCTCTAATGACACTATATCAAAACTGAATTAAAACCAACGAGCAAGGCTCGGTTAACCTGGTACTTATGTTATATTGTTGAGTTTTGTATTTATGGTCTCAGTAGTTTCACACTTTGAATAATTTATCGTTATTGTTTTTCATAGATATATCTTGTTATTGTTTTTGTTGCTCTTTTGCTGTTGTTTTTTAAAATACTTTTTGTGCTGTAGAATAGAAGAAACTCTCACAAAAACTGACTAGATTGCCGATTGTGAATAATTGTGTAATGGAAAACATTTTCTATTTTTGTTAAATATTTTTCAAGTGCAGACAAACCTTCTCTGGTTTTTGCACTTTAAAAAAAATATGCTTGTAGGCTATTTATCTTTTGATTGAAATAAAGATTGATTGATTGATTGATTGAAGAAAACACCTAATGTTATTTTTTATCTTGCTCGGATTGTATAGGTAGCCAATGTGCACAACCTCTTTCATTTCTTATACAGTAACCGTCGAATAAGTTGATTATAATTTCACAATTTTATGAAGCCTCACCCTTAGTGGTTATAAAAAGTGAAAAATTTACTTTTTTGACCATCCGAACAATTTGACTGTACCCCGTTCAAAATAAATGTGCGGTCGAAACTCAGATATCAATTCCCCCATTTTCCCCGTTGCTAGGAATCCAAACAATCAGAATCACTGAGAATTACTACAGCTGTTTAAGATCTCATATCACTTTATGCCAGTGTTTTGATTTTTCGTAAATAAATATTCTAATTTTGACATTTGAGATGTAACAAGAAGGGCTTCCAATGGGAAATAGGGGAAGTAACACAATCATCAGCACTATTTTCCACTCTAAATTTTAAAGGCGATATTAAAATAACATCTGTTTGTGAAAAAAATCTGGGAATTCAGGAAGGTATTAAGGGAATTTTCCTTGTGGTGGGAAATAAAATTCTGTCTTTCGACCGCACATTTATTTTGAACGGGGTATAGGTATCCAGACCTAGGCCGCGGTTTGTATGTGACACGCTATGGGCCCGAGAGATGTTTGCGCCCCCCCCCCCTCCTTTCCGCCCCTCCCCACTCCTCTCTTTTGAGCATATGAATCACCAAATAAACAAACCCAATGCCGTAGCACTTTTTCACTTTCTAAAAGTTTTTTTTCCGCTCTCTTCCTAAATTCACTGCCACTTGGTTTCTTACTCATTATCACACGATTGAACAAAACAAATTGTAAAATAAAGACAACATTGCCAACTAACTATCAAGTAGCAACACGCACAGCGCAGGCAGTGGCAATGATGAGTCATGAGTAGGAATCGAGAGTGGAGAGGATTCAATTGGCGGGCTATTTATAGGTCTACCAGACAGAGAAGAACCTGCGCAGAACCACGATCTCGAAAATTGCTCGCGCACGTAGGGGCTGTGGGGGGGGGGGGGGGAAGAGGGCGGGGCGGCGCGGTAGGGGTAGATGGACAGGTGGTTTGGATTAGGTTGATGCACCCGTCGGGAGGACGGGTGTTCCTGCCACGTCGCCTTTTCGCACTTGTGTGCTACACAGTACAGTACGCGCTATACAGTGTGTTCATTTTTTTATGCTCACCATTGGGATCTAGCAAACTATAAAAGTTACAGCAAAGGTCAAATTAGCAAAGTAGTGCGGAATTATAAGCTGAACAAAATGATGTGTAAAAATCCCAGATATTTCTACTGGTTCGTTCACTGTGCTCGAAAAACTGTTTTTTGCTCAAAACTTCTTTTGCGTATAACTTTGTTATTTGTTGAAATACAAAAAAACTTTTTAGATAAAACTTTACTGAAATTTTACGTAGATTCTGAATATTAAAATTAAAAATTTTTACTTCAAACGGTTTTTGGGATATTTTAGAAAAGTTGAGTATTTTTAATGCAAGTATGTATTTTTTTCATCATCATAAAAAAGAAATAATATTTCTGATCACGAAAATACCAAATATGGCATATTTATTTATCATAATAATAATTTAATTATAAAAAATGTGATTAATAAGCAATACTGAGATGTTAATAGTGAGGATGCTTCTAACATGCGGTGCAACAATGGTGTCCATCAGCTGTTTTTCATTTTGTGTTTCATATTTTGTTGCTTATATTGTTGAACAGCTGTTTACCGCCATCCCATGTAACAGCTGATTTACACGTTTTATGGGAACCGCGGATGCCGGTAAACAGCTGATCAACAATGTAAGCAACAAAATATGAAACACAAAATGAAAAACAGCTGATTTACGCCATTGTTGCACCGCATATTAGAAGCATCCTCATATTTAGCATTTCAGGGTTGCTTATTAATCACCTTTTTTACAATTAAATAATTATTATGATAAATAAATATGCCATATTTGGTATTTTCGTGATCAGAAAAATTATTTCTTTTTTATGATGATGAAAAAAATACATACTTGCATTAAAAATAATCAACTTGTCTAAAATATCTCAAAAACCGTTTGAAGTAAAAAATTTTAGTTGTAATATTCAGAATCTACGTTAAATTTCAGTAAAGTTTTATCTAAAAAGATTTTTTGTATTTCAACAAATAACAAAGTTATACGCAAAAGAAGTTTTGAGCAAAAAACAGTTTTTCGAGCACAGCGAACGAACCAGTAGAAATATCTGGGATTTTTACACATCATTTTGTTCAGCTTATAATTCCTCACTACTTTGCTAATTTGACCTTTGCTGTAACTTTTATAGTTTGCGAGATCCCAATGGTGAGCATAAAAAAATGAACACACTGTATACTGCGACCTCTATGCGACTGATTGCAAAACATTTATCATTATTACTGTTAGGAGTGCGAAGCCCCGTGGTTATGGCGTCAATGTCAAAATCTGCTTGATAAATTGTAAAATATTTTCTTTGTTTCGCTCCCAACAAACCTAAGAAAGCCCTTGGGCTCTTGCGCCCCTTGGCCCTCGCGCGCCCGGGCCCGCCGGGCCCATTTACAAAATCAGCCCTGTCTGGACCCAATTTGTTGGTAGAATTAATTTACTCTCTACTGTGTATAAACAGCTGTGACACAGCAGACAATAGTTTTTTGAAAGGTGCAATATTACTGGTTTCAGAGTTGTCTGGTGGTGATAGGCTAATAGCAAAAACTGAGGGACAGAGATCTTTTTCGATGCATGTACCTACTTTGATAGAAATTGAAGGTTTCCCTATTGTAACTATAGCCTCTAAGTGGTTAATTTATAAATAAATATATAGATAGTGCACATAAGGCTAAGGTCTTTGAAACCACAATAGTGTAGGCCTACTTTCTACACAGCGAAATTCACAAAACAATTTTTTAAATCCAAATCCTTTGTTCATCAATAGAAATAGTTTAGACATGTGCTTTAATATATTTTGCGCTGTTGTGTGTGTCTCAGGCGACATGTCGGTTCTCAACCAGAGTGGGGAGGAGCAGGTGGAGTGTCCGCTGTGCATGGAGCCACTGGAAGTCGACGATCTCAACTTCTTCCCCTGCACCTGCGGCTACCAGGTACGGCAAACTCTGTCGTAAACATTGCGGTTCAGATTAAATGTTGGATTTGAATTAGGCTTAAGTAAACTGTTGTATTTTGCAAAAGTCTGGAGACATACAACAATATGGTATGAAAATAATATAAACAATATCTTAAGGCGTACGCAGTAAGGGAATTTCCCTAATTTTGTTTTAAAGAAAATTTACCTTACAGAGCTTGGATTTTCGATAATATTATTTTGTACTTATCAGCTAACAAACGGTAGTTTATCAATTAATCTTAAAAAATAATTAAATTTTTATTTTTCTACAATTTCTAAACAGATAAAGTTTTTTACTACCGGTATATACTGGATAGTGCTATTTGTGGAAATTACATGCATATCTGGAACACTCAGTTTAGAATTTCTAGGTCGGGGAAGGCCAGAGCGCCTCGGTGCTTGTTTTGCATTTCACACAGTTTTATTGTAGGGTGTATACTGGTCAATGAAGTCACCAAAAGTCAGGTATTTTAGTCAGTTGTCATGGAAGTCACAGAAAAGGGGAAGCTACTAAAGTCAGACACAGATAAACACTGACACTTTTGTCTGGCTTGGTTGGGAAAAAGTCTGACAAGGAAAAAATTTGACACATTCCAATCCACATTCCTCAGGTGACAGTGTTTGTCTGGCCCGCTGGAGACAAAGTCGAACAAAGACAAAACCTGATACATTACCCTCCCATACGCCGCCGCTGCGCCGACCCAGCCGCCGAACAGGGCACTTGTATTTTAACTTATTCATGTAAATACAGGCTGCTGTATATGAGCTGTATTTTTTATAACCAGTGATTTAAGGAATTAATAATTGTGAATAGAAGATCGTGTTGCATTTGCATAAAATTAATTTTATTCCATTGATGCTTCTTATTTTTCGCTGCAGCCTTCGTCATAATCTTCAAAGGTAGGTGTTCAGCTTGCTCGAAATTAATATCCCGGCAGCTTAACCCGGGAGTATGGGGTATTGACTTATATACCTCACCTATATCCGGGTTGTCCTCGAACGGTACGTCAAAGCGCACGTGTGACGACGCCCCACACCAATTAGTCGCACACAACATATAAACGGTTTTATCGTCTTTTAATTTCTTTCAAATTTGAAAATAAATCCGTTCTCGGTCACCCACTGCACACACATCCACTTCCCTATCACCCTCCTCTCTCTCATCTTTACTCCGTCATGACCAAAGATGAACTTAGTGCTCTAAAACCAGGTCTGGAAGGCTGGACCAAATGATTCACTTTACAAATATTTTTTTAAGGGTGTCTGCTATTGGTCCAAAGCGTCGAAGGTGGTTGGAGCCGAATCATATTGTTCAGTGTTTAATTAGCTAGGTACAGTAGACTCCCTCTTAACCGGCCACCTTTTAACCGGTCTTCGCTTTAACCGGCCTACCCTGACACAAAATAACATCTTTTTAACCGACCATTTTTTATCTCAACATCGCCTTAACCGGCCGCGTTTCGCCAGAAAATAAGTTTTCTTATCTAATTTATCATTCAATTCAACTTTATTTCATATTGACGTTCTCAAACCAATTAAACTATAACGTCCTGGACGGAAGTGACTGCCACCGGAAGTCAATGCGTTTGGACCTACTATCCAGTAGACCACAATAAAGAAACGAATTATTATTAGTGTAGGTTTTTTGTGGATTTCATGGGTGGTGGATGTTAGTTATAAATCATATACAGTAATGTATTTAAGGTTGTTTTTCAAGTAATAATTATATTTAGGTCATATAAAATTGTGGGATGGCGTTCTTAAATGAACATCGGTTTAACCAGCCAATTCATTATCCGGCCGCGGCCTGGTCCCGAGGTGGCCGGTTAAGAGGGAGTCTACTGTACCTAATAAGTTGCAGATGCAAACATGTAGAAATAGATACATCATGCACCATGTTTTTGTGAATAGGCCTATCAGTTACCGGATTGCTGTCGCTTGTTTGATTCCTTTTCATAAAAGCCAAAATTTTATTTCAGTGTTTAAAATAATTTTAATGAAGCATGTACCAATATCACCAGTATATTTATTTCTCCTACAATGCAGAAAAGCTGAGAAAAATAGAGGACAAGTTCTGTGCTTGAATATATTTCTCAAATAATACAATTAGTCTAGATTTATAATTCCAAATTACATGTCGCGTTTAATGAGTGATATTTATATAAAAGACATAAAGATGTTGAAAGGCGCAGCATACTAAATTGTCACGTGTCCAGCCAGTCCAGACAATGTCTGCCAGTTTTCAGTGTGGTCTGCTGGAGACAAAGTTAACCAAGGACAAATCTGACACATGTATCTGACACATTACATTCCGTGTCCCTTGGCGGCGGGCTGTCTCGGACAAACCCTGTCACCCATAACCCTCAGACTTGGTCGCGTTCCCACAGAAAAGTCTTATAATGCAGGAAAAGTTTGTAAGGAAAAGCCTTTTGGCTGATTGGGTAGACAAAACAGGAGAAAGGATTCAGCTAGCTTACCTGAGAAGATTGTGTTCAGGCAGCATATGGATACACATAAAAAATACACATTTTTTCACTAATATTTCGTCCCTATGGAGGACTTCTTCAGAGTAGAGGAGAAAGAAAAGCTCTTCTTTCATAATGCAGGAAAAGTCACTTTTTTGTAAAAATTTAAATTATGTGACAATGAGCAAATTTTTTGCAATTTTCCTCAAAATTTTTTAAATAGAACACACAAAAGTCATTGATTTTTATATCTGTTAGTATATAGTGTTTTGGCTTTCAGTTACTTTATAACTTTTTGCTTTACCTTATCAAAACTAATCTAACCACTTTCAAAAACAGCCATGTAGTAGATTTTTGTCACAGACAATGACCAGATATGAACGCTTCATGTAGCTAATCCAGTTCTGGGACACACTTGAGTCAATAATGTCAGGAAAAGAAGTATTTTGTTATTCATAGATTCTAGGATTGTGAGGCCAATGTAATGAAGTCATATTTTGTTTAATTTCTATTCAAACCCCGTGTTTAAGTGATCTTCCGTTAACCAAAAGTACTTATATATAATGACTATGCCCATCACCATCCTATTGAGGAAAAATAAAAAATTGATGCACAATCGCACTTTGCCTCCAGATTTGCCGGTTCTGCTGGCACAGGATCAGGACGGACGAGAATGGGCTGTGCCCGGCGTGTCGCAAGGCGTACCCCGAGGATCCGGCAGACTTCAAGCCGCTGTCACAGGAGGAGGTGGCTCGACTCAAGGCGGAGAAGCGACAGAAGGACCAGCAGCGAAAGCAGAAGATCACGGAGAACCGCAAACACCTGGCCAACGTCCGGGTGGTGCAGAAGAACCTGGTGTTCGTGGTGGGGCTGCCCATGCGTCTGGCGGATGCGGAGGTAACGCATAGTATATTGTCAAAACAGGCAAATTCACATAAATTATTAACACGTTTGCGGCGGCGAGGTTTTTGCTCGAACCTCCTCGCCATCCTAGAAGTAATAATTTCGTCACCCCGCCGTAGCAGCAGCACTGCCCATTGAAAACCCACGTGGTCCCGAAATACATTATGCTATTGAGCAGTGCTGTGAAAAGTATCAGATTTCTAGCTCAGATCCTGGCTTAAAAATAAATCACGTTGTAAAGCATTGCAGCTTGGGAGCGATCGCACCCATCAGGATGGCATTAGGGTTCCGGGTGGGAGCAATCGCTCCCATGCCGCCGCGAACGTGTTAATTGTACAAAATATCCAGTAATGTTGTAAGGTTACTCCCAGGTGTCACTGTATTAATTACTGAACTATTAAAAATAGTCTACAAAAAAAAAAAAAAAAAAAAAAAAAACTGAAAAACATGATGATAAACTATAGAAACTAAATTAATTTGCATAATTAAAACCAATGACCTGAAATTATGTTGGTAAATAAACTAATAAATAAACAATTCAACCCAGATCCACATGTAAATATTTATTATAAAATTCCAGATAGCCTATATTTTGCGTTTAACTTACCTGTAGATATTAATTAGGACTATCATAGTAATGATGTCAGATATTCATATTGATCCATTCATCACTCACCTAATAATAATTATAGCCTAGTCTTAATAACTATTTATTTAAACTTAGCCTAATTTAATATATATTTTACAGTATAAACAAAAAAACTACTTCAAACACAAGTCAAATTTAATATTCCAAATAACCATGGTCATTCAAAATTTATATAGTGTGATTTCAAAATAGTGAAACAAATTCAGTGAAGTGTCATTTGTTTCCAAAGCAAGTATGAAGACCTGAATACCAAACATTATAGGGGGTATTAAACGGAGGGCCGTTTTTTTTTTTTTTCAACCTCTGATGGGCTATAAACAGAAGGCATGTTCATGTAAAACAATAATTTTAGTACCAAAAGAGCGGTACACTTAAGGTTACTTTTCGTCATAATCACCAAAGAGATTGAGACATTTGTCATATCTGTCGACGAGGTTTCCAATACTCTCTTCAATGAAAGTTGCCGCCGGTCAGGAATTCTGTATTCAGAGCAAAATTTCAACAACAACGAAATTCCAAAAAGTTAAAAAACATTTTTTATTAAAAATATATATTTAACAATTTTGTAGAAAAAACAGTAATGGTGAATTTTTGGTTTTATTTAACAATTCTGTCAGTTCTTTGAACAAGGTAATTTAAAACGACCTGGTTCAACAAGTTGACAGAATTGTTAAAGAAAACTACAAATTCACCATTAAGTTACTGCTTTTTCTACAAAATTTTGGATTTTTTTGTTTTTTACCTTTTTTGAATTTTTTTAAAACTTTTAACTAGGTTATTAAGCGGTTTAACTCCGTTTACTCCCTTTTTATATAGTTTAATTTAAAACAGTAATCTTTTGTTGGAATTCTTGCTCTGAATATGGAATTCTCGGCCGGCAGCAACTTTCTTTGAAGAGGGTATTGAAAACCTTGTCCACACATATGATTAATGTCTCAATCTCTGTGGTGATTATGTCAAAAAGTGTACCAATCTTTTGGTACTAAAATTATTGTTTTACATGAACATGCCTTTTATTTATTGCCCATCGGAGGTTGAAAAAATAAAACGGCCCTCGTACATTGTTGCTGAGCATCAACCCCAAATTCTCTCTCTTACAATCATGGCCTCATTGTGTTAACATCACTTTTGAACCGGGTTCCAATGCTAAGTAAAATTAATCCCATAAGATCATTATTTGGATCTAATTAATCCCCAAATTTTTACTAGGAAGAAGAGCCAGTACTACTAACATTTATTCGCTTTGTTATTTGGCCAAAGAAGAAGTGGTTTTGGTGAAGAAACTGAATATTGGTAATCGCAATCCATATAACAAACTAAGCCTATCGGGCGAATTGAGTAGCTCGATAAATCAACTGGAACACTATCAAGAAACTAAATTTACTCAATCAATAGACTTTAAAGCATTTTCAAGAAGATTAAATTATAATTGCCATTCAAAAAAAATGATAGCCTACAATTATTTAGGAACTGAACCTAGGCTGAATGACCAAATTTTAACCATTTTAATCTCATCAGATATCAATCAAAATCTAATTTCCAAGTGATCAAGAATTAAAATCAGTATCAATAATTATTATTTCATATTCAATATGTTGGAAATTTTAAAAGAGAATGTCCCCATGATCCAACAACCCCTGATATTAAGAGTCAACATATCTACCAACTGTAGCTAGGCCGGATCATTAAAAGACATTCAGAGAATATTTATAAATATTCAATTAAGTAACTTAAATATCCCCTTATATTTAATGTATATTTAATTTAATAAATTTCAGAATATTTATTTGAAGATAGGTTTAGTGATGTGTCTGGTGGAGATTTTGAAGGTGTTAGTGCTGAAAACAGTGTGTATTATCTGTGTATGTAGGACTTTCATACTCTTTGCTAGTTCTAACCTGCAATCTCTAGGCCTATGCCTAAAGGTGTTTTGTTTTTCAAATATTTTTTTACATCGAACATATTTTTCATTTTATTTGATAGGAAATAAATTCTCTACAATTGTGTAATAATAAATAGTAATTTTTGATTATCTTGTTTAACTTGACTTTAAAATTTTATGAGAAAATTTTTTTCCAAAAAATGATCATCTCTAATAAAATTTTGTTATTGATTTGGGATCATGTTATTGTTTTATATATATATATATATATATTAGAGGTGTGCGGATATCCGAAAATTCGGTTCGGTTTCGGATCGGATCGGATATCCGAATCCGATCCGAAGATTTTATTGATATCCGTATATTCGGGTCGGATATCCGACTTTTACGGATAGACTGTATATCTGGTGTTAAACACAGTATCAATGCACAAATATTGTTTTGGGCGATGGCCATTCTGCATAAAATGGTGACTATGCGACGGAACGTCTAAAATGACGTCCAAAGTACTGAAGCAGACCAATAAGTCAGAAGTCAGATAATAGAATAACGGGAAATAATCAAGACACCAAGCGACCAAGGTTAAGTGTTTAACATTCAACGGCACAATTGACAAAGTGTCAATTCTGAACCCTCTCGCTTGGAGCGCTAGCAGTAAAGATTCAAGTCTCGGCCAATCATGGCAACACGAAAAGCTCTAGTTTTTATTCCACCCGCCTGAATCGCTAGTGTCGTGGTGTTTTGAGCGCTAGTTGTCGGGGGACAATTCATCATTCGTAGTTTCGTGACTCAATATAAGATTTAATCTCATGAAGATTACGATCGCGTTTGACTATGAACTTGTGAAGGCATTGGATCGGATCGCGATTCAACCGTACGGTCTGTTGTCGTCTGTAATTATTTGCTCTTTGATGTTGAAAGGTTATGTCTTTATACCTCTGATCGTGTTTTAAACTGATTTAAACATTTTTATTGTCTCTTAATTATTGATGTCTATCTGGAAAGGAAAAAGAATAGAAAATGAGTGTCGTGTGGAAGTCTTTTGCCATAACTGACATTGACTGTTTGACAGAATGCTCTGTATGCAAGATGAAGCTAGGTTATGTTTTCCTACCATCATTTTGGTTTCAAATAAAATTATATTTTGCTAAAAGTCCTACTTTGTCATATTGTACACTGGGATGTTTGCCTGGTGAGTAGTTTTGGCCTAGGCCTATAGCAACTCTAATTAGAGCTTAGGTTAGGGCTAGTTCAAAATAATGTTGACATGTTCATTTAGGCCTAGGGCCAATTAATGTTTACAGTGATCATGACAAATTATAAATTGACTTTGTTTTAAAGCTTTTGAATTTTTATTAAATTAATTGATTTTGATATTCCTAAACAGTTTTTATAATCAAGGCCTAGATCTAACCTAAAAATTGTGGCTTCAAATCGGTTAACTGTTTGTCTTTCGGTTTACTGCGCAAAAATCCGAATCCGAAAACTATCCGATCCGATCCTGTTACTATCCGATCCGAACCGATCCGAATCTTAACTATCCGAACCGAATCCGATCCGAAAAAAAATTTCACTATCCGCACACCTCTAATATATATATATATATATATATATATATATATATATATATATATATATAATATATTACCCTTTTTTCCCAATCAAGAAAAATATTAATACATGTATGTAATACAATTGTGCTCAATTGTTAGATTTTGTACAAATTTATTCATGAAAGCCTGCAAAACTGCATTAAAAACCCGGGCTGGGAGAATTACACAGCTAATGAAATTCCCAGGAGTCAAGGGGTTAATTCTAAGCAGTCTTTTTGAAACACCTGTCAACTGTGAAGAGATATAGTTGGTTGATGGAAATTTAATAGCTTTATTACTATGACACTATAATGAAAATGAATTAAAACCAACGATCAAGACTCGGTTAACAAAGTAGGTACTAGAAAGAAATAGGCCTATATTACAAAATGCTCAATTTTGCGCACGGGCCCCCAAATAATTCAAGTAATACAGGCTCACAGTTAATTTAGGAATTAAGTTATAAGTGTCATTTTCCAATAAGAACTACCATCCCTTTAAAATTTACAATCTGACCATAATGTTGGATAATTCATGATTTTTTTACAGATATGTATTGATAAAATTAGTTATCTATCTCAGTTTTAATATCTGATTGTTTCAAAATTGCTACAGTACTATGTTTATACCCTTAAGTAACAAAAATTCTCAGTTTCCCTATATTGCTGCGGAGAAATCATATATGTTTGTAAGGGAACTAGGTCCATTGCAATAGCCCTCTTCCTTATTTCCCCCCTTATTTCCCTTTATAATAATTTTTTTTTCAAAATCACCAGTTTTTAATTAAAATCATTGATTAGACAACTTATTATAAGATAGTTTAAGACCTCCAAATTTTTTAAGTTTACTTTTTTATGTTTGTTTTTTAGAAATTTGTTTCAGAACTGAAAGGGTAAATTTTCATTTAGAATGTCATCTTATTCTGATAATTATAACTTGCTGTTAATTTCTTCTTATCTTATCACTGTACAAATGTAGTGTTCAAGAAGAAATCGAGTTCATGTAATCAATATTAGCCTTGAATAAAACTGAGATGAAATTATACGGGAAATCATTTTGTTCATTGGCGAACATATTAGGGAAAAACTCATTGAAAGCAAATACTATGCCTAATCATCAATTGCAAAAACATTGTATACGCATGTATAGGCCTAGTGCTTGTAATTTTGTTATTTGAGTTCACTCTCAAACAAACTTTATGTCTAGACATTAAATAACAGCATATAAAATGTCTAATAATAATCAAACACCTTAAGACTTTAAAAATATAAGTACAAAAATTAAAATAATTTAATTTCAATTTATGAAAATTGAGTCCTGGTACTTTATATTTAGTTTTGTGATGAATTACTTTTTGGTTAGGAAGAGTTATTATTTCATAAAGCATGTAATTCCACATCTTCATCGTTACTTGATCCTACTTTCTTGACTCTGTGGAAATTCTTATTTTTATTAGTTAATCTCACAGGTGTAATATTCCAGTGTTGGTGCGGATTAAATAATTTATTAGTTGAATTTTATATGTTTCAGATCTTGAAAAAACACGAATATTTTGGAAAATATGGCAAAATTCACAAAGTAGTTATTAATCAAAGCACATCCTACGCCGGTTCACAGGTAAGATGTTAGAATTCTAATCGACTTGTATTTTTCATTTGATGTATATTTTTTAATATTAAAAGGTAAATAAATTGGGATTTGTTTTCTTAAAATTTTGTTCTTGGAAGGCACTAACTATGTTGCCTTCAGATTTATAGTAAAAAAAGTGTTGTAAGAAAAAAAATCATTTATTTTTTATATTAGACAGTTTTTGCAACATACCTTACGGTAAACGCTAAACACTATTTTTAAATTGACAAATTTACGTATATGACGTTATACAGGATAGTTCAAGTGTGGAATTATGTCTAATGCTTACTATTTAACACTTTCCAACAAGCTTTTGTAGGTTCAAGCAGAAAAAATACATAAATCCGCCATTATTTAAATAGTGTTTATCATTTACCGTATGTGCAAAAACTCTCTATTAATTGCATGTTGTTCAGCAATATTTTTTTCTGAAAGTTATAAATATTTTTATATTAATTTTTAAAGTACGCTTGTCATATAGTATTATTCTTTATTTTGTTAGTGAGTCTCTAACGGGGTTTATTTGTTAAAAAAACTCACAAAGTTTTGTTGTGATTACATTAGATCCAAACGGGAATGATTGGGTCTAGATGAATGAAATAAGGCCGGGGGTTGGCCATGTTTGTGCACCCATATCCTTCTCACGGCATTGGTAGAACACAACAAAATCTCATTGTTTATTTTTAGAGTCAATCACGTTTATCAGCTGTAGTCGGATGTGATATCCTAATGATGTTGTTTAGTGTGATTTTGTTTTTGTTTTAAAACTATCAAACCTATAGTTTTTATAACTGAGAATATTAGGCTCTTTCATATCAGCTACTCATTTTAAATCAGGATATGAGTAGTAAAGAAAGCAAATTAACTTAGATTTAGAAAGATATTTTACATCCTTCCCTAAGAATTTGAATATTGGGTAAACAGCTGTGAACTATTTGTTCAGGGTCCAAGTGCAAGTGCTTACGTGACGTATCAAAAGGCGGATGACGCATTGCGAGCGATACAGGCAGTGAATAACATAGTTGTAGATGGCAGAACTGTCAAGACTTCTTTAGGGACCACCAAGTACTGCTCACATTTCATGAAAAACCAGACGTGCCCTAAAGGAGACTGCATGTACCTTCATGAACTCGGTGAGTACATTTTTGAAGCTGGATGTTAGGCAAGTTATTAATAACCTGTGTATGTATCTATATCTATAAAAGAGGAAGTATGTATATATATTTATATGTATGTTGCCTATAGACTCCGAAACCGCTCAACAGATTGCAACGAAACTTTCAGGCATTATTAAGCATTATTCAAGGATGGTTTGTGTGAAGTTTAGTGCAAATCTGTCCAAAGGGCTCTGACCCAGAGGGCATACAATGGTGCAGTGTCAGGTTTTAGAAATTTAGTGTTTACAAAATGAACTGCTGTAATTAAAAAATTTGAAAGTTTCATTCAAGCAGATGCTTATAATCATAGAAGTAACCAGGTGTGAGGTATAATGTTGATGTTTGTGTTGTCTTTATGGCTCCGCCCTACGGAAGCTCACAATTACACTAAAAGCCTACAGGTGGTGAAATTTGACAAGGACAATTCTCTTTGTCCATAGGTGCACCATAGGTCCATAGGTTTTGCAAATATAGTTTTTTAAGCTCTTTAGGGCTCCACCCCACTGGACATTGAAATTACTTTAGGACCTCCGGAGCTGAAATTTTATGGACGTTGCTCTTTACTCATAGGTACTCACTAAGAAACAATTTTGCAAATATAGTTTTTGAAGCTTTTTAGGGCTCTGCCCATTAGACTTCAAAATTACTTCAGGGTCACCAGGGTTGAAATTTGACATTGGACTATTCTCTTTGCTCATAGGTACTCACTAGGAAACGGTTTTGCAAATATAGTTTTTTAAGCTCTTTAGGGCTCCACCCCACTGGACTTCGAAATTACTTTAGGGCCACCGGGGTTGTAATTATATGGATGATTCTTTTTGTTCATAGGTGCTCACTAAGAAACGGTTTTGCACATATCGTTTTTAAGCACTTTACGGCTCCGCCTCACTGGACTTTAAATTACTTTAGGGCCACTGGGGTTGAAATTTGATGTACGATTCTTTTTGTTCATAGCTACTCACGAAGAAACAGTTTTGCAAATAATTTTTAAGCTCTTTAGGGCTCCGCCCCACTGGACTTTAAATTAGTTTAGTGCCACCATGGTTTAAATTTTACTTGGACATGCCTTTTTGCTTATAGGTACTCACCAAGATTGGTTTTGCAAATATATTTTTTAGTAGGGCTGTGCTCCACTGGACTTTAAAATTAATTTAGGACCTCCGGGGTTGAAATTTGACATGGACGTGCCTCTTTGCTCATAGGTGCTCTTGCATTTTGCAATTACGATCAATGGCAAACTTTGACTATTCTGGGTTTAAATTTGCAAAATGCCTGTTTATCCTTTGGCCTTACAGTAATATTAATATACTTACTTTCTATGCCATTGACTTTTTTTGTTATATAAAAAAACTTAAAACTTATC
The DNA here is from genome assembly GCA_030545055.2 of Neoaliturus tenellus. NCBI lineage: Eukaryota > Metazoa > Arthropoda > Insecta > Hemiptera > Cicadellidae > Neoaliturus > Neoaliturus tenellus. The sequence continues at coordinate 329,933,419 of CM061531.1, read as the reverse complement.
TTTTTTTTTTTGTTACATTAAAATAGCTTTATTTATGTAAACAACTAAATTTGAGCGCAGCAACGCGCGTCGGGTAACTGCTAGTTTCTCTTAATTTTCAAACTTCTCAGTTAAATACGTGAAGAATATACAATATGTGTTTCAGGTTGTACTGGGAATAAACTTATCGTGTATCGGCTTGTCGCAAGTCTAAGCCACGTCTCGTCAGTTTAAGTCCATATTTTTCTTTGTTTATGGCTTAACTTTGTAACAACAAAAATTGTAATCATTGGGTGGATATATTTTGCAATCAGTATTGGCCCAAACACAATTCTATGCAATTAAACTACCGTGCTAAAAATGTTTCTAACTACAAACCAAACTTAAACAGGTGATCCTGAAGCCAGCTTTACAAAAGAAGAAATGCAGCAAGGGAAACATCAGGAGTATGAAAAGAAGCTACACGATCAACTGATAAATGCTACACTAAATAGGTTAGTTAGGATTTTAAGATAGTTCACTAGCATGTAACTTTGTATGACATTGAAGAAAGAAACTATCATGTGTGGAAGTAACTTACAAAAAAATTAATTAAATAACCCATCAAATTATGCATCAAAACAACTCTACAATTTGTAAAAACTTCTTAATTTAATCATCCCTTAACTAGGCAGTGCTTTTCTCATATTTTACTTGATACAACATTTTTCATGCAATATTAACTTTTATCTAATCTCTCTTTGAATTTGTTTAAATTCTCTCTCTGCACACAAAAATAAATAAGTAAATCTTAGGCTTAGGTTCTTCGTAGTTTAGTGCTTGACTGCTATCTACATTTATAAAAGAGGATGTTGGTATACATAGATGTATTTATATATTTGTAATCGATGGTCTCAGAAACCGCTGGACCGTTTGCCATGAAATTCAGTTTGGAAAATTTCACGGAGTAGATTTGTAAGCCGTTAGTTTTAACAGCCCTCAGGGCTTAGCCGCAAGACCGCCTAAACTTACCCATGTCAGGGTTTGTTGGAGTTTTAATCTGAGTTATTTATGAACTCAAAAGGTGGGATATATTTGTTAAAAAAAAAAAGAAAAACAACAATCGATGGAATTACCTGCCAGCTGGCAGTTGTTTAGCTTCAGACTGTACTGCTTTGTAAGAACCCTTTTGTTTCCCTCGATTGTGAGCGGTCGTGGTTGTGTTTGCAGGAAGCCGACGCCGAGTCCCCCCGCGGTGGCGGGGGCGGGGCAAGGGTCGACCACGCCCCCAGCGCCCCAGCAGCCCACCACGAAGGAGGCGTGGCCCTCCCTACAGCCTGGCCAAACTCAACCCTCCGCCACCAACAGTTCGTACCTCCATAGAGACACACGGTCTATCATTATCTTCACCAGGAAATAGCAAGACTGATTTTTCAGGGCTTGTAACTGGTTATTTTTTTTATTTTTTTGCTCTTGGTTATTTTTTGTTATTTTTTGTGAATTTGGTTATTTTTGTTATTTTTTGTGATTTTGGTTAATTTTTTGATTTTTTTAGGGCAATTAGGTTTTTATCGTTCTATTTGTTTGAAGACAATAGACAAATTCTTTATTAACATATCATAGAGAAATGCAATGGCGTCAATTTTACATAGTTTTTTTTTTCTTCATTAGGCCAGTCCAGGTTTTTCATTCTTCCTCCAGTCCAGGAATTCATCGATGGAGTAAAATGGTCGGTCGATGAGCCAGTTGGTCAGGGCTGTCTTCAATTTCTTCATGTTCAGCATCTTTAGATCTTCTGGTAGGAGGTTGAAGAGTTTTCTCCCCATGTATGATGGTTTCCTCTCGTATGATGCAGTGTGATGTAGAGGGAGGTGAAAGTTTGATGCATGACGGATGTTGTATGTGTGTATATCATGGCCTCGTTGCAGCTGTTCGATTGTGGCATATAGTATGACTTCTTTTATGTATAGGCCAATGACTGTTAACACATTTGCAGTTATGAAGGCATTTCTGCAACTCTCCCTTGGGCCAAGGCCGACCATAATTCTGATTGCTCTTTTCTGAAGAAGCAGAATTTTATTAAGGTTCCCTGCTGTTGTGCCTCCCCAAACTGCAAGGCCGTATCGCAAGTGGGACTCGAACAATGCGTGGTAGGCAGTTTTTGTTGTAGCTTCGTCACTCACAAAGTTTACTCTTTTCAAAACATATAAGCAGGAGTTCAGTTTTTTGGAGAGTGTATCAGTGTGATTGTTCCAGGATAGGGCATTGTCGATAGTCATTCCTAGAAATTTTGTCTGGCTTTCCATTGTCACTTCTGGCAGCTCTGGGACTTCTTCCTGTCTTCTCCCAAAAGCTAGTTGTTTGTTTTTTTCAGCGTTTACAACTAAGTCATTTTCATGACAGTATTGATACGCCTTATTTAGTGCAATGTAAGAGTTGATGGCCAAGTTGTTTGGTGATGACTCGGCGACTAAAAGTGTCGTATCATCGGCATACATTAGGGGAGTACTGTGCATTCCTAGATATTGTGGCATGTCATTTGTCAGGAGAATGAATAGGACTGGTCCCAATACCGATCCCTGAGGCACACCCCTATTTATGAGTAAAGGGTTGGATCTTACTTCTTGGCGTATGTTTTTTTGTGTGTCTTGAATCTCAACAACCTGGCTTCTTCCTTCTAAATAACTCCTGAACCACGCGTGGGCTTGTCCTTTTACACCAAGTTGTTCAAGTTTGTTGAGGATCAGTTCGTGTCCCAAACAATCGAAAGCTTTGCTGAAGTCCAGCATAATACCAGTAACCAGATGTTTTTCTTCCAAGCTATCGATGATGAATTCCGCAAGTTTGATTATGGCAGATGTTGTGGATTTTCCCTTGATGAATCCGTGTTGGCTTTCTGTTAACAGGTTGTTATATTCGCAGTGGTCCATTAATCTTTTTAAAACTACTTTCTCGATTACTTTGGAAAAGGTTGAGATTAATGATATTGGTCTGTAGTTTTTTACTTCAGTCTGATTTCCACTTTTTAGCTTGGGGTATACTTTACTTTGTTTAAGTGCGGCTGGAAAGTGGCCTTGATTAAGGGATAGGTTTGTTATTTTGACTAGAGATGGGATTAAAGCTTTTTTGCAGTGTTTCAGTATCTTAGCTGAAATTTCATCTAATCCTGACGAGGTTTTGGGTTTGAGATTGTCGATGATCTCTTCAATTTCTCGTTCATTAGTGAAAGGTAGCTGTGTTAAATCGTTATCTGAGGTTTGTTGAGGTACAGGTTGTTTTGTGACTTTTGGCTGGTTTTTTAGGGTAATTTCTGCAATACTGGTAAAAAACTGGTTGAAGTGATTAGCAATTGTGTGGGGGTTGGTGACGATCTCACGTCCTATGGCAATTTGCGGTTGTGTTGTTTTTTGTTGATTATTCATCCTCTCATTGTTTATGACTTGCCATAAGGCCTTGGATTTATTTTCAGCATTTGCTATGTGATCTGCTGATGCTTGGCGTTTTATTGATTTTAGCCTCATGTCATAATCTTTCTTTGCCTTGCTCATATCATTTTTATCGGCTGAAGCTCGTAAAACTAAATAAATTTATAAAAAGGGAAAAAAGTAAGAGATGGATAGGGGAGGGTTTTTTCCTACTTAAAAATTTATTATTATTATTATTATTATTGCTTTAGTAGATGAAACTTACTGAGTTCAAAACTATCCTACATCATTTTTATTGCCTACATGTTTTTAATATCCCAATAAAATGCCGGTTTTTGGAATTTTTAGTGACATTTTGGGTTTATTCAAGGTTTTTTTTTTGTTATTTATTTAATCATTTTGGTTATTTTTTTATTAACCTCAAGAACTGTTACAAGCCCTGATTTTTCAACTGTGTGTACAATCATTTCAAAACTATGTTTTTGTGGTCTTTCACATATTTTTTTCTTACCACCAAACCAGAATAATTTTTATAATTTTGATGGTGTAGGATATAGACACTTTTCTAAACTTTCTTCTAGCTATGTCCTAGTAACCTTCTCTGACTATTGTACATTAATATTTTTAACATTGCAAGCATTGAAGTGATTGTAAAGTTAATACCAATAGGTTTACAAAATAGGTTAAATAAGAAATGTATTCTGGCTCAAAGTCATATATGTTTGAGCTTTCTAAACCAGCAGATCTTTCTGACGCGGTTTTGAACAAGTGATCATTCTTTGGCAGTCATGTTTTATCTATGACAATATCTCATTCTGCTTTGGGGCTTCCTATTTGAGTCAGTCAATTCAACTGAAAGAGGACCATTTGTTAAATTGGTGACAGGTGCATGTCTCAGTACTCACTTTGCTGAAAAGTTAAAAGAAAACCAAGCAGTGGTATGGAGAGAAAAGGTTAAGGTGCCTTGACAACGTAACATTTGGTTATGCACCAGTTGTCTATTATAAAATTAGTCTTGTTATTTTTTAGCCACACAATAAATCTAATAATTCAAACCCATAAAAATGTTTTCAACAAAGTATATTGTTTTTTAGATATAAATTATTAAAGTATTTTTATTGCATTTATAGTTCTCATTGATGTAAAAAAAAAAAACATCACTGGTGTAACTTTTATAGAAAAATTTAAAGAATTCGTCATTCATATAATAATACAAATAATCTTTTAAAGTTTGATTATTTGATCAATTGGAAGTACAGAAAAACTTTGATAGTTCGACACTTTTTGGACCTAGAGAGTGTCTTAAAGTATCAAAATGTCAAACTGTAGGGAGTAACTGGGTAATTTAAACACAAGGAGTATAAAAATCATGATTTTAATTTAGGAAACACTAAACTTAAACAAAACAATAACTTAATTGAAGTTTAACATAACAATAATTCAAATCATTTGCCACTTGGTTTTCATTTTCACCAACATTTTCGGCCAACATGGATACTATCAGTCGTTACTGACATGTTAAGTTGTCACGGATGGTGTCGAACTACAAGGAGAGACGAACTATTGAGAGTCAAACTATCCAGGTTCTATTGTATTTAATTTTGAATATAATATAGTTCAAGTAGAACAGCTTCATTTGTAATTAGTTGTTTGACATAATTAAAATTTGTAATAACTATGTTTTCACTGTGTAGCCCATACACAATATGCTTTAATTTGTGCACTTGACTACTTGGTCAGAGTACTTGCAATAACCTTTGTAAATATTTTAACAAAACATTGAAAACAAGTGAATAAAACTCTTTCGTCTTTTTATTCCAAAATAAGCCACTAAACTGAGCTCCTCTTAACCCAACCATCATAAGTCCCAAAGGAGTGCTATGTGCTGTACAATTTGTTAACAATCATTTTCAATATATTTTGCAGTGACGGTTCCAGTGTCCACAGCGCCAACAACCCCACAACCCTCGCCGCCGAACACCAACTCACAACACAACAGTAAAGGGAAATCAAACAATTCAAAAAGCCATAAAAAAAGACCACAATCAGGAGATGACAGGTACGACAACAAATTATTACTCAAGTAAACCCTTCCCGTACTTACCTATGGAACTTGCCGGCAAAGCAACAAAGAGAAGTGACTTTTATTTTGTTAATTAGTGGAGCTTTTGTTTTACAACTGGTGTATATATACTTATATTGTAAATAATAAAGTCAATTTATGCAAGTCGATTTCTTTTTAATTTCAGTGCACTCTTGTTTATCCGGATTAATATGCTGACGGCCGGTCTGGATTTCGGAAAATTTGGATAGATTGGAGTCACCGATGGTCATTGTTTCCGTAGTTTATAATGAAATGTGTTGTGGGCAGACCGTACTGAATATCAAATTGGACACAGATGCAAAAAGTCAAATGCGCAAAGTTCGGATCTGGCGTATCCGTTTAATCGAGAGTGTACTGAATTGCTTTCTTAGTTAGACACTGGTTTTTATATATTTTCTGATGCCATATTTACTAGTATCAAGAAGCCTTTCAGTAAATTGATTCTCTTGTTGAAAAGTTTTTTGGCAAAGTTGATAAGGTTACGATAGTTGTAGATAACAGAAGATCTACTGGTTACTGAAGTTACCGAAAGTCATGGATATTTGTTAGTGGTCATGGAAGTCACTGAAAAGTCACTTATTTTTCTTTAAAATGCAAGAAAAGTCATGGTTTTTTTTTGTATAAATTGAGAAAATAAGGCTATTGTGAGCAAAAGTTTTGCGACTAGCAATTCCCCCCCCCCCCAAATTTTCTAAACAGTCCACACAATAGTCACTGATTTTTAACATTTTTAATGTTCTAAAGTCACCGAAAAGTCACTGGTTTTTGTATATATTTGGCAGGGACACCCTGAGAGACAAAAGCTTTTGTGGTGAAGAAATGGTTGATTATTCTGATTGCTAACTAATCCTTCGATTTGACATGTGGTGATGGTGAATATTTAAAAAGGACGTGCTAAATCAATCCAAGAAAAGTTTATACATTCACTGTGGTAAACATAGTTTGACATGGTCAGTTCTGATTAGCCCATGGTGAAACTAATAGAATCTCTCTAATCGGAAAGATATCAGATGAGTGTGGTGCTGGATTAATGAAAATGCTAGGTTAGTCTAAGAAGTCAATAAAACACACCAATGTAGATTTTACTCCCCCCTTTTACGCAGCCAACTGTAGATGATGATTGGACCTCGTAAAAGCAGCATCTAGCAATGATACCATGTTAATTTCATCAAGTACTAGTAAAAAATTTTAATATTAAACAATCGACTTGAATCATCAACTATTGAACTGCAAAAACTTGGCAAATTAGAGATGGAGATCGTCTTATGACCCAAATTTCATATTTTTTTCATAAGTAATATCAGAAAAAGCTCTGAAAAAATTTGTTACAAAAAGTTATCAGCATTTTTTTAAAAGAAAACCGACTTCCACTGGAGGGTCACATTGGGCTCTTTCCATATCATCCACCGCAAACTGGTTTGTTTATGTTTTTGCCTATAACGTGACAAATTCCAGACACTTTAATTGTGGGATTTATCACGTGATAGGCAAAAACATAAACAAACCTTTTTTGTACTGGATGATCGTGAACGAGCCCATTGGCAATGGACCGGATTGCAGCTGGGCTACTGTATGTTAACAGGATGTTAACCCCATCCAAAATGGTGGCCAAAATCTTTCTGCTCAGTGGCATACACTGATGTTATACCTCAATTTCAAACAAGTACCGTACCAAATTTATCGAGCCTTGCTTGTTGGGTTTAATTCACTTTTGTTATAATATCATGGTAATCATGCGATTAAGTCTACAACCAACACTTTTTCACAGTTAACAGCTGTTAAACCAATTCCTGAAAGTAGTGTTCTTTATTTTTGTTTACCGTTTGACAGCTGTTTGAAAAAAGTTTAACTTTTTTACTTTGTTTAAGAAACTCGTGGAATCTTAATTATAACTTGTTTATTTCGTGTTTTACTCTATTGAACTCTCTGTTTTAACCGTGGTTTTGGGTTATCCGGGACCCTTCAACCAGTTTTTACCCCGGATAATCGGGAGTTGACTATACCAGTTTTTCAGAAGACTGTTGTACGGGAGATAGGAGTATGTCTGACTCACAGTTCTTCTTAAAAACTATTGCTTTAACATGATGATCTTAATGAATTAAAGGAGGAAAATTTTGATGTAGAACTGTTATGTAGCTAATAAAATTTTGATTGACCTATTCGATAGGCTACATTGCCTTACAAGTTTAAGGCCCTATAGGAGTTTTCTTTTAGACAGTGTATCCACTTTTTCAGCTAACACGTTGGTCATAACTTCATGTAGAAGTTTGTCTTTACTTACATATATCGTACATAAATTCAGAAGAGTGAATAATGTGATGTTTTGATAATGGCTGCAAGGTAGAAGAAATTAAAATCTAGGAAGAATTTTATGAGAATATACGCCAAGGTCTCTATATTTTAATATCTAAGGCTCAGTATGAAGAAATCTAAAAGGGTTTACTCACTTTTACAAGTTCCCAATTTTTTCATGAAAAATCATTCTTATTGCCTTACACGATTTATACAAGGCCAAGGCTTTCACCATCTCAATTGTGGGAAAGTGGTTTCAAATTTAGTATTGAAAATTGGAAACCGTAAAGCATGTCTACAACTAAAAGTAAAAAGACTCGCCCAATAAATTGAATAATTTCCAGATGGATACTATAAATGATGTTGTGTGTAGGAAAACTAGAGAGAATGGTAGTGCGTCGAGTACGAGTAGCTCCAGCAGCAGTTCACAGCCAGTACTGGAACATTCGCAACATCCCCACTGGGAGCAGCACCAACATGCGGAGCCAGCCCTGGTCAACGGGGAAGTCCCACTCAAAAACATCCCCCCTCCGCCACATCTGCACAACACCCTTCCAGGTGCGTGACTAGAACAACGTGGTCATGGTGACGTGTAGAGGGTGTTGAAAGGTGGATCAGTTTCTTGGATTTTTCTCTTAACATGGCCAATTTCAACCATTTTTAGAATTAATTTTTAGGACAAAGTCTTGGTAATTATAATTGGTCTTAGTGAGCTTTTTTTATTCCTCAATTAACGGTCTCCTTTTTTTAGACGGTACAACAGGTATTTAAACCGTCATTGTTGTTAACCATCTCTCTCTGTTATCCATCACCCTTTCATGGCGCCTTGCCTAAACTGTATGAAAAATATAGGTTGTGTTACCTTTATCCGTCAGTTCTAAACTTGAAACATCACACTTATGTTGACATGTTTCGGTTTAACTAAACCATTATCAAAACACAGTACACTTGCAGATCCAAATGGTCGTAGTCAAAAGTTAAATAAAATAATTTACACGAACACACACAAAATACACAGTACATTCAAGTCACGGATAGGCCTATCACTCGCACGGGTCATGACGGACACGGGTCAGGTCGCAAACTCAAAAGGTTCTCAGGTCTCAAAAGGGTGTCTGCACCCTTGAGAAGAAATAATGTAGAATTTATGTTTGCCATAGGGTGCATGTAGACATTTTTAATGTAAAAAAAATAAACGTTTAAATGTCTTTCAAATGGTACAATTTATTTTTCCAATCTGGAAACCTGTTTTACCGTACAGTATTCATTTGATAGTGTATACCTCTTTTTAATTAGCTATACTTCTGGTTAATATTATTAAGGAAGTGATTGTGATGTTTAAAAAAGTTATGATTTTTTAAGGTTTTAATTCATGTGTTATGTTTACACTCTTTTAAATGTACTATTTGTTTGTTAATGTAAGCAGGAATATTGCATTTTCAATAAGTACACACTCTTCGTTTGAAATTATTTCAGAACAAAAATATAAAATAAAATAGGGATATTTTTTAAGATAAGCTATTTGAATCCTAAATCCCCTGAAGCATTTTCTTGCTTGACAAACTTTATTGCAATGTAATAAATAGATCCTTCATTGATATTGAATAAGATTGGTTCTGCCCAAATATGGTCTCCAATTTTAATTAGGCTTATTTCAAACTTTCTTTAAATGTAATCAACTTATCAATATATTCTGTTGTAAATTTTTCTAATTAAATATTCATTAAAAAAAGGAAAACGTAACCTGGAAAAATGATTCAAGTAGAAATTTATATTTCATTCTTGCCATAACTGTTTTATTTTTATTGCAGGTATATAGCATGCCCCAAAATATCAAGGTAAACCAATAAATAAGATGTAAAACGACATCGTGAGGATGTTTTGAAAATTGAAAATATGACATGCACACTATTTACTCAGTAATTTTAAAATCATCGTTAATTTATAAACAAGCTTTTCTTATAATTTTTTACAGAGCAACTGTTGATGTTTAATATTGATTAAGTATATGATCTCTGCAAAGCAAGCTTTTTGTTCTCCCACTCTTGAGATTATTTTAAGCAAATTTTGTCTCTGCTTTTCAGATTTTGGGGCTGCAAAATATTTTATTTTTGAGTTTTCAAACTTAGCTTTGCATGCTCACTATTTGGTTTCTGTTAATTTACTTCTATACGTTGAGTCCTTACTTTCAGTATCAATATTGAAATAAAATTAATTTTGAAGATAATGGATATTGAAAAATTATTAATAAGCTATTCCTAGATTTAAATAACAAATAAATACTAAAATCGTCTTGACCTGAAAGTGGGTCTTTTTAAAATAAAGTAGAAATTTTTGGTCATTTGATTTTGTGTCTAACCAAAAAAAATCTCAAATTATAACCACCTTAGTTGACACAATTTGTTTGTTCTCTTGTCGTGAAATGATCAAGCGTAGCTCCATGCTAAGACCTCATATGTTGTGTTACAGAGCCCAGTCTAACAGGAAGGCATAGAGCAGCCACACTTCTAGAACCAGACAACAATTCTTTCTTCTCTTCCAATAATTTTTCCAAAGTTCTAAACTCAAATTATACCACAGGTGGTAAGTTTCACTATTCAGTATTCACCAACCTTGTTTTTCATCATTATGATTATTTTTAGTAGATTTTTTTCTTATTGCAATTTAGATTTATGACTCCTACTTCTGGATATTGATTTCAATTAATAGAAATACATTTTTACTGTTTCAATATCCTTGTTGTTGGAGGGTAACTACATGTTTCATGGCAACAGCCACTTCCTCAGGTTCCAAAAAGGGTCGTCAGCATTTAAAATTGATACAACGCACAAACACGAATATATAAATACACATTTAACATTAGAAATCTCGGTAATGGGGATACACAAACTCTCGGTGCGTGCACGCATTTTGTCGGGCGGCTGCAAGCAAGTTGGAACTTAGCAACAGCGGAGGGAGATGAATTTGAGTGTATTGTGGCATCAAAGAGGTTAATGAAAGCTATTCATGTGTGAGGGTCTCCATTAGTGTTTAAGATCTATTTTAGGTAATCTTACCATGGATGTATTGGAGGTTTCTTGCTTGCCGGTACTATCTTGAGAATCTACTGAGTGTGAATCATCATTTGATTTAAATTTGGAAAGATAAGTGTTGATTTTACTGTCTATTGTTACAAAAAGTTCATTTATCCTGACGGTTAGTAAGATTGTCTTTGTCATAGTCTGCAGGTGGGTCAAAAACATCTAAAAGCTTAGTTAGTTTTGTCAAATTCAGCTTGCTTTGTTTTAACTTCTGTCTGGTACACTAAAACCTTTTGATAGTCTGTATCAAGAGGGGATTCCAGAGAGAAAGTGGTTACAATTGACAAAATCTTGTTTAGGTGGGCTTTGATTACATTACGTGTATGAGACTTCCAGTAAACATTGTTGTATTCCTGATTTGTGTAACTCATTTGCTGGATATTAAAGATGGCATGTTTGACATAGATATAGGAGTTGACCTGTATTGTTCAGTTTCCGAGTGGCCAGTCAACGGGTTGAATCACATGCCTGATGTCCTTCCTCCCGTGCACCATTCGGAAGACTGGCAGGCAGCTTTCGGATTCGCTACCGTCCAGGATGAACATAATGACTTGGTAAGCTAAGTTATTAGAGGTTTTAGTCTCCAAAATCAATGTTGATTTTGTCCATAGTGTGGTTTTGTCACATGATAGTTGAATCATGGTGACCGAATGTTAAAATGGTAATTAAATATGTTTACATAGGCTCAACAAAACTAACTCGTTTTACAAAATACTTGTAAATTGTTGCACGAATCCTACAAATTTTGCGGTAAAAAGTTCAAAAGTAACAACGTTTGCATAAATAACGTCATTCCTCTAATATAACAAAAATATGTTGAGTTAATATCGTAGCTGGTGCAGTGTTGCCACGCGAGTATGGCCATGGCTTTGTGGAATTCGCCCTTAAGTGTGTAATCAGCGAAATAACCCTTAACAAAGCATTAATTCTTGTATGTCTAATTCGATATCATTGCTACAAATTTACATTTCAATGCCTTAAAATTCAAATTGTCATAGGTTACAAGTAGTGGCTATTTTCTACTGATAAAGGAATTGTAATTGCCATTTCGTAATAGATAAGTTAGGTAATTTCTAAAAGATTGGGAATTTGCTTCTGGCACCACGACGACTGGCAACACTGCTGCTTGTGTGCAGTTTAACAAAAACCTATTTATTTTCGATCGTGTTCTTTTAGTAAATATGTACGGCTCAAATCAAAATCTGTTTAAATATTGTAATCAAAACAAATTTGTATTTGTAAATTCACAAAACAAAACAATGTGTACCTTTTATTTCAGGAGAGGAAAGGATAATGGTGTGGCTATAAATAAGAACAAATTTGTATTGGAGTCTGATTAATCATTTATTTGATCCTTCAGCATGTGCTTGATTCTTTCGTCTGCTGCACTTGCATAGCCATTACGATCAGTAGTTGGCTTGTTGTCTTCATCTCTGCTGAAGAGGCTGTCAAATGTCAACTTATTGGAAATAATAAATTTAGTTTATTATCATTCCTCTGAGGCATGATTTAAATAAAATTTAGTTCCATTTATAAATAGTCCAGGTATAGATACCAACTTTTCAACATCTGTTCTCAGTACCAGTATTTTTTCTAAGAACGAGTGGTACCAAAATCACCTTCAGATACTGACACATCTCTAGTAGACATGTGTTAAAAAGTCCAAAGAAGTTTTTTTTTTTTTTTTGCTATTCAAAATTTAAGTATATATTTTCATAATAAAATTGCTTTGTGATCTTTCAAGGGCTTCATCCAGTTTTTTACTCCTGTCATTCATTTTACAGGCCCTCCGGTAATATTTTATTACAGCATTATATTTTATTGTTTACAAAACTGAACGATTCTTTGAATTTTTCAGTGTGTGAGGGATGATGATCTGGGATTTGATCCCTTCCATGAGACTCAAAAGGCTTTCGCGGAAATGATGGAAAAAGAGGAACCAAATCATCAACACAACTTTCAGCCTAAGCTGCTGGCTATGCAGCACAATCACCATAGGTTGGTAAAACTTACTTGCTCAGGCTATGAATGAAAACTATGAAACATTGGTACTCACTGAAGTCACCGAAAGTCATAGATTTTAGTTAATGATCACGGAGGTCAGAGAAAAGTCATTCATTTTGTATTAAAATGCCAAAAAAGTCAATGATTTTGTGTAAACATTGAGAAAATAATGCAATTGTGAGTTTTTTTGCGATGTTTGCAATTTCCCCCAAAAGTTTCCGAATACACAATAAAGACCATTATTCCGAGACCACAATAAAGTCACAGATTTTGAACATTTTACACCCCAAAAATTCACTGATTTTTATATCTGTTACAGTGTAGACACCTTGGGTAGAAAAAGTTAAGATTTATAAAAAATTTTTCAAACTCTCATTAGCAGTTTTGGATTTCAAATGTTGAACATGACTTATAAAATATTAAGTTGCACCATTGGTAACAGTGATTTTGATTACAGTACAGAGAAATGTCAATTATATGAACAGTCAACTATCCAAACCACGGAACGGCTTACTGATCCATTAATGAAACCTGTTGTGAAACGGCAATAATAGCGCACAAATACAAAATGTGTAAAATTTTTGGTTGCTGTTTTTGGATCTCTTTTTTATCGAAGCCAATTAGATTATTTGGAAGTATTTTTTGTTGAAAACAGTCAATTAACTGTTTAGTGGTTATAAATGGTAAATAATTTTGTTTTTGATTATCCCAACAATTTGACTATCCAAACCACCCCTCGTCCCAATTACATAGGATAGTCAGCTCTCTTCTGTACCAGCAATAAATAAGTGGTTTGAAAATATTATTGTGCTTTAAGCCATCTAAAACAACACATTTAGTTTAAATATTTTATCTAAAACCAAAGATGAAAGTGAGATATTTTTTTTTTATCTAAATAAACTTATAAATTGCTTTCTTTCAAACAATCAAGAAATGTTTGTTATTGAGTTTTCTTAATGACCAGTAACTTGCAGCGTCTGTTGCAGAATAAGCGCGTGTACAAAACTTGTAGATGGGCTTCGGATCGGCACCTCGATATCTCCACGAACCAGACTCCCCCCTCCAGGCTTCACATCCACACCCAATCACATGAATGCCTTCGGACTCGGCATTCCGCGAACAGGTTCGTACTTACACTTGAGTTCTACCGATCACTCTAACAATGCCTCATTTTTCAATAGTCAACTATGGAAGACATAGTTTGTCCATACCGTACATCAATTTTTTCGCTTTCCGCTTGTAGGTCGGGTGATGACCGAAGGGTCCAGTGGAAATCTATTGCTTCGAACCATTTTTTATTTATATTTATTTAATGTAATTACAGTAGACTCCCTCTTAACCGGCCACCTTTTAACCGGTCTCCGCTTTAACCGGCCTACCCTGACACAAAAATAACATCTTTTTAACCTGCCATGTTTTATCTCAACATCCCTTTAACCGGCCGTATTTTTGCCGGAAACGTAGTTTTCTTATCTATTGTATGAGTCAATTCAATGTTATTTCATATAGATGTTCTCAAACCAATTAAAATGTACCGTCCTGGACGGAAGTGAATGCCACCGGAAGTCAATGTATTTGGATCTACATACTATCCAGTTAGTAGACCTCAATAAAGAAACGATTTATTATTAGTTTAGATTTGTTGTGGATTTCATGGGTGTCAGATGTTAGCTATAAATCATATACAGTAAAGTATTTAGTTGTTTTTCAAGTTATATTTATAAGCCATATAAATTGTAGGTTGGCGTTCTTAAATGAAAATCGGTTTAAGCGGCCAGTTCATTATCCGGCTGCGGCCTGGTCCCAAGGTGGCCGGTTAAGAGGGAGTCTACCATAATTATGAAAGAATAATTTTTATTTCCGACTATTGTTAGGTATTTGTGTTTCAATTTAGGCAATATTTGCAGTATTTGCTGTTGTCAGCATGCTCTATGACCTTGTTAGTTACCTTAGAATTATTTTAGTAAGTTCGTCCGTCACATATTCGAATTCCCATGATTCATCGTGATTAGTGTATGTAATTAGAATGAGGTGGTCATAGTATTTTGTGAAAATATGCTGTTAATGTTAGCTTTAAGAAAGATCCGTGGATCAAAAAGATTGTTATTATTTAATAGCCCCCGTTGCAGCAGATCTGCATACTCAGTGAATTTCTAAATTAGTAATATTTATTTTCAACAGATAAACCTGAAAACAAAATTTCATCACGTGCTCATAAATAGGGTAATTAATGTCTACTAGTGTACTTGTTGCTCGATATCAAGCAATTTAGTTAAGGTATTTTCTTTATGCTTATGCTTTCGTTAACCTGTGCATCTTCCAACCTTCACCTTTTTTTTGGTATGAATGGACAGATGCTCTCATTGGTTTAAATACTGTGTTTACTCGTTATAGCTTTAACTTGAAAATCTTTTAAATTTCTTCTTCAATGTTAATCAAATGGAGAAATTTAGAACTTTAAGGGCTTTTAGGGCCCCTCCGTTTGGATAGATATTTACCAATTTACTTTAGAAACAACTCGCCAAGCCCTATTCAATGATACTAAAATCATTAAAATTGGTTGATATCTGTAGGAGTTCCTTGTACAAAAATCCGTGTTTTTATTTATGTAAGTATTTGTAGATTCCCCTTAAGATAAATAAAGGGAAAGAGTATGCTGGTATGCTGCCATGAGGAACACTAAAAGTAGGTTTTTGGCTTAGAAAAAAAAATATTTTGACCATATGGAGCCATATGCCAAGTTTCATCAATATCTGTCCATAAATAAAGGAGTTTACCTATTCTCCATATGATTAATAAGGGAAGAGTATGCAGGTTTGCTGCCATGATAAGTACAAAAACCCAAACTTGTTTACCATAAATGGATGAATCTCAACCAAATGAAGCTAAATACCAAGTTTCATCCAAAAATATTGGTTAATAAGATAAATGTTAACACACATCCTTATTATCCATTAGATTAACATTGGAGCCCCAAAATACAATGTACTGTCTTTAGACTTTTTAATATATCGGTAACCATTGGAGATAGAGAAAAGCTGCAATGTACTAAATTGTGTGTTTTTTTAGCTAAATCCAGTAGTAAAAATCAAAATTTAAAAATTACATACGAAAAAAGCAAAAACCCCATTTTTGGGGTACAAAACCCACCAAAACTACCCCTTCTGGTAGGTCAACATATTTTGTTTATGAACTCATCCAAATGAAGGTAGGATTACACATCTCTGCCAAATTTGGTCTCGATCGGACCATTTTTACAAGAGTTATCATGGATAGGGATATATACATATTATACGAGGGCTATTCAGAAAGTAAGGAACGTTTTGGAATATAAAAATAACCAAATACAAGAAACAAATTTTATTGTATACAGTTTGAAGAGCAACTGAAATACTACTATTCTACATAGTTCCCTATGAGATTAAACATTTGTCATACCGGTGAACAAGGTTTGCGATTTCCTCTTTGTAGAAATCTCTGCCGCCTTGCAATAGGCTATTCAAAATCCAAAACGACCTGTTCAAAATTCAAACGTGTTCAAAATCCGTTACAATTTCAAACAGCACAGTCTGTGAAACTTGAGGGAAAGATAATGAAAGCTCCGTTATGGTGAAGCGGCGGTTCTCACGGATCTTCTTGTCAACTTAAGTGACCATTTTGTCAGTCACAACTCTCGGGTGTCCTCTCTTCTGCTCATCATGAACATTGGTTCAGCCATTTCTTAACTGAATACACCACTTACGCACAGAACTTTCATTCATGACATTTTCCCCATACACCTCACACTTGCCGATAAATCTCTATCGGTTTTTAAGATTTTTGCCAACAAAAACCGTGTTAACCATCGCACTTCGCAACTGGCGGGATTTTGTATAGGAGCGGCCATTTGGAATTTAAATATAAAGAAAACGGGTGGCGTGACGATGCTCCTAGTGTCACAGCTGGATAGCCACTGAGGCCCCGAGCGCTCTCATACCCAAATATAGGCGATACGCGCATGCTTAGCGTTGTAAGACGGAAATGTTCCTTACTTTCTGAATAGCCCTCGTATATATATAAATTTTAATAACTATTATTTTTAGTCTCTGGGCACCTCAAAACAAAAAAGTAACATGGTCCCGGGCTTAGGTCTGACCATGAGACCTACGGTAATAGCTTCCTCCCTATGGGAAAATCGCTAAAAACTGGAGAAATCATTTAATAATACCACCCCAGCCACTTCATCCTATAATTTGATACCGTAACATTAATTTAATTTCAATGGTTGATTATGTTTCTTAATTGCATTTTTGTGTTTCAGGAAGTAAAACTTTACCGTTCATGCAGCCTACTATAACATTTCCTCAACACACACCGACACAAGGTACTTATTTTCTTAATATTTATGTTTTACAAACAGCAAATATTATAATAGCCTATTATCAAATGTTGTTGCTTTCAAAACTTGGAGAATACCTTAACAACTTCATCTTAATTTCCGATTACTAGTCAAGTTTTTGTTCTTTGATTAGTAATCAAAGTTTAATTTCTAACCATTTGTTCATGTAAATTAAATGTTTATGACTTATGTTTTTAAAGAGCTTATGTTTAATGATGTTTGCAAACTGAATCACTAGTTAAATAAATGGTTTAATTACCGTGTGATCTTATCGTAGCTGAACAGCCGCAGTTTCAATCCCTCACCAGGTGTGGCGTAGTCAAGATACTCTTCAAGTCATTAAAAATCAGAGAATTTATACATGACAAATACAGGCATTACAAAAAAATACTCAACAGATATTCAACCTTTTTAAAACCATTACTGCACTGGAACGTGCGACTTTTTAAAACAATAAATGCCTGATAACGCCAGTCTTAAATACCTAGATAATAAATATCAATAATTTTCAAAAATATTCCTGTATTTTTACATTATTTTCTTGTAAACCAGTTATTTATTGAAGTTATTAAATACATTTTATGATTAATTTTGTTACGCCTTCTCTATTTCAGTAATATACCAATGAACGTGTTATGTCCAACTAGTCTGTTTTATTTTACTGTAATCAGCTGTTAAAAATATCCAAGATGAATGAAAAACATTTCCTTATTCCATAAAGTTTTTTTTTTTCAATGCGTCATAAAAAATTATATTGTTTATATTGTTAAGTTTCCATTCAAATTCATTTAATTGAAGCATTCTACTTGTTACTTTCATGTATTATTAATTATTTAATGCAAAACAATTGGCGATGAGGATTAACTCATTTGTGCCCACTGTCAACATTTGTCGACGCTGTATTTTAATTTATGAAAGTCCATGGAATTTTAGGTTTTTAATGATTCAAATTGGCATTTTGGAGTGAAAATATAATTATCTTTTGTATTTAAAAGCCGTAGTGGCACACACACAGTAAACAGAAGTAAAAAGTAGCAAAATCAGTGTTGACCAAGGTGCAACTCTCAAAGAATTAACCGATCCCGTCAACTTCCACGCAAGCCTGCCACCGTTTATTTAACGTGGGCCCTCCCACCAACTTTGCCACAGATCGGCTAACCCTTTAAGAGTTGCACCACCAGGTCAGGGTTTGGTCATGAGCAGATTCGAACCCGCGCCAACACAGACATCCTGGCCAAGGATGCCTACGCCTTAGCCATCTGAGCTATCACGACGGCAGCCTAGACATGAGAATTTGGGTTTTGAATGGTGTGCGCCCCTAGCGGGAAAGACTGTAGGCTGTTGGTATGCGAGTTCGCTACAAGAGCGCAGCACTAAGCCACTGCACACGATTCGCAACAAACAATTTGGGCATAAATGGGTTAAAACAAAAACAAATGGAAAAAGGTTCAAGTAATTTCAGTTATAAGTTATTCAGGGTAATATCCAGTTTTACATAATGGATAATGAAGAAATTATTCAACAGAATAGAGCGGTTCTTGAAGCTTTACAAGCCCAAAATGCTGTTCTTACACAAATTGTACAAAGCCTTGTTTTAAGCAAACCTGATGAGAAGAAACATCAAGATACTATAATCTTTTCTACATTAAAATTTCAACCTTGAAGACAAAGAATCATTCAGATCATATAGAGAACGTCTGGATAATTTCATTGAGCTTCAAAATCTACATGGAGAAACAAATTAAATCAAAAAACATCAAAGCTACAATCTTGATCAATGCCCTTGGTGCTTAGTATTATTTTCTCTTATCCAGCTTAACTGCACCTGATCTTCCAGCCTCAAGAGACTATGAAACATTGACGCCGAAAAACACAAATTTTAGGGCCGTGGACAAGCGCCAGAAGCAACAGTTTCACAATTCATTGCTGCCTTAAAACAGCTATCATTAACTACAAGATGGAATTGTCAAGAACCGTCCTGTGGTAAACCTGTGAAAAGCATAATCCAAGCTCAATTCGTTTGAGGATTACGTGACACTGAAATTGGGGAACAAATTCTTAAACTAAGCGATGAGAATAGCTTAGAGAAGTTAGTTGAAATTGCTCTTGCAATCGAGGCAGCTAAGGTGAAAAATAGATTTATTGTACTTCTGATGTACACAAAGTTTCTACGGTAAAATCCTTAACGAATTGTTCACATAGTAATTCAATGTCAAATAATAAATCTAAGAAACCTAAACAGATTCCTGAAGTAATCAAGAAGAAAAACACTATCCCTCGCTAACTAGGATTAGAAAACATATGTTTACGATGTGGAAAAAGTAAGCATAGAGCAACGGACTGCAAATGTAAGAATCTTCACTGCAAGGCATGCAACAAGTCAGGACACATTGAAAAGCTCTGCATCTGAAAAAGCCGATCAACCAGGTACAGGGATCACATTCAGATGAGGAAGACTACGAATAATCCGACTACGAATGCTATCAGGTAAAAACCATTCCAATCAATTCTAATGCAGGTGAACCAAGGGATAATCCTTTCATAGCCATTGTCAAAATTGGGGGGAGTACCAAACAGTTCGAGGTAGATTCTGGTAGTCAGGTTACCATTGTGTCACTTGCTGAATTTCAAAGCTTAAAAGTTGAATTGAAACCTTCACAAATCAAGTTTTGTTTATATACAAATAAAACTTTTTTTATCATTCTGCACGAAATCAGCCAGTTTTTTGTTCTCTCAGTAGTACCAAAACCGATTCTTTTCTGTCCTAGGACTGAAAAATCATCTGGAGAATTTTTTAGGTCCTAGTACTGAAAAGTCAGCTGTTTGCCAAGTACATTACTATTGATTAATTTATGTTAATGAGCAGAATTTTGAAATTCAAACGTTATGAAAAGCATTGTTTGTAAATAACAGAAATATAAACACTGCATATTACTTACTTTGTAAATATAACCTCGAAATAAAACTTTATAGTTATTATTTTTAACGATCAAAAGTCTAATTTTCGCATTATGATAAAAATCGTTGTTCATCACTCTGAGCAAAAGTGTCTTATTGATGCTTAATCGTTTTTAAAAACTCGATTGCGCACCAAAAAGACCCACTTTTGCTCCTAGTGATGAAAACTACTATTAAACCAATTGTTGTTGCCTAAGTTCCAATTTCTTACAATGAATGCAAAAACACGTGGGAATTTATACGTTGTGAGATGAAATACACCCCAATATTAGGTAGACTGGATAAAAAAAAAAAAACTTAAAGAATGAGGAAATGTTTACAGTCCATCTTGAATATTTTTAACAGCTGATTACAGTAAAATAAAACAGACTAGTTGGACATAACACAACGAAACAAAGTTTGGATGTATTTTTTTTTATATATAGGCTACTTACATACTTCCTACCTCCATGGTTACTCTGTTCTTTTTCCTGACTCTTTTGTTTCATTTTTGCTTTCACCCTTACCTGCTGACCTTTTTTTTGCTGTGACTCTTCTGTTTTACTTTTACCCCCACCCTTGCCTGCTCTTTTTTCTTACTTTTATTTTTGCTCCAATCCTTATGCTGTCCCATGATCTCTACTAAACCCTGTCTTCCACTTGCTTTCTTGTCCAATCTCCTCCTACAGTTCCCTTCTGAAGCCATTGCCCAGTCCACCGTTGTCTCGTATGTCCATACGGTGACCATCACGGTCTGTTGCAGCCTGGGACTGGACAGCGTTGGACCCCGCCATCGTGACTGCGCAGCACTGCGAGCTGTTCACGGCCCCCCCTCCACCGGGCTTCACTCTGCGACAGACTCTCGACAACTTATAACAAACCATCTCAACTCCGGGGGCACTATCTTCACTCGATTCGATTGATTAATCAGTGCAATTCTTTATTCTGAAAGTATTTAAATATTAATTATTCGTAATATATTATTGATATAAATTTATTTCTCTTGGTCTTATAATTCCGATACCATTTCTGCGGGCGCAATCGCGTCTGTATTCCTATTCCATTTGAAATGGTGCTATGAATCGCAGACTGCGGCATTAAAGAACAAAGAACAGCTGGATGTAAAAACCTAAGTGCCAAACTCTATTTTGTACCTTTCTCTGGTGAAGGGCCTTCTTTATGATTGTTTTGAATTTCTGTGTATTATTTATCTGAAATGAAATATTGATCACGGTGATGAAGGTTTTAAACTCGTCAGCTGTTCGTTGTTGCGTTGCCCCCTGCCAATATACTGCTATAACTCAGAGCGAATGTTACTCATACTTATAAAAAATAAAAATCGGAATATGCGTTATTGGTTTGCATCTTTTGTACCCATATTCCTTTTCAGTTTCCTGTCATTTATATAAAATTAATGGAATTTTTAAGTCCTCTTGAGCTTGCTTTACTAAAAAAGCCGAGCAAATGCTCGGCAGCCAGGTACTTTATTTTGGGAAGCTACCAAAGTTAGACAGGGACAAAACCTGACACTTTTGTCTGGCTCGGTTGGGACAAGGTCTGACAAAGACAAGGTCGGACAAGGACAAGATATGACACATTCCTGAGGTGGCAGGTTTTGTCTGGACCGGTCCGGACAAAGTCTGCCAGTTTTCAGTTTGGCCCGCCGGGGACAAGGTCTGACAAAGACAAAACCTGACACATTTGCCTCCCATACGCCGCCGATGCGCCGCGCCGAACCGCCCGCCGCCGGTATTTTATTTCTGTAAATACAGGTTGCTTTATATGAGATGTACTTCTTATAACCTATGATTTAATAAAACAATTATTGCAAATAGTACATCGTGTTGTATTTTTATTCTTTTGATCAGTTCTCAAAGATTTTAGCGAATTCGCTATTGGAAACACGATATCACGGTAGCCCGGGATCATGTTACTTTTTTTATTTTTTATTTTGAGGTCCCTAGAAGCCAAAAACTCCTTTAGTTTAGATTCATATATATCTTATATCCAATACGAGTAATTTATATTTGTATGTAGGTCTATGTATGTCTGTTTGCACACGGACCTCATAAACGGCTCTAAGGATTTTCTTCAAACTTTGCAAATAACCTAGTTCTGGGATGGAAATAATATAAATACAGGTCTCTATGCCAGGAAAAATCTTATTTCGTTATAATCTGTAAATTGAAATTAAACAAATTAATACTACACGAAAAATACAAGTGTGTACGAACAATTACTTCCTCCGCCTACTTTAGTGCTCATTTTGAAACCCAAGTAAAAACAAATTTGTAAATATTAGGATACTAGGATTCCATGACGATTTAGTAACTTGTAAAGCATAGTTTATTTTTATAAACATATGATTTAATAATAAACCTCTATAAGAATAACATTATAGAATTTTGAAAGCCTGTAGGTCAAAGCCTTAACGATGAACGGATTTAATTACTTTTAAAATAACAATTCTCCTTAAAAAAAGCTTTCCAATGATACCAAATAAGCTAGGTGTGTATTGGTTTGAAAGGTATTATTAACTAAAAGGTATTATTTAAACAATTTTATTTTTTAAAATCAGGATTTACTGTTATTTTTTATATTTTTTATTGAGAAAATAAAAAAAATATTCTATTGTATTGTATTCTATTCTACTAACAACAGACGCAATATTAAGTGTGGGGTTTTGACTTAAATGTCTTGCCTACATCCGGATTGTCTTCAAATGGCACTTCAAAACAGACGTGTGACGACGCCCCACACCCATTTGTCGCGCACAACATATATACTGTTTTCACGTCCTTTAACTTCCTCTTGAACATAAAAATAAAACCGTCATCGGTCACCCACCGCACACAATTAAACTTTCCTATCATCTTTCTTACTCTCATCTTTCCTCTGCAACGACCAAAGATGAACTAATTTCTCTGACACCAAGTCTGGGAGGCTGGACCAAATGATTCTCTTTACTAATATTTAAGGGTGTCTGCTATTGGTCCAAAGGTGTCAGATAAAATTTTTCGATGCGATCCACTAGCTGAAAAGGAATTGGTAAAAATCATTGATTCTTTGAAAAATAAAATGTCCTGTGGGTATGATGAGATTCCAGTTAAGGTAATAAAATTAACAAAAATCCCTCTGATAAAGCCACTTTTGCATGTCATAAATTCATCTTTTATATCTGGGATCTTTCCAGATAAACTGAAAATTACAAAAGTTGTGCCTATCTACAAAAAAGGGAAAACCACAGATTATAAAAATTATCGTCCAGTCTCTATCTTGCCAGCAATTTCAAAAGTTTTTGAAAAAGCCATGCACAATAGACTCATGTCTTTTTTAGAAAGAAATGACCTTTTAGATTATGAACAACACGGTTTTTGCAGAAATAAATCAGTTACAACAGCACTTGTAAATTTTACGGAGTCAATAATTGAATCAATAGATAAAAAAGAAAAATTTGTCGGAATCTTTATGGATCTCTCTAAAGCTTTTGACAGTATATCTCACAAAATATTAATTTCTAAATTACAGTCATTAGGAATTAAGGGTACTTCATTACAATGGTTTAAATCATATCTCAGTAATAGATTACAATACACAGAAATCACGCATATAAATAATACCAGAATGTTAAAATATCCTTCCTCAACTCAAGTAGTAAAGCATGGCATTCCTCAAGGTTCAATATTAGGACCTTTACTTTTCATCTGTTATGTAAAAGATATGTCTAAATGCCTTGGTTCCTTTGATAATATTAAAGCTCAACTCATACAGTATGCTGATGATTCAAATCTCATCATATCTGCTAGAACAGCGAATGAACTGGAGGTTGCTGCTCACTCAGAATTATCAAATATTCATAATTTGCTCACAAACAATAAATTAATTTTAAATGCTCAGAAAACAAATTTTGTATCATTCAGTACAAAAAAGAACAAAAATAAATTCAATCCCCACATTTTCATTGAAAATGAATCAATTAACCAAATTGATGGCACGAAGTTTTTAGGACTTCATATTGACAACTGTCTTAGTTGGTGCCAGCACGTGGATCACATTGTTCGCAAAATAAATTCTGGAATTTATGCTTTAAGAAGAATGTATTATTTAATTGATTTAGCAACCTTAAAAGTAATTTTTCATTCCCACATTCAATCCCATATAGCATATGGAATCTCAGTTTATGGAGGCACTTCCCACCAAAATTTGAGTAGAATATTAGTTTTACAGAAAAAAGCCTTAAGGGTAATGTTAAATTTGGATTATAAAGAATCTGTGAGACAACATTTTGCTGATTTAAAAATATTAACAGTTTTTGGTTTGTATGTGCTAGAATGTATTATGCATGTGAAAAACAACTATGATAGGTTTAAAATACACTGTGAAAACCACACATACAACACCAGAAACAAAACTGATATTGTTTTACCACAACATAACCTTGAGGTTTTTAAGACTAAGCCTTCTTACAAAGGAGTAAAATTTTTGAAAATTATTCCTAAGGAAATAAGAGAAATTGTAGACATCAACAAATTTAAGTCTAACCTCAAAAAATTTCTATTTGAAAGGCCTATTTATTCTTTGGATGAATTTTATTCACTGTCATCTTAGAATTAAGTATTAGTAATTAAGAACTTGACACTATTTATTGTACGGATTGTACAAATAAAAAATAAAGATATTTTGAATTTGAATTTGAGCCTAAGGTATTTGGGGGCGAATCATATTGTTCGGTGCAGCAAAAGTTGGGTTTTCCAAATTCCTCCAACGAATAGCGAACGGTGGGCGGCGCGTCAACACTACCTGCAAATATCTTCACAGTTTGGAATTAAAAGTATTGATTCTTATTTACCGCATGAGTATTTGATGGTTTATAACTTATAAACCAATATTTATAAGTTGTAGTCATTTTAATAAGTGTTAATTTAGTTCACATAATTAAGCAATAAAGTAGCCTTATGTTCATACCTTCATAGATGGTGTCTAATAGCTTGTTGAATCATATAAAATTTAGAACCTTTATAGCGATTATACGGCATTTTATTGCTTTACCAGACTACTTTATGCCACAAATGTGTGAGAAATTTTATAGTGTCAAAAGTTATAGTTTTATTTATACATTCAAGATTGAATTTGTATTTTTATACTTTTTAATTAACCACGTACCTAATACCAGATGAATAGATACATCGTGCACCATGTTTTGGTGAATATCAGTACCGGAATTTTTGTCGCTCGTTTAATTCCTATACATAAAAGTCTAATTCAATCGAATTTTAAAAATAACTTTGAACATAAGCATGCACCGACATCACCATTATATTGATTTCTCATACGATGCACACAATCTGAGAAAAATGACGACAAGTTTTGTACTTGAATATATCTATATAGGCCTACTATTATATAATTCAGTTATATAGACCTACAAATTGTGTTTTCCATAAGACATACATTGAAAACGGGGATTTTCAAATTTTCTATTTGGAGGCATCTATTGTCTGAATATATTGAGTATATCCCTAAAGAAATGCTTAACATAAGTTTGTATAGGCAATTTCATTCTCTTTCTAAATATCAGTCAATTACCCCACCAATTAAAGTTTATTTTAATAAAAGCTGAGCAACTTCAGAATTTATAGTTGTGAGAAAATAATGAATTAGAGATAAGCCTATTTTTACTAAAATTTGTACAACTAAATCTACTACTACAAATCTAGAACTAAGTCTATAGGACCGATTTTGAATGGGTCATTCGAAATCTTCTTCCGTGTAGAGGTGCAAATAAATAGGAAAGTTTGGCTTTTTAAAGATTTATGGTGCAAAAGTAAAAACACTCGTTTTCGAACACATTTTTATGTTATTATCTTTAAAAAAACATAAATTGAAAGAAGACTATATTAACTTGCTTTACAAGACAACTTTATGTCACAATTGTGTGAGAAATTTTACAGTCTCAAAAGTTATAGTTGTATTGAGACATTCAAGACTGCCATTATACATTGTGTGAAAATACCATGTTTATCATTTCTAAGGTTTTTTATTTATGCTTCATTACAGTCAGCCATGTCACCGATGATCGCGGCGAACGCATTCGCTCGCAGCCTAGACATCGGGCCTGATACACGCACTCATCCAAGTTAACAGTGCGCTGTGGTGGTTAGGTTATGTTTGTTATTGATACATACAGTCCAAAAATACTTTCACTAACTCAAAATAAATCACACGATAGCGATAAGTCATACGAAAAACCGACTAGACAACTATAACCCAGCGTCGGGTGGAGGTGCGTTCGCCGCTATTATCGGTGACATGGGTGACTTTATCAGCTGATTTTTGTTCATTTAATAAAATCTCCATAAGGATAACATGGGAACTTTGAAGAGCTCTAGCGCGAAAACCGGATTTTTCCCAGCTATAGGACCTACGCCAATCGATTCCTGGTGGCCAAACCCACCAAATCCATTCAAAAATCCTTGGAGCGAAAAAAAACTTTGCCCGTACAAACGGAGCTTGTTTTAGAGTATATATAAGATAAGATAAGTTGTTGGAAAGCTTCATCCGTGTAGATGTGCAAATAAGAGCTCTATTTAAAAAAAAAAAATATGGTGCAATAGTAAATAAATGTGATCTACAAGAAATTTTAATAATTAATAAGTTGTTGGAAAGCTTCATCCGTGTAGATGTGCAAATAAGAGCTCTATTTTTTAAAAGATTTATGGTGCAATAGTAAACAAATGTGATCTACAAGAAATAAATTGAAAACGTGGGTGATCATATTTATTTAATTTGGAGGCAAGTTTTAGCTGCCAATATTGAGTATTTAAAAAAAATGCATGGTGGCAATAAGTAATAAATTTAATTTTCTTTAAGAATATCACCATCCACTTTATTCGATTTCCTTGAGGACTTTATTAGTTGAAAGGGCAGCGCACAAAATCGCCGGGGCTTGTGTCAGAAAAAGTGTCAAGTTTTGTCCGGACCGGTCCGGACAAAGTCTGCCAGTTTTCAGTTTGGCCCGCCGGGGACAAGGTCAGACAAGGACAAAGTCTAACACATTCCATTCCGCGTCATTAGGCGGCGGGCCGTCTCGGACAAAACCTGCCACAAAAACCGTCAGACTTTGTCCCTGTCAGACCTTGTCCCTGTCAGACCTTGTCGCGTCCCCCTTTATTTTAAAACAGACCAATTAGTCTTTGCAAGAAAATAGAATAAGTTTTTACCCCCGTTTGTGTGAATATTACAGATCATTTTATAAGAATGGTGGAATGTACTTGTGCCAAAAAACAAACACCCCAAGTTTGGAACTCTAAAAAAAAATTGGTTTTCAAAGGTTTTTTTTAGCTTGGACTTTTTAAACTAATCATGTAGAAAATTTTAATGTCCACTTGTAATACTAGAATTTTATCCCAGAACTAAATTTACATCAAATGGTTTTCTCCTCATGTCCTTACAAAAATTACCACACATAATTAATTTTTACCATCATTATGTAAAAAGTATCTCATCATGAAGAGGGATGTAAATGTGTTGCCAAAAATATTTATATGATAGGAAATGAGTGGAACTAGGAGGAATAAAATCAGCATAGAAAAATTAAATAATATTAATAGCCTTTTTAATTTTGACTAAACAAAATGAGTTTGTGAAATTTGATTATATGTAAGCAGTACAGTGGATAAAACATCTGGAAATTGGCAGTAAATAAAAACTTAAAACAATATCACTTTAAATTAAAAAATAAATTCCTAATAATTAGGAATTTATTTTAGACCATTTATTAAAATGTTTTCCTATTATTTAATGTGTGTGATATATATTTACTGTATTATATTATATTATTACTGTAAAGGACAAACAGTGTGTGAATAATTATTATTCACACACTGTTTGTCCTTTACTTAAATCCTTGAGAGAAAATTTACATTTCCAACTTCCAAGAGGACCGGTGAGAGCCAAATTCTTCTCTCTCTCTCAAAACCTATTTAATAGTGGTTTTAGTTAGTTCAGTTCGATAAATTCTCCATTTTTTGTCATGTGGTAGCTTGAGAGAACCCTTTGATCTTCAGTTTATTCGGCGGAAGTTTGACAGGCCTCAGATAGGGATTGTCAATTATGTCGCACTCCCCTTTGACACTCTCTTCCTCTTCTTCTTCCTTTCCGTCTTTACCTTTCTTCCTCTGAGGGCTTCGAGACTCCTCTTCATCAAACTCGAAGACCTGATCTTTTGGGAGTATCGCCACCAGGTAAGGGGGAACCTGTGGTTTGCATGCGATTACTGGAACATAACAAAATTAGAGAAATGAAGAAAGTCTTCTGCTTAAAATTTGTGGTATTATTATCATTTAAATTATTTTACAATACAAATTTATAAAAGACAAGTACGTAAAGGATGAGGCATTGGAACAGAACAATTTTGAAAAATACCCAATATTGTATTTCCAATATAAACGGGTTCAAATAACTAAAACATACTTTCTCCACAATCTAGTGTTTCTCTTATTCTATTGGTGTTAAAAATCTCAACAGAATAATGTCTTGATGGCTCAGTCGGATAGCTATCAGCTGAGCAGCACAAGTTTGACTTTACACATTTCTGTGATTTTTGCAAATTATATAATTTACCACTAAATGAAATATTAAATTTTCTCCGCAACTATTTGACGTAGAGAAATAATTTAAGGTATTAGATTATGAAGTTGTTTTAGCTTAATTTATTGGTGATAAGTAAAACTTATTTCAATTTCACAGTTTTTGAAAATCCAAAAAATTGACTAACCCATCAAGCTCTACAACTTTTAACACGAGTTTTCTTGGAGATGCGAGGTGGTGACATTTTATTTAGCTTATCTCCAATAAACCACAAAATCATTGGAGCCATTTTAGAGAAATTTGGATTAATCATGTTTTTAGCAGGTGAAAAATCCTCAAAAATAAAAATAAATTTAAAAAGCCTAGAATATTGTGGATTGTGACTCACATATCAAAATTGGCCCATTGGGACCTTCTCTAGGTCTGTTACATCCAGATACGTATAAATACACAGACCACTTCTAAAACCACTCTTTAAGACTCAGGGGGCACAAACCGGAAAAATCCACAAACAACTCAAATAAAAAAATTTTGACGGAAATAATACTTTCTCCAAATAGGCCTACCATGTGGCTATAGGGGGAGAAGGTAAAAAAGGGTCTTTGTTTCAACATTAATCTTGGGTACATAAATAGAAATTATTTTACCTTGAAAACAATATTTAATTTAATATGGTC
Source organism: Neoaliturus tenellus (assembly GCA_030545055.2). Classification (NCBI taxonomy): domain Eukaryota; kingdom Metazoa; phylum Arthropoda; class Insecta; order Hemiptera; family Cicadellidae; genus Neoaliturus; species Neoaliturus tenellus. Next base: position 329,903,975 of record CM061531.1, on the reverse strand, counting down.
ATTTATTAAGGGTTTTTTTTTGCATATTTCATTACAGTAATTGGAGATATCACTTGCTCATCAGATTTTACAGCTTCTAACTTCTTTCTTTGGGGCTGTATCAAATTCAGATTATTACAAGATGATGCTTCAGGAACAAAAAATATGTATATACATACATATATATATATCTGGAAGAGCGAATTTAAGAAGATTCCTAAGAGTGAAGAGCTCAAAGTGTCAGATGTGTTGTGTCTGGTTTATCAGACTGAGCCACGATCCTCACTACCATTTACAAAGAAGTAATGTTTATTCCAACTTAGTTCACTCCTTTATATCTTTTGTTCTGGGCATATTTTCGTTGAGAGACTTAGCCCCAAAGAAAGAAATCACGAGTTGTTGAATCTGGTGGGCAGACGGCAAAGGGATATCTCCATTTACTGCTATGAAAAACACAAAAAAAACTTCTACACCATATGAAATAATACCAAATTCTTTTTTTGTGAATCGTTAACTTTTAATCATGTAAGTTTAATGTTAAAACTACCATGTTTTTTTGTAAATACAATATTGTTGATATTTTTCAAAATCATGCTGTTTCATTGCCTCACTCTGTTTTTGCATTAGAACTAACAAATATCTAGAACAGTTTTGAAACAGAAGACTTATGATTATCGGCGTTGTGGCTTAACGGCAATGGCCCAATATTTAATCTTAAGAATTTTTACCTCATTTTTCTTATTTATCGATAGTTTTTCTCATTCAACTATTTATTTTACTCTAGGATGATTTTGGATTAATCGTGAAATCATTGATTATCGGCGATAGTTAAACCATTATCACCAAAAATTGGGTTAATAGCAGTGCCCAATTGCTTGTGTACTATCATGCAGTGCATTTGTCTCTCTCTAATTCAAGTATCATTAAGTCTTGGTATTTAGAAAAACATATCAGTCAATGTACCGGTAAGTAATTCTATCACATCTGTTAAACTGACATCTTAGATCTGTAAGCCCAACAGCTTTTTGTCAAAATACGATTCTTACGGCGGAGTTAAAGAGATAGATCGATGATTTTACCTACGCAGTCAAGTTGTGGTTGCGTAAACTTCTTGAATACGGTTCACACGGTCACACAACCATACTGATGGCATTGTGGCTAAAGAAACACTGCTGCACTTCAGCACGTGTGAGTCCCAAGACTAAGGTAAATGGTGGTGAGGGAGGAGATTTTGCTGTGGAATTTAGACCTTTACATTAATAGATGCTATTCATTGACTACATTCATAGCCTGCACGGCCAGGAGTTCCAACGGATGCTGTTAAAGGCTGACATTATCAGGTTTCTTGTGGGTCAAAAATTCATCATGCATTGATTTGCCTGCTCCTGATTAATGCTGATTAGTCCGATAAAAGTGTGAGAGGTATTAAATAAAAGATAAAGAACTTGGGCTATTTGATTCGCTTTTGGATTTTTAATACATATTATGCTATTATGGTCTGAAGTTAACTAACTTTGAACCATTAATAATGAGCAAAACCTTAAGATGTAATAATTGTTTATATTTGCAGAAGAAAGTGCTTGTAAAAATACTTACATGGAAATACATTGTCAGGTGTTAGAAAAAGACTATCGGTTTCACCAGTTTTTGCAACAAATTTAACAAGTGCTCTTTCCAAATCTCTCTTTTGACAGGCTGCCTTTTCCCGGATTGCTTCATACTCGGTTACAGGTTGCTTGTGTGTCTGAAAATATGGAGGTTATGGTGAGAATTAACTTGGAATACACCCCTGACTGTTAATGTTCATATTGTGTTAAATTCACACTATCCAGTAACTTCCATCCTTGATAGTTAATAGTTTTCAGATAGTATACTGAATTTGATTAAAAACACCAAATTCACATAAAAAAAACTTTAAAATGTTCAATGGTGGTATAAGTTACTAGGCTCATGGTTTATGTTTCAACTAATCATGTTAATCCTTAGGAAGTAACATTAAGGACCGCAACGCCGGACGTCCTGTGCGCAAACTCTTACCGCACTCGCGCTATAACTTTGAAACAAGCTGATATCCACCTGTATCTAACAAGTGATTAAGTCTTTTGTTTTCTTGTTTGTCCATTTTAAGTTAGTATAAACAAAAAAAGCATTTTACAATAACAAGTTATAATAAATAATAAAAATTAATAACGCAAATAGTTGCGTACACGATCCAAAGCACCAAGATGTGGGAAAAGACTAAGGTAGAAAATACCTTGAAGTGACATCAGGAAGGTAGGGAAGTTTTTAATATGACAAACTGATGCCAGTTTTACAACTTACTACAATGGAGAGCCAACTTTAACATTGTGAACCTGATCTTGCACATCTCATCTATCTGGCCTCATTGGTTCAAATTGGGATTAGAAGTTTTAAAGTTATTTGGGTTGAAGCTCGAATTTGTTATAAAATATTTGTAGTTAATTATCACATCCCTTGATGCAAATTTTCAATCAAATAGACACCATTTGCTAAATCTAGGTTCATTGGTTAATTAAAACTCACCGGTGTTCTTATATAAGCGTGAGGATCGGGGAACGAAGGCAGATTGGTTGGGATGTGCATGGGATGCTCTTTCTTGACCCCGGCCTGCAGGATGCTCAGCTGCTTGGGCTGAGAGGAGGGTATCGGGGCGGGAAGCATGGTGTGGTTGGGTCGCTTGGCGTGCGCCTCGATACCGCTGGGGTTCATTCCCATGTTGACCAGAGCCAGGATAACGTCAGCAACCATCGTCTCCGTTCTACCTGCCACCTCAGCAAAAGTGCGACATCCTATTCCAACTTCTCGGATAACTGAAAAATAATACATATTGAAAAAGCCTCCTTTACAATGGCTGGTCTGGTATACCACAAAATTTAACAGGGTTGCCACAGACATTAAAAGTCAGGATTTTTGGGTTTAGGTCAGGAAAAGTCAGGAAAATGTTTGAAAAAATGGCGAAAGTCAGGAAAAAATAGGGAAAAGTGCCAAAAGTCAGGAAAATTTGCAGTGGCACAATCTGACCGTCTCGGTTTTTGATCGCTCCCATAATCAGTATTACTAAGTAGTGGGTAAAATGTATTAATTATATACATTAATTACCTATTAATAATGTAGTTGAAGCATATTTCTATTGTGTTTTTCATTGTTATGATGTTAGTTTTTACATTATTATTGGAATACTTTGTTTTATTTTTAGTCAATTTCTCTACAGGGAATGTTAGTGAATTTCCCTGTAGGGAATACGATAATACTCATGGTAAGACCTAAGGCCGGGACCTTTTTACTTTTTTGTTTAGAGGTCCATAGCAGCTAAAAACACCGTTTGTTTGTCAAATTCATATATATCTATACATGTGTTCGTTTACACAATAAATTTTGAAAGAGACCTTTTGTTTCCATGAAATTTGGTATGAAGGTGTAAGACAGCGTTCTTCAGGTTAAGTTCGAAAACCAGGTTGATCGGACAATTGGAACAGGGTTTTATGGAGTTTTAAAAAAGGTCAAATTAGGGGTTTTTGGTATTTTTCACCCTAAATATTTAAATTCATCATTTTTTAAAGAGGCCATTCAAAAGAATAAAAAAAAAACAAATAATTTAGTATTTTGAATCATTTACTTAGCTTCACTGGTTACAGAGAAAATAAAAAAAAACAAGTTCTCCATGTTATTTTTATGGGAAACCATATTGCTATATGTAAAAAAATTTTTTATATTTTCTTTTGTAAATTAACTAAACCATTGGAAATTCGCTGAGTATTCCGCTGCAGCGGGAGTATTTCAATAAAAATTTGAGCGATGGGCAACTATGGGGATGGAGGAGATTGCATTAAAAAATATATTCCAAAGGAAATTCACTATAAACAAAAAATGAGTATTTGTAAAACCCCGCGGTTCCAAAAAGTCAGGAAAAATCTCTCAGATTGGTCAGTAAAAGTCAGGAAAAGTCAGGAAAAAAGGCCTCAACAATTCTGTGGCAACCCTGTTTAAGCCCATCCAAATTAAGTGTTTCACATCACTTAATGTGAATCTTAAATTGGATTGTTTTTTTTCAGGTTTATTATAAATCCAATAAAACCTCTTGTCTCAATCATAAACCTATCATCAAAGAAAGGGCATTTTCCGAATAATCTAAAAACATCAAAAGTCTATCTTAAACATAAAAACAACTCTATATCTGAGATAAAAAACTACAGGCCCATATCACTAGTCCCAACATTTTCAAAAGTAGGCTAATCAAAAAAGTGGCACTTAAATGGCTTATAAACCACTATAAGCAACAAAACAAACTCACTGAGAAACAACATGATTTCACTAAAGGAAAATCAACAACCACAGCAATCATTGAGCTTGTTGAAATTGCAATAGGCATCTTAGGAAAAATGAACTTTGTTACAGCCATAATGCTTAAAGCATTTGCTTGCCTACGTCATGACTTGATTCTCCCTAAACTCGAAAAAGTAGGTATAAAAGGACAGGCAAACGCTTGGTTTAAAAGCTATTTAGAGGGAAGACAACAAATAGTAGAAATAAAAGGAACACAGCTTTAAAGGAATTTCCCAGAGTGCAACTTCAAAACCATTGCCAGTATGCAGAAAAGTGCCACATGGCTCAGTTCTAGGTCCAGTGCTTTTCATCCTTCTTTCTAATGACCTGCCTCATTAGAGGTGGAAGCCTACTGCTCACCTCTGATGAATGCCAACGATACAACTCTGCTACTTTCAGCCAAGACCCCAGAAGACCTGGCTGTGGACTCATTAATTGCACTTAATATGGCATATCAATTCTGTCATAACAACGACCTAGGGGTGAACACAAGCAAAACAAAGCAGCTGACATTTGGTAATAAACACAACGTCACAGAAACACTTCCTGATTTGGAGGTTGAAGACAACACAAAATTCCTTGGTGTAACTATTGACGCTCAAATATCATTGAATTACCACATTGACACTTTGTCCAGAAAACTCAACACCAATCTTTATGTCCTGAAAAGAGTTAAACACTCCAGCGATGAAGAAAGAATTAAGACCCACAACAATTTGAGTCCCACTTGACAAATGGCCTCGCAGCCTTGGGAGGAACTACAGCTGGAAATCTCTAACGTATTCTCCTCCTTCAGAAAAGGGCCATCCGCCCTTATCAAGAGTCTTGACTGGAGGAAAACCTGCAGGCAGACTTTTGCTGAACTAAACATCCCGACTGTTGTCCCATTGTACATCAAAGAGGTGATCCTCAATATGGATAGGAAACCCCTTCTAAAAGGAACAGACTTCCACTGCCATAACACCAGGCATGCGACCAGGTACCAGCTACCACTCCACCACAGCACATTGTTTAAGAGGAAGCCTTCATACACCGGCAGAAAACTCCACAATCTGTTCTCGGAGGACGTGAGAAGACAAACAGGGAAGAAACTGAGACAGCCCTCACCAACTGGCTGTCAAAGAACCCATTCTACTCCCTGGACGAATTCCTGCTTTGGAGGGACACGCTTCCACCTCCACACTAATGAAGAACATGAAATTGTAAACATTTGACACTATTACAAATCTTTATACTTTGTAAATAAAGAGATTTTGATTGATTGAAAGTGACCCATATTTATACTTACTAGTAAATGTGTTGCTAAAAATCGAGCAATTTATTTTTATACAATACAAATGTTACTTTTATTTCTAAATCATTGACGTCCGACCAATCCAGTATTGTGAATATCTGCAATCACCAAAACTACACGTATTTACAGCTGATTATTAACAATGTTTAAAATGCTTTATTCAATCCCAATGTTATTTAAATGGGAAATTTTGAGATTTCAATGGTGGATAACGCCTTTATTTTCCGTCAGATTCTCATCAGTTTTTGGTGGAAACAACTACAGACCAAGCCCCATCCAACGACACCAAAAAATTGAAAATCGGTTGAAAATTGTAGGAGGAGTTCTCAAGACAAAAAAACTCTTAGCGTATTAAATAAGTATAGATTTAATACGCTAAGGGTTTTTTTGTGTTGAGAACTCCTACAATTTTCAACCGATTTTCAAGTTTTTGGTGTGGTTGGATAGGGATTGGTCTGTAGTTGTTTTCACCAAAAACTGATGAGAATCAAACTGACAATAAAGGCGCTTTCCACCATTGAAATCTCAAAAAAAATTCTTATTTCCCATTAAAATTACATTGGGAATAAAGCATTTTAAACATCTGTTAATAATCAGCTGTAAATACGTGTTGTTATTGGTGATTACAGATATTCACATTACTGGATTGGTCGGGTATCATTGATTTAGAGCTAAAGTAACATTTGTACTGCATTAAAATAAATTGCTCGATTTCGAGCAATACGTATACTAGTTGGTAAAATTGCTAGTGTCTAGGCCAGTGGCATTCCCATCCCCAATGACTGCTCGAGGAGTCAAAGCAATCTTAATTAGGTTGATATGTAGGCCTAAATCAAAACAGATCTTAAGTTTAGTTTAAAGTTTAAACTCAGCTAATTTATTTTCAGTTATTTATTTTAATTCTAAATTATACTAATTGATACTCAAACTTATATGGAGATATTTTATTCTGGCATTTATCAAAATTTTACTGTATTGAATTTTTTAATTTAAATGAGCAGTATCAGATAACTGACAAAAACATTTTCTCCTATCCATGGCTGGAATTTATTAGTAGAAGCCCTAAAATCCGTATACCTCGGGACCGGACCACCCGCCGGATTTCAAAATGGCCGGATTATCCGGTGGTTTATTAAAGATTCAAGATTCAAAAAGTCTTTATTCATCATATTGTATACAATTTATATACATGAATAGTGTCAAGTCTATTGTAACTTACTACCAATATTAGCAATAAGAAACATTTTACTTTACATTTTACAAAAGACTATACGTTACTTAAAAATTGAAATTAACAAATTCTTCTACACTGTAAGGTCAAGTAAGAATGCCTTCAATTTTTTCATAAATTTAGATTTGTCTTTTGCATTTTTTAAAAAGTTGGGGAGTTTTCTAAAAAAATAGTTACCAATATATGAAGTTTTATTTTTAAAAAGTTCAAGTCTTGGTTGTTCTTTAACTAAATAGTTTTTGCCCCTCGTATTATAATTATGAACAGGTAATTCTTGGGTATCAGCAATTTGGAAAACATATTTAATCGTTTCAAAAATATATAGGCGTGGACCGTAAAAATTCTCATCTCTTTAAAATGGGATTTGACGGACTGGTTATATTTTAATTTATGTATTAATCTGATTGCTTTTTTTTGTAGTGTTAAAATCTTTTTTAAATTCATAGCTGATGTGCCACCATAAATACTAATTCTATAGATGTGTCTTCCAACAATGAACTATTAGGATGTATTTAACAACGAATGGTATCATACTTGACCAAACAATTCTATGTATTAACTTTTTAACCATCGCATGATTTGCTCTCTCTCAGACATTGTAGCGCCGAAATGACAATCGGGAACAGACAAGCAGCCGCTGGCGATGAAACTGCGTTTAACATACAGTAATACTGGTATTCTGTCAACAAAGGCCCTAACGTATAAATGGGACCGCAAAAGTAACAGAATCTGTTTATAGTGACCTAAATTCCGTGTTACATCGACAATCGGGCCGCGAAACACCGAACTAAAAGATGACGATTAAAGAACAATAGAACACTAACACAAAGTTTTAGATGATATCCGAAACCGATTCTTCCGGAAATCGTCAATTGAGCTGGTATATTTTAGCAACATAACATGGGAAAAGTTTATTCTTCTCTTTTTTTTATGTAGGAAACGCCTGGAGCTAAACATTTCATTTCCGGAATACCGCGACCGGATTATCCGGCGGCCGAACCATCCGAGGCCTGACTAGAGGGCTTCTACTGTACACCTTTTGAACACCTTGACATCATACCTTCTTGAAAGCACAACTGACAATTTTTAATTCTTTTTTTGTTTCAAGGAGTGCCAAAACTAATACTTCCATAAACAGCTCAAATTTGAAAATAATATAAAAATACTTCCTGCACATAAATTATAATATAGGATAGAAAGTAAAAATTAATTTTAGATACCGGTATGTATTGTAACGGTTGGTCAATAATGAAAACACTTTGTTAAGGCACACAAATACTCACAGCTTTGCATCATTTCAACTAATGTTTCTAATGCTTGATTGTCAGCAGATTCAAAACCAGTCTCAACGAGCAGGCTTGAAACAGCAGCTGTCAATAGTCGTCTGTTCACACTCATTTTGATTTATTGTTTCTTGGTCTTCTTATATCTGAAATAAACAAGGATCTTAAAATGGGTAAGTTTCAAAATTTAAAATCACCCTTTCAAGAAGCTTAAAGGCAGAAAGATTGCTTTAAACATAGATGAAATTTCCCTAAACATATGAGATATTACTGAAGATATTGTGATAACAATGCATCTTCTATGCTAATGGATCTAACACTGAAAAGCCAGCATATCTATACTTATTTAATACGCTAAGGTTTTTTTGTGTTTAGAACTCTTACAATTTTGAACCGATTTTCAAGTTTTTGTTGTCACTGAATAGGGCTTGGTCTGTAGTTGCAATGTATACAGAACCGAATAAGTAGGGACATCCTTATGGGGAAGTGAGAACGCCGCCCCTGAAACACAGATAGCACCACCAAGATGGTAAGGATTATGCTGATTGGTTGAATGGAAACAGATGACTAGAATAATTTTACAGACGTATGTTATTGTTTTGATTTTTTGTAAACAAATATGCTCATTTTGACATTTGAGAGGTAGAAAGAGCCATCCCGTGACAGTAAGGAGAAGTAATCCTAGGATCAGCGCTTTATTTTCCTCTGGTTTTCAGGGGCAAAACTAAAATTTTTTAACATGGGATGTCCCTACTTATTTGGTTCTGTATACATTGGTAGTTGTTTCCGCCAAAAACTGATGAGAATCGGACTGAAAATAAAGGCGCTATCCACCATTGAAATCTCAAAATTTCCCATTAAAATAACATTCGGATTGAATAAAGCATTTTAAACATCAGTTAATAATCATCTGTAATTACATGTAGTTATTGGTGATTCTAGATATTCACATTATTGGATTGGTGATGTCATTGATTTAGAGCCAAAGTAACATTTTTACTGTATTAAAATAAATTGCTCGATTTCGAGCAACACGAATATACTAGTTTATATCAATCAAAACTGTATGGGATATTTCACGGACCCTGAATCTAAACTCGCCTTAGTATATGTGTAACATCAGGCTTACCATTACCGAGAGCAAAGAAAAAGTTACCATTACCGACTTGTTTTATTTTGATTAATGTGTACATGTGAATATTTAATTTATGTACCACAATGAAGATTTGGACATATCAATTTCTTCTTCATTTGATCGTCTCGTTTGTTTTTTATTGTTGGTAAATTTTATCGTTAATTCCGTTATTCAACTCAAATGTGTGTTATAATTTTAAAGTAAAATTCCTATTATTGCATGTTATTGATGATTTTTTATTGAAAGAATGTGATTATTAGTTATCAAACAAACAAATGAATGAATAAATGAATTTATTTCTCATAAATACATACACTTCAATAAATTACATTAATCGATGAGAAATTGACTGGCCACTTTATCCAGTAGTGTGACCAGTTGATATTTAGACAACAAAAATTAAAAAAACAGTGAAATTCAGTCTAGCGATATTTGATTTACAATTATAATCCGCCAACTGCAACATCTGTACAAACTCAATAGACTATAAAATTTAACAAACAAATGAATAAAAACTATGTATAAATTATAACAATATATAAGCAACAATAAATAAATAAATAACAATGAATAATAAATTACTAAACAGAGACACAAACTTTCTTAGATAAGAACATTATTTAGATAATACACATCTTCTTTTGAGAACAGCCAATTTACAATTACTTTACAAAAATGCTTGACAGAATGTATGGATTTAATATAAAGTGGAAGTTGATTGTAATATTTTGGGCCTAAATATTGTAGAGAATGTCTAAATACTGTTTTATTAACTTTTGGTAATTTAAAAAGATTATTTGTGTTACTTCTAGTATTGTAAAGATGACATGCCCTCCAAATTTCTCTGTTGCCACTTCTGATAAAAAACAATCTTAACACTTTGAAAACAAACAAATGCTGAATGGGTAAGATTTTTAGTTCTTGATACAGTGAAAAAGAACTCGTCCTTCTTGTTTTCTTTAAAATTATGCGTAAAAAGAAATTTTGAGTTGTTCTTAATTTTTCTATTAATGTTTTATAGGCACCCCCCCAGCATGGCAAAGCGTATTGCAGCCTAGAATTTATAAGTGCAAAATAAAATGTTCTTAAAAGTGAAGAATCGCAAAAATTTCTTAAAAAATAAAACTTTCTTATTTGAGATCTTAGTTTCTAGTGTAAATCTAAAATGTGTGACTCAAAAGTAAGTTTTTCATCAAGCTGTACCCCTAAATATTTAAATGTTTTAACTTTTTCCAATGGTTGACATTTACAGTTCTGAAAATTACAGCAGGTCATTTCATGAAAGGTTAAAGGAAAGGGAAGGTCAAATCCGGTCAAATCAAAATTGATAAATTTGGTTTTATTTACATTTACTTGCATTTTATTCAGTAAACACCATTTCCTGAGCAAAACAAGGTCCTGATTTATTGATTGCCCAAGAGAAATTAGATCTTCATCGGAGTAGAAGAGTGCAATATCGTCAGCAAAAGCATTTATATTTCCCTTAAAATCAAGATTCAGCAAGTCGTTGATGAAAATGAGGAAAAGTGTTCCTGAGGTCATTGATCCTTGAGGAACTCCTGTTTGTACTATTAGTGGGTCGCTAAAGACATTGTTTATTTTAACTTGCTGTTTTCTCTTCATAATGAAACTTTTAAACCAATTTAGCGCCACTCCTCTAATGCCAGAGTTTTCCAATTTACTAATGAGGATTTCATGGTCGACCATATCAAAAGCTTTTTTAAAATCGATAAAGACACCTGTAGTTTTTAATTTTGAATTTAATCCGTTGAAAATATATTCAGTTACTTTTTCTAATGCACTCTCGGTTGATTTGCCCTTTAAAAAACCAAATTGCTTACTGTTGAAAAAATTATTTACTTTTAAAAATTTGTCTAATCTTAACATCATAATTTTCTCAAATAGTTTAGAAAAAACTGAAAGCAAGCTTATTGGTCTTAGATTATCTAATTTTTTTGAGTTGGATTTTTTCAAATAGGTACAACTGAACTTAATTTAAGACTCTCAGGAAATATGCCTTTACTGAAACTGCTATTAATAATATACACAAGAACGTCAGCAATGTCATCAATTATATGTTTCAATAAACTAACATTGAACTTATCAAAACCAGTGGATTTTTTATTCTTTAAACTACGGACAACTGATTTGACTTCTTCGACTGTGGTAGGAGCAATAAAAAAGGAGGTTTGACGGACAGGAATTGGAGGAAGTGTTTCGGTGGTGACTGTACTCGGCTGACCCGACTGTACAGAGATAAGGTGGTTGTTGATTTCTCGGGCGATATCAACTGGCTCGGTTATGACTGTTCCGTTTTCGAGCTCAATGCTATCAATAGAATTGTTTTTAACATTTCCGGTCAACTCATTAATAATTTTCCATTGTTGAGAAGTGTCACCTTTACAATCTTCTAATTTGCGAGAGTAATATGAGTTTTTTGTAAAATCTATTTCTAGTTGTAAATTACTGGAAAACCTTTTAAAATAGTTAATAAAAGCAGTATCATAAGGCCTTCTCTTTGAAATTTTATAAAGCTTCTTTCTTTTTTCAATTTTTTAAATAATATTTGACGTAATCCACGGGCTTAAAAACTTAGCTCGTTTGAGTTTATTGTTCGTCAATACTACTTTACAACTATTATTAATTACACTGCTTAATAATTCTTGAAATTTATCATAACAAATATTAACATCATCTTCTGATAACACCTCACTCCAATCAACATTTCGCAAATTAGCTCTAAGCAAATCAAAATCAGTTACAGTTTTTTCTGGCTGACACAATACATTATTTTTAAGCTTATTATAATTAACATTTGTTGATTGATCAAACTTGAGCCCCAAAAGACAGTGGTCGGTGATACCTTGATCAAAAACAGCACCTTTAAAAAGATTTACACATCTACTTCTAATAAAAATATGGTCAATCAAGGTTTTAGAGTTATTAGTTATCCTTGTAGGTGTGTTAATGAAAGATAAAAATCCATTGTTACTCATTAGACTATTGTAGCTATGAGTTGTAGCTTTTGCTTCTAATAAATTAATATTTATATCTCCAATGTAAATAATGTTGTTATGCAATTCTGAAATAAATTGTGAGAGCTCATGTATAAAAGAATTTTCTGATGCACAATGTAGTCTATATAAACAAAATAATTTAAAATACGAACTATTCAGTTTGACATCTAATAAAATGGTGTCAGCTGTTGTCATAACAAAGGAAGTATTTATCATTTTACAATCTATGGAGTTCTCGACAAAGCATACTACACCTCCTGCTCGATAAGAATTATTGCAATTTACAAACATCTTATATCCAGGGATAGTATAAAAATTTGTTTCGTCACTATTTATCCAGATTTCACTTAAAATTATAAAATGAATATTTTCTCTTATACTGCTCAGTTCAACAAGAAAACTATTGAAATTTTTTCTTAAGCTTCTAATATTCGCATAAATAAAATTGTAGCTGCACAAATTATTTTCAATACTATAAAAATCATTTAAATTAGATTTCAAGTTTTGCAATGGTTGATTACAATTCATTTGCGATATATACTATATTTTACTGTTTTCAAAATAAAATTTGAAGAAATAACTTTAATAAAAAATTTGAAATAAATAACAATGAATAAAGCTTTAAGAAAATAAACAACAAAATATAAACTAATATTGATTTGAACAACATGCTCGTGGTACTGACCAACAAAAATACAAAACAAATAAATTAATGCGAACTATCACTTACATTATTTTACATTGTTCAGATCCTCGCAGCTGAAGACTCGGCGAGCTCGGTCCCCCTGGCACTTTCGGACAAAGAATTTGCCGTCCCGACACCAAGCAAAGTCGAAGCCGCTTTCTTTGCACTTCTGCTTCAGGGTTTTTAAAAACAGCTTGTTTTCCGGCGACAAATGTTCATTTATGTAAACCCTATCTTCTGGTAGAGCGGGGTTGATCTGCTTCGCTGACATCGTCTTCTTCTCCCTGAACTTACTGAGGAGAGAATCGCGGGCTGTCCTCCTGGAAAACTGGACTATGAGGGGCGGGGGCCGATCTTTCCTGAAGGAAGGGACCCGGTGAGCCGTTGAGATGTCGCTGTCCTGTATCTCCACCGCCAGCGCAGCCCCGACATCCTTAACAAGCTTAATTACATCCTCCCTTGGTGTCTCGGGTATGCCGTTGATTTCCACGTTGTTTTTTCTAGTGTACTGCTCAAGCGATCTAACTTTATCTTGGAGTACAGTAACCTCCTTTGCTAGGGATGTATTCATTGTTCGCAGGTTCTGATTTTCTTTCTTCACCGCAGCTAGGTCCTCCTTGATTTCTTTCATTAGTTTTGTCGATTCGTCCATCTTGTCTGACGCAAATTGTACAGCCTGAGCCAAGCTATTAATTTCTTCTTTGGCAGATTTAAATTCGCTGAGAATTTGTGTCTTAAAGTCTGAGAGTGCTTTTAGAAGATCCTTGGTGCCATCCGTAGTTTGGTTCGTGGTTCGACAAATTTTACACTTCCATTCCCTGAAAGACGATCTGGTTTTTGTTCCTACAGGGTTGTCCTGAATACACACAATGTGGAAGCTTTTCTCACAACTACCGGCGCACTTCACGAAATCTTCATCACTAGAGCACAGTAAATCACAGATGCCACAGTTAGACGGCATTATTAAATGAGAATTAAACTTTTAAACATATAGAAATCACAGAACACGTGGGCGATATACGTTCCGGAACAGGAAAACTCGTGCACGACGTGACTCGTAGCGTAGCGATATGCGGAGCGTCTTATCAGCTCGGCGGACTGAGCTAGACTGAAGTTGAATATCATATGAAATTGAAATATCAGAGTGACAAGTTTAAAAGTATATTGGCCTACTAACTTGCCAACTATTATTTCTGTTAAATATTGTTCTAAAACACATTGTGTGTGTGGTGGGAACCATATATGCTCCCAATGAGTCAATCACATTCTGACAGTAGAGACCAAATGGTCCACTGGTATAATCCAATTTCAAATCTGCACATAGGCGTTCGGTACTTCTGATTCTTTGTGGCCCCACAGGGCCGCCACCAGTGGTGGGTGTTGTGGGGGAGAGGGGAGGGGGGGGGGGTGCAAAGGAAGTATTTTGGCCCAGGCCCCCAATCACAGGAAGAAAAAAAAAATTATAAATATGATTGAAGGTTGCAGTAAAAATTACTAGGTATAAACATACTAATGTAATGAAACTAACGCCAATTAGGCTATATGTAAAAACGTTAATATAAAATTTAAGTGTAGGCTATATAAAATGTTTTTAAGAGAAAACTTTTTAGTGTTTAGGTTAGAAAGAAACTTTTGGTGGAAAGTTTTTGGGTAATGAGTTGATTGATAACATAATTCACAAAAATTGTTAAGGTTTTATATAATGTCATTGAAGATGAGTCAGGGTGTCTGATATCTGATTTTGGAATTCCAGTATATTTCCAGTATTTCCAGTACATTTTTCCAAAAGAATTCCAGTATCGTTCGCGAACTATTAATCTGAATATGGAGTAACAATAACTAAATTTTATACATATAAACAGATTTTTGTATTAAGAGATCACCAATGGTCGAAATTCTACCAAAAATTCACCTGTTTTGGACTCTAAATTATCCTTCTTCTATAAGGTTAACATTGAAATTTGAAAGCCTGTAGGGTGTACCCTTGGAGGCTGATGTGAATTATAGGCATTCTGTTCATCTACACCTACAGGATGAACCTTAGGCCTACTAACTGTAAGTGCGGATTTCTCCTACAATACACACAAGCTGAGAAAAAATGAGGAAAATAAACATGCTTGCCTATATAGATACTTATGATTGTGATTAATAAGTACATTCTAATGTTAACACTTTTTAATGCAGTATTCATTTTTTTACTAGGCCATTTAAACTCCTCTTAAAGTTTTCCATACGGCCCACTTTATTTTGTATTTTTTAATTCAACAAGTGATAAAAAAGTACAGTGAACTGCAGAAAATTGACGAAATAGAATAATAGGCTACTAAAAGTAAAATAAATACTCACATCATGAATAAAATTTAAGGAAGAAAACTCAATTTTAAGTACAAAATCCAACATTTTCTAAACAATCTTTACACAAACTGTTAAATTTCTTAGTTGCTAAATTAATTATTTGAATGTAACTACAAGTTTTCTGATTTTGATTTACAAACATACTTGAACAACAATAATGACAAGTGAAATATTTATACATCGGAATGTACGTAGATCAAATGACAAAAGCTATATTTTATGCATTTTAAAAATAAAAACTCCTAGATTTTAATAAAATTCTATTTTTCAAGTATCTACTTTGAAATTCCAGTATTTCCAGTATGGAAATAAAATTCAAGTATAATTCCAGTATTTCCAGTAATTCCAGTATCAGTAGACACCCTGTGAGAGCAACTTTGGCCGTCTAAGTTGCACAGCTAAGTTCATATCTAAGATCACGTCACTCGCAGGTTAATTTGTATGAACAACTCAATAGGCTTTTATTCCGTCTAAATTGACCTTTAGAATACATTTTTCAATTTATAAATTAACAAATTTTATCATTTCTTTTAAACTGAAATGAACTAAAAGTGTAATGGGGCTTTGAAATTTAAAAAAAGCAAATTTTGTGTATTTTATATCAGGGTTGCCCCGAGGTAATAGGCGTCAGGGGGCGAGAATTTCATCTGCGCCCTCTAAATTAGTTTAATTGGCCTATTTTGTGAACTGTAATGTTAAATTACATCATTAATTTAGAAGCATATGGAATTCATTAAAGCCAGAATTAATTTTGGAAGCATTAAATTAGGATGCATGGCTAACTTTCAATGCTGTTAGTTTCAATAAACTAATTTTAAAATTCAAATGCTTTAACAACACATGGGGTGGGTCTGAGTCTGGTCATGTAGACTGACTGTCTCACGCTATATAAACAAAGACAACCCTAACTGATGATTTAGTAAAATATTAAAAAAGCATAATGATTTTTCCTAAAAGGTTTGTGATTCAAGAATAATTTTTAACTGGAGTCATCAACGCAACCATAACAATATCGTAAACTTCAGAGTACAAGGAGGCCTAACACAGCAGTGTGAATATAGAATGGTCATTTCAAAGACAAATAAAATTTCAAAATAACAATTAATTGTCACTTACAAAATTGACTCATACAATAGCCTACCTTACTCGATACTTACGGTATCGATATTGTACTTTTGATGCGATATTATCACAGTGGTATTGATCGATACCGCAGATACGATACACTATCTATCAATACCAAGTATCTATATGGGATGATTGATGGTTGTTGTTGTTGTTGTTGTTTGTGGATAAGGAGACCCCGGCCATCCCGTTAAGCCGTCTGCCTCTATTGGGAATTTTGCACAAGCCCCTGGAAGGACGGGATATTGAAGGAAAAGAAAGAGTGAGAGACGGGACATCAGATGGCCGTTTCACCATTCAGAGGGCCAACCCCCGTGTACTGTGACAACAGTCCGCTCTAACCTCTAAACGGCCAAATACCAACAGACTGTCCACTTATGTTTTAGTTAGGGATTTACATGCCTGCTGCATTCCTCCCGCCGCTATCTAGAACATATGTTCCAGCTAGGAGATTCCATGCCCCATGCAATCCTCACCCCCCGCTGTCTTAAACATGAATGGATTATGAAGGAAGGGAAATTGTCATAGTGGACAGCCAACAGACTTGTACCACAGTGTTATGACAACTTTGTTTGCTGTTCCCAATTTCAACTTCATAACTAGTAACTTAAACCAGTTTTAAAGTTGTCTGCGATGGTATCGCAACGTCCCTAGTTAGAGGCAAAACGGTATGTCATGGTCAAATCTTTCAATAACTTAAGGCAACCGTTTTTTTCATGACATGAAAATTAGTCTTTAGCACTCAAATAGAACCAACAGAGAAATATACCTTGTTTATTTCCCTAACTTATAATTTTTTATATAGGTTTGTTAGCCATGGGCTATTAGATCCTAGCCTCCTAAATACACCCAAAAAATAATGATTGAAATAAATTGAAAATCATTCACAAAAAGATACCAAGTGAAATTGAAGTTAAAACATTAATAAATAATTAACTGACTTGTTCAAACATGCAGAGAAAGATTTATAACCAAGTTTCTCTATCATAGGCTTCCACTTACCTTACGCATTCTAATTCTGGCTGTCTCCAAGAACAGACCTTTATATTGACCACTGTAAATAAGTAAACATGTTCACAAAAGTAGAACTAGGCTAAATCAAATATCTCATTTTATGGAATCTAATAAGAAAAATAATTCTTACTTTGTGACCAAAAGATCAATAGGCCTAAACCTAAACTTTATAATACATAACCTAAAAATTTAATATTAATCAGTGTCTTCCGGGCGCCTCACCGGGTTTACCGGTGACTAATTTGCCGTCTGCTAAACAATGCAAATGCCTTGTTAGCAGACGACATAGCAGACGAAGTTACCGTTTTGGTGTTACCGGTAAGGCGCCCGGAATACTACCATTGTGATTTCTGACAGCCAGTAGAGCCAAAACAAGACAAAAGCCAAGTTTGCCCAAGCTAGCGATTTTGAATGATTACTATTGACTTAAAATACTATAGTCATTGAGTATGGATAATATCCATAGTCAATGCTATAGTGTTTACAGCCAAAGCATTGATTAAGGATACCTAAATGTTTATTAGGTAAATGTATTTACCTATATATTTCTAAATGTATTTAGATGTATATTCAATGGCCAAAGTAAGCATAATTAAAAATATAGTCAATGGTATTATATTCTTTAAAATATAATCAATGTCAGTACAAATGGCAGCTGGATTTTTGTTGTGGCTATATTGACAGATACAACGTAAACTCACTTATTTCTTGGTACAACATGTATAGAACAAGATGGTCGTTGCAATTGATTATGGATATTTAGTATTCTTAATCTTACCTAGTGTATTTTTTTGTAAGTCGGTGACGTAGTGGTTAGCGAGCAGGACTTCGGGGCCATGGCAGCGATGTCGTGGGTTCGAACCCGCGTTCTGCCAGGTAAAGTTTAGACCCACAGATGACTTGTTTAGGCAATGTTATTTTAGGTTTAGAAATAAGGTGAAAACACTATTACAGCAGCTAAGCAGTCATACTATGCCACAAAGTTTGAACTGAACAAAGGAAATTCGAAAGTAATATGGAACAGCATGAAGTAATGTTAATGAAATAGCAGGACAAAAGAAAAACAGTACACTCTATTTTCGTTGTGTGTTAAATGAAATCATTAATGAGAATAATTTGATTGCTGATGAATTTAATAGATACTTTTTATCTGTAGTTGAGGAGGTCGTGGGCAATGAAAGCGTTGGAAGTAATTTTTAAGCTTTGCCAATCAAACACAAATTTACTTTGCACAATGAAATTAATTGTATTAATTATAATTAGTGCAGTGACGACGGATGATGTTAAAAAGATTATTAAGTCTCTTGGTAATGGAGAATCGCCAGGTTTGAATGGAGTGAACTCTTTTATGATTAAATCTATCCATCCAGCAATTTTATAGATCCTGACATTTATAATAAACTTGAGTTTTTCAACTAGGACTTTTCCAGATCAGTTAAAAATGCTGTAATTATTCCAATACACAAGAGAGGATCTCGTTCTATATGTTCGAATTTTAGACCCATATCTTTGATTTCGACTTTTGCAAAAGTTTACGAGAAAATAATGAAAGAGAAAAGTTGAGTTTTTTAGGCAGGACAGAATTTTTTAGCAACAAACAGTATTGCTTTAGAACATGCTTAAACGCGGCCCTATTAGACTTTATGAATAATGTAATAGAGGGAATTAACAATGGTAAATGCACTAGTGGTCTTTTTCTGGATATTAAAAAGCCATTTGACACAGTTGACCATGGTATTCTGTTGGACAAATTGTACAATATTGGCTTCAGGGGAATTAGGCACAAATGGTCCTGTAGTTATGTTAGCAAGATACAACAGTTCGTCAAAATTAATAGGGTTTTGAGTTCTATGGGGGAAATAAAATATGGGGTGCCACAGGAATCAGTTTTAGGGGCAATTTTGGTTATAATTTTTATAAATGATTTTAGTAATGCAAATTTTGATGGAAAATTAACTGCATTTGCTGACGATACTCTGACCTTTGCTATGTGGAAAACCCGTGGGATATAGTACAGGAAAAAATAAATCAAGATTTAGAAGCTATTAAATGGTGGTTTGTTGTAAATAAGTTAGTCTTAAGCACTGAAAAAACCACATATCTAAATTTCTCCTTGAGGCAAGCAGTCGATTTTACTGAGAATATAGTGTTCAAGTGTCGTCCATGTTTATTGCGGGGTGTCCCATGCGATAATTGCTCAGTAATTAACATTGTAGCAGCAGCACAAAATACCTCGGGATAGTACTAGACAGAGAACTTAATTGGAAACTGCACATAGTTAAATTAAGATACAAAATCATGAGTAGTATTCCTCTCTTATTTCTTTTCAAAATGTATGCCATCTAAAACTTTAAAAATGATTATATTTTGCCCTGGTAAACAGTATACTTGAGTATGGGGTAATTTTTTTTTGGGGGGGGGGGATCATACCTAACTAATCTAAAACCAACTGTAACACTTCAAAAAATATTTGTGCGGATTATCTGTAGGAGAAGTAGGTACGATCCTTCGTTTCCTTGTTTTTCAACAATTAGAAATATTTCCAATTAGAACACTTTTCATTTACAAAGTTTTGAAATTATCTCATTTAAATTCAAAACTGGGGTGCAGCGAGCGTGTTTGTAAGTCAAAGATGAAAATAAGAAGTGCAGGTTTCTGTTTTGTACCAAAACCAAACTTGACGTTTTTCCGCAAACTTACTACTTTATTGCACCAAGAATTGAAATAAATTGCCAAACAATATAAAAGTAATATTAAACCACAAAAAATTCGTAAAGGAAGTTAGGATATGGTTAGTTTTTGTTATTTTTAAATGGCTTAGAGTGTATCCGTAAAGATTGTGTTGTTAATTTTATTATTGTATTGTTAGTGTTTAGGAATTTTTTAATCAAAGTCAACTTGTCACTTTTTTGTATAACTAGGAAGACTATTTTATAATTAGGTACTATTTATAACTTTTAGGTAAAATTGAATTTTTTACTATATGGAACATAGAGTATAAAATTCTTTAGATCGACTTTAAATTTCTCTTAGGCGAATTTTTGACCCCCAAAAGGCTTTTTTATTACTAATTTGATTTCAATGAAATTCTCAGGTTAGATTTTAAGTATTATAAACTAGGTAATAAACTATAATCGAGCAATTATTTTCAAGTATTAAAAAAGCTTATTTTCCGGAATTTTGGACAGAACTTTAGTTGTTTAGGCTACATGGTTTGACTAATGTAGTTGCTATGATCAGTTTATTTTCCCCCATCGCAGCTGAGTTGTCACTGTATGCTGAAAACAACATAACATAACCTTTTCTTGTTTATATTTGCTCGCCGTTATTTTACGTTTTTAAATAAAATTTAATTGATATTTTGACAGACCTGTTTGTTAAATTAAATAGATCAACACTGATGTTTACTTGTTGAAGTTATAAATTATAGTCTAAAAAAAGATAGACATGTTGATGTGGAATGAATTGCTGTCGTACGGAATTATGCGATTAACTAATTTATGGGATACAACTAATATCTATTTGGGAGAAAGATTTAAATTGAACAACTAATTAGAATGTGTTGTGACATTGTAGCCTATGTCTCAGGTAACAAAATATGCATTAAGTATTAAGTAAGCGTAATTCTACAATACTTACATTACTTGATTTTTATTAATTTTGATTAATTAATCATGGATTTTAAATTGTATTTTTTCGCTCTACAATCTATTTACCTTTAATATTGTAAGCATAATTATTATTAAGTTACTTGCTTGTTTTGAGGTCTTAGCTAAAATCATTCTTTGTATGTATTTATTTGTAGGCTAGGCCTAGGATGTACGCCGGTTGACTTCGGACGGTTAGATGACGTTCCACTCTTCACATTCGAGGAGATGGAAACCTCCGTTCTCTCCCTAAAGAGCAAAAAGGCTCCTGACCCGGAGGGGATTCCCAGCGAGGCTTTAAAAGAAGTATTTTCAATTAATTAATGCTGACTTGTTGTTGAGAATGTACAACGCCTGTTTGGTAGAAGGGGTGTTTCCGGCTCCCTATGGAAAACCGCAAGACTCGTACTGATCAGCAAGGGCAAAGGTGATCCCGAGCTGTCGTCGTCCCACATCCCACAGGCTTTCTACACGTTGGACACGGCTGGGAAGCTGTTCGAGAAGCTGATCCGTTCCCGCCTGACTTCTGAAGTGGAAGCTGCCGGGGACTCATGCGCCCGTCAGTATGGCTTCAGAAAGGGACGGTCAACGATTGACGCTATCACTGAAGTCCATGGAGAGCTGTGAAGAGAGTCGAGAGCCACAACCATTTCTCTCGCTGAGTAGTGCTTCTTGTTACGCTTATGTCAAGAATGCCTTTAACTCGGCAAGGTGGGTCGATATGTTGGATGCGCTTCGCAACACCTTTCGCGTTCCTGCATATCTGTTGCGACTCATTGAGGATTATCTCCGCTCTCAAAGCCTTATTTACGACACAAGGGACGGAACGTAGACGATGGAAGTCACTTCTGGTGCCGCGCAAGATTCAATACTCGGCCAGGATCTCTGGAATGTTGCCTATGACAGCCTCCTGAGGTCGGAGATGCCTGAGGAAACCACTTTGGTTGGGTACGCCAATGATGTCGCAGCTCTCATTGTCGCACGCAACGTTGAGCTGGCCTAACTAAAGTTGAACCGAGTCATGCGTGTGGTCAACACATGGATGTCCGATCACGGTCTCTCGCTTGCTCTCCATAAGACGGAGATTGTAATCCTTACGAAGAAGAGGATAGACACCGTCGTTCTGTTCCGAGTGGGAAGGGAGGTGGTCCAATAAACTCGTGCTGCTAAGTACTTCGGGATTATGGTGGACACCAAGTTAAGCTGGAGGGATCAGATCTTCCGTACGGCGAACAAGGCCGCTAAGGTAGTCACTTACCTTAGTAGGCTGATGGCCAATGTCGGGGTTCCACGATCCAGCAGAAGACGTCTGTTGATGTCCGCGGTTCAGTTCGTGCTTCTTTATATGGAGCAGAGGTGTGGGCAGACGCTCTCGATAAAGAGTAGTACAGGTTGCGACTCGCCCGGGTTCAACGTTGAGCGGCGCTCGGGGTGTGTTCCGCCTACCGGACAGTGTCCGAGCCTGCCGTCCTGGTGGTCGCCGGAGTTATCCCTGTCAAGCTCTTGGCAGGAGAGAGGAAGGCAATTTATTAGAGACAAGTCGAGATTTTCAACTACACGGCAAGAACAGCAGAGCGCTCCCGAACCTTCCAGCAGTGGCAACACAGCTGGGAGCACGACACCTGAGGACGATGGACTGCGCGACTTATCAAGCACGTCCAACCATGGGTGGAACGGCGGCCAATTCTTTATTTATTGCTCGGGCGTTCCCGACGATGCGGAACACACATTCTTCCGCTGCCCCCTTTGGGAAGGGTCCCGCCTGAAGGCCACACAAATTTTTGGTGCATTTTCGGTGGACTCGGTCTGCCAAACGATCTTGGAGGATGAGGGCAACTGGGATTGTTTATCACAGTTCGTGTGGGGCATCCTCCTGGAAAAGAAACATGATCTGGACCGCGAAGTGGCCCAGATCCCTTGATCGAGTGACTGGATAAGGAGTGAGCCCCACGGGCATAAGCCAAATTTAGGCCTAGCCCTACGTAATGTGATAAACAACTCTAGGTTAGAAACCTAAAGAGTAGAGGCGAGGTTTTTTAGTGGGTACACACGTTTTAGGGGAGTCCCACACTACAGGTTTGCCACCTGTGTGCGTAATGCATTTTTCTTACCTCTCCCTAAAAAAAAAAAAAAACAAACAAAAAACATAATAAGCGTCACCTAATAACTCAAAAAGTGAGTAAAAAATTCTTGTACGGGACGGACATCGGAGCGTATTCCTAGTTTATAACTTGAGGCGTAGGTTGTTATAGTAATTTTTTATCTATTTATATTTCCTTTTTATATATATTTATATAGAGCACATGATTTTATTTTCTTGTTTATATTGAACTTGTAATGTTAGTAATACGTATAGCTCAATGTATGAATTAATCTTGTAAAGGAACCCATAAATGGACATTTTGTCCTAGGGGCCCTATTTTTCTGAACTACAATTTTATATTTAGTACGAGGTCAGCCTGGTTTATTGTAAATTAACCTATTTTTTTGTATTGGAACTTTGTAAAACTGTATAACGATCAGAAAATAAAGATTTATTTATCATTGAACACTTTTAGTCAGATCCACTGGATAGATGTGCCAAATTGGCTTTTAAACCAAACAAATATTACAAAACGGTTTTATTTTATGAACATAAATGAATCGAGACGAAAAAGTAAGTACTTATACTTGAAAGAATAGCATACAATTTTAACTAAGTTTTAATAGTTAGTTCACACTTTCCTCCTTGATTTTAACCTAGCAAATGAATCAATAAGTAAAGTTAAGTCCAGTGAGTTCAGCAGTTTTCCTTCAAAAATCAAGACTGATAGCCTATGCTAGTGAAGAAAGACATTCTTTAGAAGATCGCTTTCTAAAATATAATATTCTCATAGTGACTACAAAAAGGCAGGTAATCCAAAGTTTTAATATTTTATTAGAGCCGACACATTTATGAAAATTTCTCGCTAGCACCTACAATATAGCCACTAAACTGTATAGGGTTACTAGACCAGGGGCGTAACAGAGGGGTCCATAGGGCCCACGGTGCGGTGGAGCCTGTGAAATTGGAAATATGTTATGTTTAATTTTAACTCATGTTAGCAATTTTAAATTTAATATTGTGCCATTGTATTTTCTCTAATTGGCAGAAATAAAATTATCATAAAATACAATATTTTTACGATAGTTAGGCTTGTTGGCAGTAGCAGTAGCGTTAACTCTCTGCTGGTTTGCCGCCAGCCACCAATACCTGTTACCTCATTCGTAGTTCCGTAGACTTTGATCTGCCATGGGATCGGTCCAATAATAATAAAAAGTCTTCTTATTTCTAACTAGAGGACCCGTGCGTAAATTTCGCACTTTGTAATATATTTCTTTCTGATTGTCAAGAACTCACATACAATACAATTTCGAAGGAATTATATATAAAAAATAGAGCATTTTCAATGAAAATAAAAAAATCTGGGGTTTTCACTGTAGTCAATTATGTTGATTATGTTAAGTATGTCAATGGCAAATAAAGAATGATTTCTGATGTGAAATTGGATGATGCACTCGACTAGCATGAGCAGCTCACGAAGATCGAAATCAAAATTGCTAAGGCTCTGTTTGTTATCCGTAATGCACCTCCCAGGGAACACTGCAAGCCTCTTTTCGTAAATTTAAACATCAGCACTGTAATTAACTTGTATATTTATGAACTAGCCAATTATTCAATCAAGAACTTGGTAAACTGCACCCTCAACAAAGACATACACTCCTTCAACACTAGGAGTAAAAATCATTTAAGTTTCCAATTTTGCAGACTCAGTAAGTCGTTGGGCAGCCATATTGTTCTCTCTAAGAAAGTATATAATAAGCTGTACAACCACATTGCCATGTATCCTGCTGATAAGTTCTTGAAGAAACTAAACAATTGGTTGGTCAAAAACCCTTTCTATAACATCAATGAATTTTTTGAATGCAAAGAAATAATATTGTAATTTTGCTAAGGAGGCCAATTATTTCTTTTGTATTACTGTCTTGAACATTTCATATTTATATTGTATTCTTCTGGCTAGTTACCACACCACACCAATGTATTTTCAGCCTTTTCTGTATTAACCGGATACTGCATAAGTTTTGTTGAACGTATTAACTAGACAATGTTTTTACTGCCACTGACTCTTGTCCATGCATGTATTTGCCGATGACAATAAATATATTCATTATTCATTACGGAAAATAACAAACGTTGATCTTCTGAAGATAGTATACTATTGCCTCTTCGAGTGCCACATCTCGTATTTCATTGCCCTGTGAGTGGTCACAAAATCAAAATTGGAAAGAATTTTCATTGCCCAAAAGCAAAACCATTAAATGTATGTTAGGATTGCTTATCAATCCCATTGTAAAGAATACTTTTATTTGTTGATTTAAGAATTTTTATAGGACCATCCTTATACATTTTTTAAATCTGCATATATAAATCTGCATTTTTTAAATCTGTTCATATATAAAATATCAGTCTTTAGAGTACATCATAAATTATAATCATAGCTGTATGAAATAATACATAGAAACAATTTTGCTATTCAACATAGATTAATATTTTTAAGCCAATGTACAATGGCCTCAAAGTTTTTAAAAAATTGCCAGGAGCAATTAAACAAATTATGACTTTTGTAGGGTTAAGAGCACTTTGAAGTCATTTTTACTTTATAAAGCTTTTCATTCATTGGAAGAATTATTTTGCACTTGGGCATGACATCCCCAAATCATCCAAACCATAAAATGTCCCGGAGGACAGGGCATCTGGAGAACCCCAACGCTACTTGGCCACTTGGGAGCTAAATAAGGTACAAAGATACAGTTGAATTATTTTGTCTAGAAGTGCTCAATATTAGGGGGACTATCTTTGACGCTGAACTTATTTTATTTATATCAAAATCATTTGTTTCTAACTGTCAAATTTTGAGGTCTAATCCGGGGCCTACTCGTAGGCCCCGTCTAATCACAGCATATTGTAGGTCCGTCAATGTACGTTTGGTTATATATTTTGTTGATAAACAAAGACATTACATGATTGACAAGACACTCATTATTATGCTACCAACAAAAGAAGTTTAGAGACAAAGATAGTCCACCTACTCTTGATCACTTATAGGTAACCAAATTCAACTGTAGGTAGGTAAGTTTATAAGTTATCTATAGGTTATCTAAGGACTTGTTTTAATAACAAACTATGGAAAACCTAATTTATGAATTAGCAATGTATATGTAATACAATAATGTTCATGCTAAATAATATTGAATATTCAATTCTATTAATTATGTTAAAATCCTTCTTGAAACGATAACACAAATTTAGCATAGACATTTTAAGTATACGAGCGATTGCATGCCTTATGAT
Organism: Neoaliturus tenellus; assembly: GCA_030545055.2. NCBI lineage: Eukaryota > Metazoa > Arthropoda > Insecta > Hemiptera > Cicadellidae > Neoaliturus > Neoaliturus tenellus. The sequence goes on along the minus strand of CM061531.1, from coordinate 329,877,492 downwards.
ATATGATTTATATTCATTGATGAAGAACAATGATTTATATTGACTGTTTCTTCTTCACCACAGTATGTGTACTGTTAACATTCAATATGGCGGCATGTCGTCAGTGCTATGCTGTGTTGTGGTAAGTGAAATAAAAAATTGTATTACGTATCTCCTATTGTTTCAACTAAATTATTAAGGTTTATTAAAAAATTTGTAAATTTGCCTTTTTGATGGGATATCAAAAGTTTTGTTTCATTTCGTGCTCATGGTCGTTTTTACTCCGTCATAGATACCTAACTGTCATCGCATCAACCATGTTCTGATAAATTTTAATTTTAGGTAATTATTCATTTTCAACATTTTTTCAGCTTGAAAATGTAACAATTATTTTAAAATTATTTTACGCTGATCACGCTTATTCCAAAAGTATTGTACGAAATACCTTTTGAATATTTTATTAAGTGCAATTTAGAAATGGAACACTGCACTCATGCACACTTTCCAACATTCTTTATTCATTCAAATTTTTTATTTAGATTCTTAAGATACCAGATTTCATTTTGAATTCATAGTTTATCCCAGCCAACACAATTTTAGACACATTAGTTAAATGTAGGCTAATTTTAAATTAACGTATTTACAGGGCCTAAGTTAGCCCTAGTTTGTCTGTCCAATCTTTATCACAGGCCTACTTAGTCCTATATTTTGGGACAGTTGTTAGGAATTTAAAGTTGGCTATTTATAATTTGGACTTAATCTTAGAAGTGGCCAGGCTAAATCGGTGTGTGTGCGCTAAGCGGCCAGTTAATTTCTGCCATTTTGCAGACTTAAAAAAAATTAATTGTGTCGCAACTGAGGTAAATTGCCTAAATTCCGTGACCTTAAGGGAAGCCCATCTTTTTTTCTGTACACGAAAAAATAAATAATGCTTCTAAAACTTATACCGTAGGCTACTAAACTTACTAATTTCTTCACAATGTTATTAAATTGTGAACAAATCTATGGTTTTTGTTTGTAACATTATATGAAATTACTTTTACTATCGCCCTAAATATAATGCTGTTTCATTGTTGTGCCATTCTGACAAAACTCCCTGATTTACGCGACCAGTGTCCATGATTGTGCTGCTAAAATCCTTGACTCCTAATTTCAGAGGCAATAAATGTTAAGGTAACCCACCCAAATACCGAACAGTTAAGGCCATTCCTGGGTAATATACCTCACAATTCCTTAAAATATTGTATTTCAACACTAGTACTTATGTTATTTTATTTATTGATAAATTTGATTTAAAATTGTATTATTTTTGTATTAAAAACATTAATTATTTTTGAGTTATTTCCTTTTTTTTAACACCCTCACATTCCAACTTCAATTCCTAACAACGAACGGCAACTTCCTAACAACGAATTTCCACCTCCCAACAACGAACGGCCATTTCCCAACACCGAACTTCCACTTCCTAACAACGAACACGCGTATCTCCAACACAAAATGTGCATTACTGTAATGATTATTGCTGTAAACGGTACTCAAACTGCCTGAAATGTTTATTAAGTTTAATAATGTTTAAATTTTATTAATAATTTATTTTAAACCTGCATTTATTTGTCAGACAAATCAATCATAACCTTAAAATACGGCCGATGCCGATGTATTTTTTTTAATTCTTTTTTTTGCCTAAAAGGCTTGGCTTTGGAATACTTCCACGCAGCCGAAAAAGTTTACACCTGTGACAGGATTCGAACTCACAGGCTCACACTCTATGACCCGACGCTCTAACCACCTGAGCCACGGGAGCTGTAATGCCGATTTAACGTATTTATTTGCTGAATGTACGAGGTTGAACTAAAAAAAATTACTCACCTCTTGATGTTACTCGTTGCTATATAAAATCAAACACGCAACAGAACTAAAGACTGGTTTGCTTATTGAGGTTTGAAATTTAAGGACTGAATAAAATTTGAGCAAGTGTTAAAGTAATACATTTTATTACTACACGATAAAATATTTTAATATTGCCTTAACAATAAATCTCATTTCCTTTTCAATAGCAAAATTCCAGTTAACTTTATTTTCAGGTAACTAGCATGTATTCTTATAAAACATGTATAAAATAAAAGTATAAGCAATAAAATATATGAAATTTCAACATGTTATGAAATTAAGACGAAATAACGAGCAACTTGAAATAAAACATAAAATAATAAATACATGTAACATAAAAAATAAAATCATCATAGAACCTAACATAAAATATAAAACATGTTCAACATCATTAAATTGAAACGAAATTAGAAACTTAAACAAGACAACACAAGAGATCAAATAAAATCATTGTAAAACATGACATAAAATATATAACATAAGTATTTAACATATCATTGTATAAAAACGAAATGAGCAATTAAGAACAAGCTAACACAAGAGATAAAATAAAATACGAAAAACTGGCATAACCTTAAGATAAACCAAGTTCAACATTTAAGTTAACACTTTACACTTGGCCAAACAAATCTTTGGTTTTTAGTTACACAAATAAATCTTTGGCTAATAAAAGATCTTGGTCGTGTACCATACAAAATTGAAAAATACTCAAGTTTTAAAAATGTAAAAAATGTTAAAGAATACTTAAGCAAAAGGAAGAAATAATAAATTTACAGTCGTCCTTTTTAAATTATACAACACATAATCTTTTCTCTGAAAGAGAAAAACCCCCTTCGTTCTACATGTGGTACAGATAGTTTTTTAATGATTTCGGATCGATGCACCGATTCGTCCACATCATCCTCTTCTGGCCATGCATATTTGTTTCCCTTTTTTGTCAAAAACTTTATGGTCAGGGTTTCACCTTGTATCTTTTTAATTTGTCCTGGGAAATTAACTTTTTTGCCGTCTACTACATAAGGAACCACCACCCAAGAATTTACATGCAGGTCCTTAAGTTCTTCTTCTGTTATTTCTGTTGGTTCCGGAGTGCCAGGGTCGTCAACATCTCTCTCTTCCTCATCACTGTCTTTCAAACTGTTTTTCCTGATTTTTGCTTGTTTAGTCTTCTTCCTTTCTTCTCTCTCGATCTTCTTCCTCTCCTTTTCCATCTCTTTCTTCTGTTTCAACTCTTCTTTCTTTTTAATATATTCTTTAAATTTTTCCCCAGTTATAGTTGAGGGCATTACATCACCAAGACTTTTCTTTTTCCCACTAGGTGGTGTTGGAAAAATCAGACACCTTTTGAAGGGTGATGGTAGGTTTGGATTGTAAGGCAGGGTAGGGCTGGGTTCCGTTGTTGGAGTCACAGGAAAAACTTGGGATGGGGTAAAACATGAAGTAGAAGGGATGGATTTTAAGAGAGTCGAAGATGAAGGGGAAGAGAAAGTATCTATTATGTGATGTTCCAAATGTGCTGATGTGGTTTGGTCGTGCGTAGGTGTTGCTGGAGTGGATGACACTGTCGGTGCTGGAGTGTTTGTTTCTGTCGTTGCTGGAGGGGTTGACACTGTCGGTGCTGGAGTGGTTGGTTCTTTCATTGCTGGAGTAATTGACACAATCGGCGCTGGAGTGATTGGTTCTGTCGTTGCTGGAGTGGTTGACACTATCGACGCTAGAGTAGTTGGGGCTGTCGTTGCTGGAGTGGTTGGTTCTGTCAGTGCTGAAGTGGTTGGTTCTGTCAGTGCTGGAGTGGTTGTTTCTGTCGGTACTGGAGTCGTTGGTGATATCGGTTCTGGAGTGGTTTGTGCTGGAGTGGTTAAGAGTGTTGAAGAACTTGGTTGGTGATATGATGAAGTTAGAGTGGCAGCAACAGTTGGCGGATTGGATGGTGTTGAATCTGTCAGGATTTCTTCAGCCGTCAGTAGGTTGATGTCCAAATCAGGGAACAATGACATGTCAAGCTCAACGACCTCCCCTTCCTCTGTTACCTCTGCAACTAGACGACCCTCCAAAACATCCATCTCTTCGAATCCCTCCTCAGCTGGTTGGTGATTGTTTGGTTCGTTGACGTGTGCGGGTCGAGTTTTTTTATTCTCCTGCTTTTCTTTGATATCTCTCTCCAGGTCGGAGATGTCCCGCTTGATTGCCGTCCATACTTCATACAGGGACTCATCCCTAAGTTGGATTTCACCTTCAGCAAACCTCGTTAATTTTTCTTTCCCAATTTTAGTCTCCATATATGCCAGGCAATTTTTCGTGTCTTTAAGCTTTAATTCCAAAAATTGGATACTTGGTTGGTTCGTTTTCGATGTTCCAACTATGTTGTTAAAATGGACTTTATTAGGGTCCAGGTCAACAAGGCCGGTTGCCACGAAGCCATTGGCGATTGTTTTGGAATTCAATGAGTTTTCTATAACATTCTTTAGGAGGGGTGCAAATTCGTCTTTCTTTAATCTTCTGCCCCCGTTTTCAAATCTAAAGTTGTCCACTCCTTTCTTCCATCCGGCTTTAAGAGGCCGGAAAACGGCGACATCCATCGGCTGCAGCAGATGAGTTGAGTTAGGGTAAAGGGCTACAACCTCAATTTGATTCGCTGAACAAAAATCTGAGAGGTGTTTGCTGAGGTGGGAGCTATGCCCATCAATGAACAGGGCAACCGGCATCTTTATTCCTGATCTTAATAACCATGGATGAAACACATTGGTTATATATTCGTAAAATGTAGCAGTTGTCATCCACCCATTCTCACTTTTTGAAAGTGCCCAGTCATCGGGGAAAGATTCCGCAATAGATCCTGGGATCCTCTCATAAGTGTACACAACCATTGTCGGTGCTAGTTGTCCAGCAGCATTCCCGTTCATAAGTACTGTTATACATTCTTTCTCATCGTTACCGGCTACGGAGTACACAGACTTTTCTCCTTTTTTGGCAAGGACGGTTTTCCCCTTGGGGCACAAGAAAAATGCCGTCTCATCAGCGTTGAAAACTCTGGCAGGGTCTTTGAAAATGTCCATTAGTTTTTTTTCTTCCATGTAGGTTTTGATTTCTTCAAACCAAGATCTGATTTTTTCCTCGGTGACGTTAGCCCGCGAAGTAGTGAGCCCCTGTGTCACTCGCTGAGCTATGATCGGGTTGCGTTTTAGGAATAGAGAGTACCATTTCTCTCCCGGTACTCCATTGTGGAATGGGTTTTCTCTGTTCAGATCTTTTATCAGACGGGTCACACTTTCAATAAGCTGTTGCTTCGTTACCGGAAAACCCGCCTTTCCAATGTCAATAACCCACTGGGTTAGGACGGCCTCTTCTTCCTCGGTGAGGACTGACGGTCTTCCAACGGCTGTTTCATGTTTGTATTTGCCATGTATTTTATCATGCAACGTGGTTTTAGGGATACCATACGCCTTAGACGCAGCCCCAACGTCATGCCATTGTATTTAATTGCCTCCAGGGCCTTTTCAATCTCCTCCTGTGAATACCGTCTCCTGGCAGTTGGGCGCGTTGGTGCTGGCATCTTGCTGAAAAACACAATATTCAAATAGAAATATTCTAGAATTCGTAGATTTTCGATGCAAACGATTTTTAAGTAAAAATTTTTAAGTAAACGATGGGCGTATTAAGTAGGCTAGGCCTATTAAATTTTAAAAAGACATGATCAAAACAAAGGTTTGTTAATTAGAAAAGCCCTTCAAAGTTGCCGAAAACAGCCGTTCGGTAGTTTGGCTTAACGAATTTAATATATACATTTTTATTTTAGAAAAGCAGGACAAATACTGAGTTTAATTTATTTAAGTCAAAGAATGTTATTAAGTTAAAGTCAAAATTACGAAAAACCTCAAAAACTACGATCAAAACCTTGTATTTCGAGTGTTATTTTGAGGGCTCATCACTCCGCGAGTTTAGTTTTATCATCAAAAATTTAGAATATGGCAATTGCTTGGACACATTTTAATGTAAAAATAATGCCATTTTCGAACTAAATAACGAAAATTTTGTTTATGTACGAACAAAGTGCTACATTTTAAGAAAAACATGATCAAAACATAGTGTTCGTTAATTAGGAAAGCCCTCCAAAATTGCCGAAAACAGCCGTTCGGTAGTTTGGCTTAACGAGTTTAATATATACATTTTTATTTTAGAAAAGCAGGACAAATACTGAGTTTAATTTATTTAAGTCAAAGAACGTTATTAAAGTCAAAATTACGAAAAACCTCAAAAACTACGATCAAAACCTCGTATTTCGAGTGTTGTTTTGAGGGCTCATCATTCCGCGAGTTTAGTTTTACCATCAAAAATTTAGAATATGGCAATTGCTTGGACACATTTTAATGTAAAAATAATGCCATTTTCGAACAAAATAACGAAAATTTTGTTAATGTACGAACAAAGTGCTACATTTTAAGAAAAACATGATCAAAACATAGTGTTCGTTAATTAGGAAAGCCCTCCAAAATTGCCGAACACAGCCGTTCGGTAGTTTGGCGTAACGTACATTTTGAACTTCCTAATTGGCGAACGCTTTATTTATAAGTAAACCTTTAGTAAATTCTTGATATTATAGCTTAAAAATAAAGTTAATAACCACTTTTAACGACTAAAACAGTTTACATGCTAAAAAAAGGCTTATAATAAGTATAATATCTTAAAATACTGACCTTCTTTCTAAGCATCGGCGGGAAACGAACGCAGGATCGCCGCCGAACTGTCGACTAGCCAACTGACCACGGCCAACTGAATCAAGTGTTTTTCGTTGACGTAAATACCCATATGACATTAAAAAACACCGGAAACAGAGGATTACGTTTTTGTAAACTCTATGTCGATTTGCGGAAGCAGACGCTTAATATTTTGGTTTGAAATCACCGCGGTCGTTGTTTGGCGGGTGTTCGGTATTTGGCTGGTTTACCTTAATGACATCCATAAAATAAGTGGAAAACATTGTAATATTACTTGATGAAGTCATTTCTCAACCTTAAAATATGACTTAAGATAGAACGGACGACAGCTGTCTGCTGATTTCACAACTCATCATGTTGCCAACATCTCATCCATTGGCGGAAGACCCTGATGGCGATATAAATATGCTTTACCAACCAGATAGAATTGATTTAGGCTACCTAAAAACTAACTTTAGCAGATGATTTTGGAATGTTTAAAATAGGCCTATAGGCCTACTGTAGTTTTGTCAAACTTAAAAATATGTCTCTGATAAAAAATAAACATTGTTCAGGCCAAATACAAAGTCAATACGTTGTTACCAAAATCCGTGGTTTCACGGAGTAGGGAAAGCTGTAGGCTATTCTTCCTCTTCTGCTAAAGTCCGTGATAAAGCTAACAATTTTATTAGTGTAGGGGCATATGTCAATATAGGAAGGTTCGTGGGATTTTGAATGAAGCAATTATATGACTGGTGGTGATAGGTAGGCAATGACATGTAGAATCGTGTACTACCGGGTGTTTTGTCTGAAAGTCTGGCCGAGCTGGTGTATGACGTCATCCTTCCAAAGTGGCCGCTAACGGTGACCTTGATGCCTTTCTATCGCTATAATTTCTTTACGGTTGATTTTATGAAAACTTTTTGAAAGTTGTTTCTTATTTATAACAAGATAAAGAACAAAAAAGGGAATCCAGCTTGATGAACATGCCGCCATTTTGAAAAAATGGCCGCCATCGTGGATCTGGTCCTTTGTGTTTAATATTAAAGCATAAAACCACTCCTAAATGTAATAAAACCGTGAATTTTTCTGCTGACAATTTAAGGAAGGTAAGTACTGCATTCTGACTGGGTAGTAATTTTCTGCCGCCATCTTGGATCCGCCATTTTGGATAAGGTAACTTTAAAAAATGTAAACATAGTGATGTGGCACATCATTTCACGCTGTTTTTTTCATGCTGATTGCATTTTCGAAGTCCGTTTTTGAATATATTTATTTATTTTCTAGTTATAATCAAAATACTATTCTTTCCTGTACATTTCTTATATGGACATTTTGAACTTTAATTAATATTTAGGATTATTTTTCACATAACTCCGGTTCTGGTCTCAATATGCAGTTCGTTGAACATAAAACACTGTAAGGCCTTCAATTTGAGCCGCTAATCATTCAAATTTGATGAATTATAGGCGAGTTATAAAGCTCAATTCATCGGAAAACCTATTTTTTAAATACAATTTAATTTAGTTAATTATTTATTTCTTGGGTTATGATAAAGATACAGTGATAAATTTAGTATTAAATAAATCACAAACATATTGGCTTTTATTTGAAATGCCGATAATTAAAATCAGACAATTTTAAGCTGAGTCATGATCTGTCATTAAAACATAAAATTTATTGAATTACAGATGTTGATATGGATAGAGCACTATGACTTATCCTTACGATTTTTACTATCTACAGCTCAAATGAAAGTCAATTTATATATTAACTAGATGTTGCCCGTCACGGCTTTGCCCGTGATTGAATTTATTTTATATATAATAAAATCTCTTTAAAGAGCAACGGAATCTTCATCATTAAGAATTATATTAAAACATTGAAGGAGTGTAAGCAGAGCATTGGATTTTGCAAAACCTTTTCTTAATAAGCACCTATGAGCAAAGAGGAACGAACATGTCAAATTTCAACCCCATAAGCCCTAATAGTAATTTTTAAGTCCTGAAGGGGGGAGGGCCCTAAAGGACTTCAAAAACTATATTTGCAAGACCGTTTCTAAGTGAGCTCCTATTTGAGCAAAGAGGAACGTCCATGTCAAGTTTTAACCTCGTATGCCCTAGAGATAGGTCATAGTGCATGGGGCAGAGCTCTTCAGGACTTCAAAAACAACATTTTCAAAACCGGTTCTTATTGAGTACAAATAAGTAAAAAGGAACGTCCAATCAAGTTTCAACACCGTAGGACCTTGAGTAATTTTGAAATCCAGTTGTTCAGAGCCATAAAGGATTTAAACTATTTTTGCATAACCATTTATAAGTGATTTCATATTAGTAAAGGGAACCATCCCCGTCAAAGTTGAACCCCGTAGGCTATGTAGTAATTTTTAAGTCCAGTGGGGGCAGATCCCTAAAAGGACTTCAAAACCTAAAGTATATTTTGAGTATATAAAGCGTTTTTGAGCAAAGAGGAACGTCCATGCCAAATTTTAACCCTCTATACCCTATGGTTATGGAGATACTCTGATACATAAGTGAGTGGTATTTGATAAATTGTAGATAAAGTTTACATTAATAAATTAATAATAATTTTGACCCATGCATCAAAATGTTAGAGTCAGTCTCGACTGTTTATTGGTTTTTAGTTTTATATGTTGGCTACGCTGTCTAAACAGGAAAATATTCATTTAACGTCAGCTGATCAATTGTTTACTATTTACTGTTTGCTTATGAATAATGAGATTGATGTCAAAAGTGAATACTAAGAAAGTTTGGTGCACATTTAGTGTATTTTTATTGTATATGTATTGTATTAAACAATAATTGATCAGAAAACAAATGAATATTGTCCTGTTTAGACAGTGTAGCCAACATGTAAAACTAAAAACCAATAAACAGTCGAAACTGACCCAAAAATTTTGATTCATGGGTTAAAATTATTATTAATTTATTAATTTATCTAAACTTTATTAACTTATAATTTTACTTTCATTTGAGCTATAGAATCGTACTCGTCCAGATTAAGTCATAATGCTCTCTCCATCACCAACATTTGTAATTTATTAATTTTATGCTTTAATGACAGATCTTGAATAAGCTTTAAGCCAATATTTTGTGATTTATTTAAGACTAAATTGATCATTTTATCTTGATCATAACCCAAGAAATAAATAATTAACTAAATTAAATTGTACTGTATTAAAATAGGTATATATAAATAGATTTTCTGATGAATTGAGCTTTATAACTCGCCTATAATTCATCAAATTTTAATGATTAGCAGCTCAAATTGAAGCCCAGTGTTTTATGACTTTAACGAACTGCATATTGAGACCATAACCGGAGTTAAGTGAAAAAAATCATAAATATTAATTAAAAGTTCAAAATGTCCATAAGAAATGTACACTAAAGAATAGTATTTTGATTATAACTCGGAAATGAATAAATATATTAAAAAACGGACTTCGAAAATGCAATCAGCATAAAAAAGCAGTGTGAAATGATGTGCCACATCACTATGTTTACATTTTAAAAAATTACCTTATCCAAAATGGCGGATCCAAGATGGCGGCAGAAAATTACTACCCAGTCAGAATACAGTACTTACCTTCCTTAAATTATCCGCAAAAAACTTCACGGTTTTATTACATTTAGGAGTGGTTTTATGCTTTAATAATAAATACAAAGGACCAGATCCACGATGGCGGCCATTTTTTCAAAATGGCGGCATGTTCCTCAAGCTGGATTCCCTTTTTTGTTCCTTACCTTGTTATAAATAAGAAACAACTTTCAAAAAGTTTTCATAAAATCAACCGTAAAGAAATTATAGTGATAGAAAGGCATCAAGGTCACCGTTAGCGGCCATTTTGGAAGTATGACGTCATACACCAGCTCGGCCAGACTTTCAGACAAAACACCCGGTAGTACACGATTCTACATGTCATTGCCTATCCATCACCACTAATCATATAATTGCTTCATTCAAAATCCCACGAAATTACATATGCCCCAGAACTATATGTGCTTTACCAACCAGAAACATTGATTTATCTATAAACGGACTGTAATAAGTTATACAATTTTGGAGTGATAAAAATGTATTATTTACAATCTTTCATATATTTCTTTTGAAAAAGAAACAATGTTCAGTCCAAATTAAAAGTCAAACGTGTTTCCAAAGTCCGTTATTTAATCATGGAATTTGGAAAACAGTATTGTTGCACTGCTTAAGTCTGTGATTCCTTTTTAATAACTTAAACGTTTTCGGCATCTATAAAAACACCAATAAACTTTAAATTAATCATATGATTATTCATTATAAATATAAAATTCATCTATAAATATAAAATACTGGAAATTAAAGTTTGTTCCTTTTACCTCTATGGTAGTTTAATTACGTAACGATCTTAAGCCCAACGCTTGTCCCAGAACATGCCAACTTCTAAACTACGTTTTGTTCAGACTTTGTTAAGAACATCTGGATCGCTAACACAATGTTGCAAAAACGAGCCAATACCCCTATCACCATAAGGTGTTAAAGAATTTAAACAAACAAGAATGTAGTGGATCCACTAATCTATATAGTAATAGGCAAGCATTGTTTTCCTCCTTTTTTTCTCAGCTTGTGCGCATCTTTGGGGAAATCCACGCATACCAATTGAAAGGTAATGTGCTGTAGATGAGCAGAATCTCATTATAACTCACATCAGCCCCCAGGGCTATGCCCAAAATGCTTTTAAAGTTTTAGTGTTAAGCTTATTGAAGAAGGATGTAATTGATTGAATCATTAGACAGCTGTGAATCTTGATAATAAATGCTAGCAAATGAGGGAGAACATATGTTACAGATATATAAAACATTTTAACACTAATTGCAGGGTGTCTAGCAGTCAGGAAAAGTCGGGAAGACGGGAATTAGCATAGAAATTAAATAAAGTCGGGAATAAACATATAAATCATGACAAAAAGTCGGGAAAATTAAATAATAAACAAACTAAAGATAAAAAGTTGAACAGAATTCAATCACAAAAGAAAGGACGTCTGGTTCTAGGAAGATAACAAGACAGTTGTAATAGGAGACGATAGATGGAATGCAGAACATCTGCCGATAAGAGCTCTATTGTTTTGACATCCGGCCGGCCATCGATCGCTTCTGATTTACGACCTTATCAGTTCCCTAGTTCAATATATTCGGTTTTTGATCTAATTGTCGTACAAAAACAAATTATAGGCTAGATAACTTTTTTCGTCTGATTTTCATAAATTGAATAAAACTTTAATCAAAGTTGTACGATGTATGGTTCAACCGATGTAGGGAAATTAATGTTATTATTATGTTGATTTCAATAATGAACTCAAAAATACTACAACAGTCCTTATTTTTTATAAATATACTGTATAAAATTATTATTTTACTGAATTGAAGCTAAAAATAATTATCTTAACAAAATGCATTTGTATAACTCATAATAGCTAGTAATAAAATAATTAGACATGGAATAATAAAACATTTCTTAAGCCATAATTTGATGGGGTTTCTAAACTTTTTTTAAATGGTTGGATTTTATTCTATTCTCCCACATATTTCATCAATTCCTAGAAAAATACAAAAGTCAAAGTTTTTATCTTTTAGTTTTAGTTTTTGATTACCTAACATTGCAAATTTGCTGACTAAAATGGTTGTATTGCTTTTTTGACACTTTCAGGTAAAATATAAGGCCAGTCATACATAACTCCCCACATAAATTGACGAATGGCCAAAAACAGGTGGGAAAGGTGAGGGGGGGAGAGGGGGTATTTTACCAAAAACATCGAGCTTATGTCACATGCAAATTTTCATAGAACAGCTGATTATCCAATAATTTTAACTGAATAGCAGTGCAAATTCATTCGTCAAGTTACATGGTGAGGGTTATAGTAGGACATACATTTAATATTTATATATTTTCTTGCAATAACTAACTGGTCTTATTTAAAAAGTACATAAATATGTAAAAGGTGGAAAATAGGCATCAGCCTAGTTTTAGAATGGTAACCTTGTGTTGTTTCATGTTTACATGTTTCAAGATAAACTGAAAAACTGACAACCGACAACCGGTTCGAGTGAAAAACCGAACCGAAACTGAACCGATAAATTTTGCAACCGACCCATCACTTGTATTTATATAAAATGCAAGGTCTTGAAATTTCGATAAAAGTCTTGAAAAAGCCTATAAAATAAGTTTGTAACAATTGCTAGACACCCTGTAATTGGCTCAAGATCAACTGAATTTTTGGCGGAATTTCGACCAGTGGGCGATCTCTAGCAATAATTTCAGCTGAAATAAAAGAGGCAAATGGCCCGACCACCGACGATGTAGGCCCACCAAATACAGACAAAGTCCAGAAAATATAATCATAGGTAGATATAAATATTTAAGAACATCTGGATCGCTAACACAGCACTGCAAAAACGAGCCAATACCCCCATCACCATAAGGTGTTAGTTAAAGAATGTAAACAAACAAGAATGCAGTGGATCCACCAATAATAACAATTTCAGCTTAAATAAAAGAATGCTTAAACTAAATTACCAATGTTGGCATTTGAAGCATAATTTCATCACTTCGCCACATACCAACAGTGTTGTCGCCACTGTTGGTATTATTTTTCACCAAGTACCTATTAAAAAGAAAAAAGTACACTGACATAAAACATGTTCTAGTTTCATGTAGGCTTACATATAGTACTGGTACAGTAGAACCTCAATAGTTGGACTCTTGGTAGTTGGACACTCCTTACAGTTTGCCTCAGTCCTTGACAACTTAAGTTTAGCATGTCAGTAACTGCTGAGAGTGTCCATTTTGAAGGGCGACAAAGCGGGAAATGTAAAGCAAATGGTGAATTATTTAAATGTTGGTTATTTTAAAATTCAATCAAGTTATGGTTTCATTAAAATTTAGTTTTCCTTAATTCAGTTCATGATTTTTAAACTCCATATGTTAAAATTACTGAAATTCACTCGATCTGGTCAAAATTCTATGTTAAATAACATTTTGTATAAAAAAACTATTAGGGTGTATTTAACTAGGGCCTACCAAGAGTAGCTTACTCATCTAACGAATGATTTGTTTTAAAGTCACACTTTAATTGCTCAGCCATTTTAATGGGGAATATGGGACCATAGTCCACATAAATGTTAAAGTCAGATTATTGTACAGTAAATGACAATTGATGTTGACTACTGTTTACAATAAAAAGTAAATTATTGAAATCATTATTTGAATCTTACACTAAAATGTAATCACACAAAAATAAGCCTAACGATTTTCTGAAATACAATATAGTACACTCTTGTTCATCCAACTTGGTGGCATCGGAACTCCAATTCATCGGAAGTGATGATAAAGATATTATTAATATATTTTTCTTACAAAAAATAATTTCATTTTAGTGCCATCAATCTCCAATTTTTTATACCTGCAATACAGTAATGTAGCATCACATTTTTCATCACATGTCGATGTCACCAGGCGCTTTTCATGATTTACATTCCTCAATGTGATTTACGAGGTCATTTTCTAAACAGTCTGTCTGTCTATCTTGCGAGTGCACCTATGTTACGTGGAATCTCAATAAAGACTATTTTGAAAAATGAGTGAAAAGTGGAAAAAGTTAAGTGTTTATCTTGGATTAACACTTAAGAATGGATAAACTATTTCAAGAATTGATGCCGGTTAGTCAACGTAAAATATTGCTACTGTATGGAATATGAAATGGGGACAGTCTGGACATCTTTATTTCCTGCGTTGGTTTTTATTCCTATAAGTTTACTGTTATCATGTCACTTAGTTTCAATAACATATTTTTAAAAAATCTCTGATAACCCCAACAATAATGAGTGTAACCATAAATTGGTCGGAGAAACGGCGAAAACTAGACTCACTATGGACTCCAGTTCATCGGAAGTTTTCGACATCCAGACTGACCGTCCACTACATTAGTTCAGATAAACAAGAGTGTACTGTATTTATTTCTCACATTTTTTTTAACTAATTCATTTAATGATGGCAGTATGTGTCTATATTTCACTAGAAATATCATTTGTATATTTTTCAGCTTGTGTAACTGAGAGATTCAACAAAAGCAACAAGTGAGTGAACCGTAACTTGAAGCAACGAACAAGTAACAAAGGAAACACAATCTGAACCCAGCAAGCATTGACAACATCTGAGGATTTTGTAACAATTTAGTTATCAATTAGAATTTGGATTTTTGTTATCGCATCTTTAATTAATTTAGGACTTTGTGATTGTGTAACTGTAGTGTGACTCGAAGGAAATGCGGAAGACTCTGTGGATTTAACTTTGTAAATATACTATATTTTTTAAAATGTTTTACTCTTTTTTATTATTATTGCGTTAAGGTCAAAGTGTTTGTAGATATCCTCGTCGAGGGCGGTGTTGTATACAAAGACAAACTGTGATAGTCGAATAATTTAAAAGCTGAGTTACAATCTAGAAAGCAAACAATAAAATGTCAAACAATCCTCAGTGGAAATCTTTCCAGCCGCCAGCCATGAACTCGGATTCATCTATTCTTGACTTTGCAAAATCTTTGACTATTCAAAATAACGCACCTCCTCCATCAAACTATAGAAACCCTGCCAACGGTCCTGGCTTCAACTCGAGCAACAACTTCCATCCAGGATCAAACATCAAGAATCTTTCCAACAATGTTTTCAGTAACACTTCGAGCAACTTTACAAATTACAATGCCTATCCAACCAACAATACGAGATTCCCTCAGATTGGAACTTTCTCATCAGAGTCTACAGACATGTACGGTGGTGGGGACAACCCACCCGTCAACAATGCATACAACTCTTCATCCAACAACTCTAACTCTGCGTACAATGACTCTTCGTTGAACAATCAAGGCACGCGGGAGACCGGGATCATCGAAAAACTTCTGGTAAGTTAATTCTAATAATGATTTGATATTAACAATTATTTTAAGAGTCATCTTCACCCCTGGGCCAGTAGCCCATTGTTGCGCAGTCGGCAATGTTAATCATACGGCTTTTATGCTAAAACATGGTTTTGTATTCCCCTGTTTCGGACGCCGTTTTTCAACAGATTTTATTGAAACTTGGTAAGTGTTTAGTTGAATAGTTATACTATGTCGCTCATACCTCGGAATTTTGAAAATTTAACAAATGTTACTTTCTGTGACGCCACAAAGTAACTCGATTTTCCTTAGTAATATTTCAAAATTTAGTAAAATTTTCAAAATTCCGAGGTATGAGCGACATAGCATAACTATTCAACTAAACATTTACCAAGTTTCAAGAAAATCGGTTGAAAAACGTCGTCCGAAACAGGGGAATACAATACCATGTTTTAGCATAAAAGCCGTATGATTAACATTGCCGACTGCGCAACAATGGGCTACTGGCCCAGGGGTGAAGATGACTCTTAAATAGTAAGCTTATAGTAATTTTTTTATTTTGTGTTAAAACATAATTAACCCGTGATTTATTATTTTCCTATTTCCTACCATTTAAACTTGATTCAATTAAATTTCAATCAAGATATATTTACAGATTCAATTTGCTTTTTTAACTTTATGGAATAGAATGTTTTAGTTAAAAATTATCAAATCATACCGGTATCAAATCATATATCTTTATTCACACATGCGCATGTTGTAAAATTGAATAGTGTCCTATTCCAATTAAATTAAATTTATTAAATTCAATGTATACAGTAATATCCATTTAAAAATCATTTATGGAGTAAACTACTATTTCAGTAAAAACATTTTTTTAAACTTTCTTTTAAACACCTCATTAGGCCTACTCTATTTTGAGGACTGCATCTCTTTTATTGGGATTTAAACTAGACCTAAAGGGACTTTATTTTCTGTACACAACTCAAATGCTACAAAATTTGAGATTTATAATCTGTGATTTTAACATTTGAACCTGTTTGGTGCCACAATCAGTATGAAAACACCAACAATCTAATTCTATTGTTCAGAGCCTATAATTATTGTAATTTTCTCTCTGCAGAGTGCATTAGGTGAACCAATTGTTTAAACTTTGACTCTAGGCTTAGCAGTTGGAAACAACCATCTGTTGATGAACGACTTGATGGAATAAAATGTTGTTTGTTATCTCTGTGTTCTCGGAAAGAAATTTAATCCATAAACCAATTAAATGGCACATTTTTAATAAGAACGTGTTACAAGATAGGAATTTTTGTATATTATTAACAGTACTTGAAAACTGTAATTAAAAGTACTGGACTGATTTTTTATAACAAATAATTCACATTACCAAGAGTGAGTAAACTGTTGTAATAAAATAGTTAAACCGTTTTAAATTTGGTGCCAAAAATTCGTTCTGTGGATTTAAATGTGATGTGTTAAAGCAAGTAAACATAAGTTCTAAAAATAATAATTATAAATGGATTTGTAATTTAGCTTATTGTTTCCAATTTTGAATGTTGTTTCATCCAGGTGGAATCCCCTAGCTCAAGTAGTTCCAGCAGTTCCAGTGATTTGTCTATTCCTATCTCTGATCTCCCCTCTCTAGACCCCTCCATTCCTTCCCAGGTCCATTTTACCTTTTTCATCCTAATTAATAACATTAATTGGTTAGTTCTTTAGTATTATTAGTAGTTCTTTTCAAGTAGCCTAAATAATAGTTTTATCGTATTTCCAACTAAGCCTATTCATGATTATTGTAGGTTAAATTCAGTTTGGCAAGTACAATTTTTCATTAAATGCTTTCTCATCTTTCACTCTTCCACGTTGAAAACATTACCATTTCATAATCTGAATCTAATTTATTAATCTATCATTCAGTAGGCCTATGTTATTTTTGTGATCCACTGTTGAATATTTTTAGGATAACGCTGAAAACTAATTTTTTTTAGATATGAGAGCTTTGCAACATTTGACTCAATTTTGACCGTAATTTTTTGGGGTTTTGAAACATCCCAAAATGATACAAAAATAATTGTTGGTCCTGCATTTAAAAATATTTATTGTTTCTCAACCTATACTTGAAGGGCTTGTAACAGGTTATTTTTATTATTATTTTGGTATCATAATTATTTTTTAATCTGGTTATTTTTGTTATTTTTTTGGGTATATTGTTTATTTAAAAAAAAAAATAGGGCAATTAGGTTTTTGTTGATCGATTTGGATGAAATTCTTAAAAACTAATTAAATGTTTTAAAAAGGAAAAATAGAAAAAGTAAAAGATGGATCGGGGAGGATTTTTTTTATTTTTTAAAAACATCCCATGATAGTAAACCTACATACTCATTCCTTTGATGTTATGGTGAAAATACAAAATATTAAATTCCTTTGGAAATTCCCTGAGTACACAGGTCTGCTGTGACGGGGGTTATTATTGCATACATATTTTTAATATCCTGATAAAATGCCGTTTTTTTTTTTTTTGAATTTTTAGTGACATTTTGGGTTTATTCTTGTTATCATTAAGGTTATTTTTTTATATTTTTATTAATTTAAAAAACTGTTACAAGCCCTGTACTTGTTTAGGCGAGTTAACCTTTAAAATGAAAGTATTTTCATGTTTCAGACACATTTATATTGCACTGACAAACAAAATGTATCCAATAAAAATTATTCCATTATCCATTATCTAATTTTTAATTCTTATTTTCAGCATTCATATGGCTTCATCCAGTGCTGTGAGCGACAGGCACGATTGTTTTTCCATTTCAGTCAATTTAGTGGAAATATTGAGCATTTAAAAATTGGAGATCCAGTAGAATTTGAAATGACATATGACCGTAGGACAGGAAAACCAATAGCTAGCACGGTGACCAAAATTGCACCTGAGGTCGTAAGTATTTTTTTATTTACTTCTAATTCCTTCTCCCTTATTTTGTTCTAAATATATTAGGATCAAGAAATATTATCTTCCTTAGGATTTTATCCTGCTTTAATTCAGTTTTATAAGTTCTTTTTCTTTAACTTTAATGACTAGAGGTTGAAAATTTAAGCATTTTATCTGTAGTTTTCTATAATTTATATAAAAATTTTTTTGGCAAGTCAATAGTGATTGTACGGTAGACGATTTAGGTCAGGGTGATAATGGAAATCTAATGTGTTTACTACAGGTTCTGAGTGAAGAGAGGGTGACGGGCACGGTGACAACGGAGCTGCGATCAGACGGCTCGGGCGGTGACACGCAGGGGAGGATCAGTTACGAGAACAGGGGCGAATGTTTCTTCCTGCCCTACAACAAAGACGATGTTGAGGGAAACGTCACACTGCGGGCAGGAGACAAAGTCAGCTTCCAGATTGCTACCAACCAAAGGTATTGTAAGGACATGAAGTTCTTCTTCCTCAGTCTGATTGGTCTTTATTATAATTTTTTTTCTCATTTATTGTAACAATAGTCAATAGTTTATTTTCACATAACGTTTACATAAACCAGCAATGCTGGAGAAACAGGTGAAATTGTCATAACAATATATAAGATGAACCTAAAACTAAAAATATTTGCCACACAAATTAATAAAAAATTTATTCATTGTGAATAGCCACCGGAACTGCGTATTAATTAAAATATGGTTACATACCAATTTCCGTCACAGCAGTCCAATCTTGGTCCAGAGTGGATGACCCGGGTTTCGACCCTACTGGGTCATAATCATATCCATTTCAGGGACTCACATTAAAATTTGTCGGTCGTGATGACTTCGTCAGTTATACAAAAAACACATAACACAGTTTTTACACACATCATGACTACATGCACAAACACCTAGGCCTAGGGACGAATACGAGCGTGGCGAGACAACCGGTAACTCTGCACTGCACTGACCGTTCCTGTACTGTCCGCCGCCGTGTCTTTGTTGGATGGACTTTGACCCTTTGTTGATAATTCGTTCCTTGGTCCTACTGCCTTTGTATTTTGTTCGAATCTTACTATACTATCGAAAAGGGTGTTGGAATTAAAATTTAGCTGTTCGTTCAGTATTTCATTGGGATTGTTTTTTAGAGCTCTGAAAATATAAAATTCCTCAAGTGTGTCCATGGTTTTATTTTTTGGGCAGACATTCAAAATCTCGAAATTATTTTTATCTGTGGAGTGACATTCATCTAACAGATGCTGAGCAAAGCTGGATTTCTGTTGTTTCAAATGGGGTTTTTGAAACAACAGAAATCCAGCTTTGCTCAGCATCTGTTAGATGAATGTCACTCCACAGATAAAAATAATTTTGAGATTTTGAATGTCTGCCCAAAAAATAAAACCATGGACACACTTGAAGAATTTTATATTTTCAGAGCTCTAAAAAACAATCCCAATGAAATACTGAACGAACAGCTAAATTTTAATTCCAACACCCTTTTCGATAGTATAGTAAGATTCGAACAAAATACAAAGGCAGTAGGACCAAGGAACGAATTATCAACAAAGGGTCAAAGTCCATCCAACAAAGACACGGCGGCGGACAGTACAGGAACGGTCAGTGCAGTGCAGAGTTACCGGTTGTCTCGCCACGCTCGTATTCGTCCCTAGGCCTAGGTGTTTGTGCATGTAGTCATGATGTGTGTAAAAACTGTGTTATGTGTTTTTTGTATAACTGACGAAGTCATCACGACCGACAAATTTTAATGTGAGTCCCTGAAATGGATATGATTATGACCCAGTAGGGTCGAAACCCGGGTCATCCACTCTGGACCAAGATTGGACTGCTGTGACGGAAATTGGTATGTAACCATATTTTAATTTAAATAATCAAAAATATCATTTAGATAATCATCAGTGCTGTAATATGATTTACTTATTAACAGTTTTGACACTTCTCTCTTAAACTTTTTAATATTTTCAATTGATTTCAAAGTACTTGGTAATTTGCTGTACAATTTTTTCCCAAAATACTGGGGCATTCTTTCTAAGGAAGTAAGCCTATGGATGGGCAGCTGAAAATTGTCTCGATGCCTTGTTAAATAACTATGTTGGTGGTTGTCATTCAAAAACAAATTTAAATTTCTTTTTATAAGTAACAAAACATTTAATATGTACAAGGAAGGTAATATCAATATTTTCAATTCAGTAAATAAAGATTTACAAGAGCTTCTGGGATGGGAAAACGTCATGATCCTAAGGATCTTTTTCTGTATCTTAAAAATTTGATCGGCGTTGGATTTGTTACTGGATTGTTGTTTATATTCCACAATAATAATTAAGTAAATCTTAGTACAATTGTCGTTCTTGGGACAAAAATTAATGTTTTTAGATTATGGATACTCATTAAAGAATGTTATATTTTTACAGGGGCAATTTGGGCGCAAGTCATGTGAGACTGGAAAACCCGGCCCACCCTGTCAAATACCAGGGGGTCGTGTGCTCTATGAAAGAATCATTTGGTTTCATCGAACGGGCCGATGTTGTCAAAGAGATTTTCTTTCACTTCTCTGAAAATAAGGCTAAAGAAGACTTGCAATTGGGAGATGATGTTGAATTTATAATTCAAACTAGAAATGTAAGTACATCACCATTATATATGGTTTACTGCCTACATACTGAAATATTTAAAAATTGTTCCAAATAAGTTGTTGAAGTCTATTTCTGTGTTTTCTACTTTCCTTCAAATTTTGAGTTTATCAATGCATTTTTCCCCTGTAACTGGTAGGCTTATATTAAGAATATTTATATTCAAATTAAGGTTATTTTTGTCACTGATAGAGCCAGCTTACATGTTAAATTATGTGGATGTAGAATCATTAAATGAAGTTGATTTTGACAATCAAACTTACTTGATAAGGCAGTTGTTTGGTGGTGTTAGTCTACATTTGGTTAATCACCCACATAGTGAAATCCTTACATTCCTTACAAAACAAAAAAAGTTAAAAATATATTAACTTGTTTGTTTACCTAGCTAAGTTATAAACCAAAATTGTTTGTTTATAATATAACTGAATATATGTGTGTTAGGAATGAATTTATTTTGTAAATTTATTTTCCATCTGTGTCTTCGATGGTGATTTCATAAACTTGTTACTCAAGTTTTCAATACTGTTCACTATTTATATTGAGAATGGAAGTACAAAATCTTCTAATGAATATTCAACCAAGAGTTTGTCTTAACGGAACTGTAATAACTGAACTTTTTACTGGCAGAGGTGTCTAACTTCAGATCAGTTCAGAATGATCAGTAATACACGCTGTATCGATGAAAAACTCATTTACAAATCAGCCATTTCCCCCCAAAGACGGTTTTTAATATCATTTTGCTAGATGAATAATTTATCATTGTGTGTAAAAAAAGGTTTTTGTTTTTGAAAAAAAAAATGTTGCATCACTTATTTTTTAAAGCAGACTAATACTTGGTATATATATCCTTTTTCCAAAAATCCTTACTTGCACATGTTCAGAATAGTTATTTGCTTTCTTGCTCTTTTAGCTAATTCCCTTTCATAACAAAACTTCATCTCAGTACAGTATCAGTTAGTACAACTTAGTAAATTGGGAAAAATAAGAATAAATAATTTAAATATTCAATGAAAACAAATAATTTGATGTTTATTTTTATTATAATTTTATGACAAAGAATACCTAAGGTAATAAAATACAAACTAATTTGTGGTACTCAGACCGGATTGGGAATAAGCTCTTGTTTGTCTGGAGTCATGTATTTCTTTTTCCCTCAGTTAACCTACTAAAACCTCTACATACACCATGTCAGATCATGAAGTTATGGTTTCTCTAAGCCAGATTGTATACAAATAAAGAAATAGGTTGCCAGATAACTTGCCAAAATAAAAAAGCAAATTGGTTAAGTCCTCAGACATAAAATTCTCATTAAAATACATAATCTGCAGCTTTACCAATCAGTTACGTCTTGCCACGGATTATAAGATGAGCATATTGCTGTAAAAATTAGACTGTTTTTTAAATTTAGGACGACTGTAGTGCCTGTAAACCATACTATTAAAAAAAAATAATAATAAAAAATAAAAAACCATACCAATTTACATTTTTTTTCATTACTCTACACACGAAAGTACACTTTCTAAACGTAAAATGAGCTAAGAAATTAGGTTATTCCCGCTAGTGCACGACAAAATTACATAACGGTTACTTTCCGTGCGTATGTGGTGCACGGAAAGTAACCGTTGTGGGATTTTGCGGTGCAGTCCGATCAGCTGTTGCATTAGGCCTATCAGCTGTTGCACAACGCTTAGTTTCGGTGCGTGTGTACCACGACATAAGCACGAAAACTCAGCGTTATGAGTTCGGTTTTTTTCTCGACACTAAGTTGAACAAACAAAAATATTCATGTTGTTTACAAGTTTTTCGATATCGTAATGAAAAATAATGTTCAATACTCGTCTCAAAAGTGACATTGCGGGGCTCGATAGCCTTTTCCACGCTCGGCTTCGCCTCGCGCGTAAATGCAATCTCTCCCCGCAATGAGTCACTTTCGAGACTAGTAATGAAAACTACTATTGTCAATAATTTGGCAATATCTCTTATTCATTTCTTTGATACTATCTCATATCAGAGATCAGTGATTTTTCAAGTGATTAACATTTGTTTTCCCCCTCTACTTACCTCCAGGCATGCTCCACTCCTCAGTCCAGTTCCAGCTCCCGTAGTTCTGTCAGCTCCAGCTCTAGTGTTCCCGCAGTTCCAGACACTTGTCAGCAGCCAGTTGACGTTTCTTTTGTAGATCCCGCTATAATTCTCCAGGTCCATCCTCCATTATTAATAATATCTTTCATACAATAAACTTATTTTCAATCATGTTTCTCAATTTTATTGATAAAGAACAGTGAGATCTAGGAATATGATTTTTTTATTTGTTCTTGTGGTGAATTGTTTTGTAAGATTACTTAAAGTTTTTGTCAATCATGTCCCCTTCATATTTTCAAATTTAAAAAGAAAAAACTATTCAAGGTTTAAATTTTAAAGAAATATACATTTTTATATGACAAAGGATTGTTTAACTACACATTCAGTAGAAGCTCTCAAATCCGGCCACCTCGGGACCGGACCACTAGCTGGATTTAAAAATGGACGGATTAACCGGCAATTTTCTTAAACGAATTGAACAGGAGATCTGTATTATATGTGTGCTCCAACAATGCAATTGGAGTGTATTTAACAATGAAGGGTATCGTACCTGCCCAATCAATGCTGTGTATCAAATTTGTAACAATCATGATTTGCTCGCTCAGACGCTTTAATGCAACCAAAATAACGATTGGACAATGGACGAACGGTCGCCAGCGATGAAACTGCGTTTAATGGACAGTATTACTGGTCTTATGTCAACAAGTGCCCTAAAGTATAAGTATAGGACCGTAATAGCAACTGAATTCGTCTATTGAACTATAAAAAAAAACTTATAAACTTCGGTGTTACATCGACGAACGGCAGCGAAACACACAAAAAAAGATAACGATCAAAAATAGAACACGAACACAATGTTTTACAATACATTCGAAACCGAAAAGTCCGTAAATTGGCGATTGAACTGATATATTTTAGTGAAATCACATGGAACAAGTTCGCTCTTTTTTTTTGGCCTTGGAGAACACCCTCTCTGAACATTTTATTTCTGAAAGACCGCGGTCGGATTATCTAGGGGCCAAACCATCCAAGGCCGGACCAAAGGGCTTCCACTGTATGTAAAGAATAGTATTGGACATAAAAGTACTTCTTTTAATTTTAGAGAAAACTAATTAATTTCCCTACTTTTTACCAAATTGAATTACTAACTTGCTAAATTTTTAATTGTTATTTCTTATCGTTAGATTTTCTTTTCACTAATGTAACATTATCTACATTATAGTTTTTGACTTAAACAAAAATCTTTATAAATCGGGAAGAAGGAAGTTTTGATAGAAAATATTTTAAAAAGTTGCCGCTCTTTTACAAACATATAAAACTGCTTCGTACTGTTCCGTCCAGGTGGAGTCTTTTCCCTGCTCCAGTAGTTCCAGCAGTTCCAGCGGTTCTACTCTTTTCGAACCCAAAAATCCCTTTAGAGACCCAGCTATAATTTTCCAGGTTTATATTTAATCTCTTTTCATCCCCTTATAAATTTATACTTTTATTTATTTTTAAAAATAGCAAAATGGCCCTAAACATATTTAGAAGTTTTTTATAAATTAACTATTTAAGGTCACAACAAAAACGTATGCTCCATTATTAGTTTTAAAAGATCTTGGAAATTTATTGTAAAGAATCTATAGTATCAAACCTTTTTATCTGCGAGCGTTTGCTGAAATTTGTAAAATAGGAGTTAAAGTTAAAAAATTTTGAGTTCTGAGATTTATATTTCATTTTAGTACAGTAATTTTAAATCTATCAATAAATAGTGCACTTTTTGTTGATAAAACTTTTTTATTTTCTTCTAAACACCAACACTACCTAGCATTTGAAATTGTTTTCTACCTACAAAATAATAAATATGATTATAAAATTTGTCCCTGAAATTATATATCTGATTTTGTCGTTACACACACTATATAAACATGTTTACTCATCCACTTTTCAACTTGACAGGGCAAGGAGGTGGCGTGCAACATCACGACACTCCCCCCCGGCTCTGTGGTGTTCGAGGACGTTGCGGACGACATCGTCAAGGGGCAGGTGTTGAAGCCGGTGGAACGCGGACTGCAGGCGCGACAGCATCAGAATGACCCACTTCCCGGCCGCATCCGCTACAGGGCTCCTGACCACTCCGAGGTCGAGATTCCGTTCGGCGACAAGGATCAGAAAAGAGATTTTACTTTAAGGTAAGCGTTAAACTAGATTTACTTCAAATGAAAAGTCTTAAAAAGAATAACGTAATTAATTTACTTGTACAAGAATCAGAAAAGAAATTTTACTTTAAATAGATTTACTTCAAATGAATAGTTTTAACCCGGCATAACTGACATTGATTTTGAAACGTGAGAACTGACTCGCGGTCATTTCGACCAGGTTTTAATAAAATAGGCTACCACATATATTGAATGAATCAGTATTTATTTTTCAAAACCCATTCACATGTCTTTCCTATTAGTTATTTTAACATTTTACACTGTAATCAAGTGTATAATTTATGTAATGTACATTAACAAAAATATGGTTTATTACTTTTATAAAAGATTTTAGTTTGGCCTACTTAGTGGAAGTGAAAAAAACGGATTGAACATTAAACATTTATTAACAATCTATTTGTCAAAAGTTTGTTACAGCATTGTTAAAAGTATTAATTTATGTATTTATTGTTTATAAAAAAATAATACAACTTTTAGCAAGTCTAATGAACTACAAAAGTTAATTTATCGTAGATGAGAAAGGTAAGAAGTCTAGTGATCCGATTACTTTCCTCTAAATCCATGATTTTACCATTAAAAATATTTATACAGGAAAAATGTTTTAAATTATAAACACGTCATCCGTTAAAACTGTCTCAACTTTATTACACGAAAACTGAGACACGGTCAAATGCACCGTTTATAGCGTATTGCCGGAGCTGACTCACGGTTGAACGCACCTGTCTTCTACAGAATTATCCACTGCAGTGGCTGTACGAGTTGGACAATGACGGGAAATGCGTCATTCTGTTCCTAGAAAGAGGTGTGTAAGGTACAGTGGCGGCGAAGAGTACCGACACCTGGGAAATATTGTTTTGATCAAAAAAACTTCCAACCCAGTCACTTCGACCGCTATGTCAGTTCTCCCGGGTTAAAAAGAATAGTGTAATTAATTTACTTGTTAAGGCATACAGTGGAACTTCGATTGACCATCACCCTAGGGACCAAGAATCGGAATGTTTATTGAATAGACGGATAACAGAAATTCTTCTATAAACGTGTACTGTAAGTACAGTAAACCTCCGGCATCCTATGATCCCGCACGCTTGATAATCCGGCACGACTTTAAGAACAATTATATTGACAGAAATAAAAATAACAAATGAGCGATCGAGTTTGTTTGGGATCGAAAGTCTAGCGATCGAAGCAACGCTCACAAAGCGTATTCCACAGTCTAATATTATTAGGAGACAGTCATGGCACTCTGTCACTTGAACCACCCGGGGACTCCAGTTACGCAAGGAACAGTGCCTTGGAGCGCTAGTGTGGATTTACTAAAGTCAAAGTCAAATGAATCTTTATTCAACACATACAAAAATATGTTCATGAATGCGTCCTTATTCTAAAATAATCTATTTCCTACTACTAATATTTACAATGGTGTTTTATTCATGTTGTCCCTATTCTAAGTTAATTGTTATGGTTTTATAAATTTTTCTAAATTATAAAATTCATGGTCAATCAGAAAAATATTAAGTTTATTTTTGAATTTGTTGTAGTTTTCCTCATTCCTAATGCCACGTGGGAGGGAATGCATAAATTTAACACCGATATAATTAGGGCTTTCTTTAATTTTCTTTATTATGTTTTTTGGTTGTAAAATTTAGTTTGTTTCTAGTGTTGTAATTATTGTCTTGCTTTCTTGGTAATTCTTCTTCACGGTTCTTAACATACAGTACTGTTTTGTAAATGTAAAGGTTATAAACAGTCATTAATTCTAATTCTCGAAAATGACTCTTACATGATTCATTTTTATCCAAATTAAGTATACATCTTATGGCTTCCTTTTGTAAATGTAAAATTTTATTTAAGTTAAACTTACTTGTTCCCCCATAAATTTCTATACCGTAAGAAATATGAGAATGTGTACATTGGCAAAGTAAACTGTCCGCAAAATTTCTGTACTACTGCATAGTGGTTTTAGCCGCCTAATTACAAAAATTCCTGAGCTAATTTTTTTACAAATATTATCAACATGTGTGGTCCAATTGAGTGAACTATCTAATGTGAGGCCTAAAAATTTAGTTTCATCAACAAAATTATTAAACAAATTATTTTTTGACTTCCTACAATCAAACTTCATACAAGTTGTTTTATTTGCATCGAGTAGAAGATTTTTTTCACTTAAATAATCTTTCAGTATTGAAATTGACTCCTTCATTTTGATTTGAAGAAGTTCCATTTCTTTGCCACAAAGTGTCATACTTATGTCATCTGCATACAAACATAAGGTGTTGTTATCTACATCAGTGGTTCTCAACCTGGGGTACGCGAACCCCTAGGGGTTCGCGGAGGAGTCCACGGGGGTTCGCGAGTGATAAATTGATAATGGCGGACACGAAATTTTTAGCCTACTTTGATAAAATAACTTTGAAATAACTATACGAATTTCACCATAACAGTCAAAGATATCCAACCGTTAACAGTTTGAAATATTAAAAAAACAAAGAAGTTTACAAGGTCAACGTTATACCCACAGTAGCCTATTTCATAATTGCTCTGTCCTGAGACTCAACTACTCAATCAATTCATTGGAAACAACTTTGGAAATTTGGCAATACTGCGCATATCTCTCCTCTAAGCTGCCACCCCTTAACTCATCGGGTGGACTCGTCTCTTGTGCGTTATTACCAACGAGGTTAAATAGATATAGAGTGCTTACCAGATAGAGAAAACTGTCCCCTTTTGACTGGCGCCATGTTACCCATGATTCCCGCCGTTTCCTTGGTAACCAGTCCTTTGTTTACACTTTCCCAACTGTAATTTACCATTTTACCCACACCTATCTGACGTTTCTATGGAAACCAATTTTAATAGCCTGCTCACAGACCATCAAATCAAACTAATTTAAAAACAAACAACAAATAAACATATGTTTTAAAACTATCATCAGTAATTTTTGAAGCTTGTAGCGACCAATCAGAATAGCTAAAACTAGTAACCAAGGAAACGAGAGCAAATTAATTGTGGGATGGTTGTCAAGGAAACGGCGGGAATTATCGTTAAAATGGCGCAAATCAAAAAGGGACACAAAATTAACATGTGATGAGCACTCTATTTAACCTCGTTGGTTATTACTGTCAAGGTGCCAAGTACTACCAGTATTGAGTCTACCATCGCGTCGCGTCGTCCGTACGTTTACCCTTGTTCGTGGCACCCGTGGTTAGTGCTTGGTGTTTTCTGCGTCTGTCACACTACGCCGCTTCCGGCTGAGCGGCACTGTGTCGGCGCTTTTCTTTGATGCATGTCGGCAAATTTATTTGGTGTTTTGTTTTTGTTATTTATTATATTACACTTACTTTCGTTTTTTACTATATTTAGTAAAACTAGGCTTTCCTGATTTATAATTTTCTGAAGTTTTTTGTAATTTTTTTATAGATATTTTTCAATTTAATTACAAATGTGTTAAAAATATAGTTATAACTTACTAATAACCTTCATTGTTTACTAAGTACTTTAGTATTGGTTCATTTACCCCGCTTTATAATAAACGCTATAGTAGGCTGATACTTAATTTGTGGATAAATATGATATACGGCCCTTACGGGTACAATTCATGAAAATACATTGACTTAGGGGTTCGCGAGGTGAGTAAGGTTGAGAACCGCTGATCTACATGGTCGGATAAATGTTTTGGCATCCCTCCCAAGTAACATAGGAACAGGAATGGGCCCAACACTGACCCCTGTGGCACAGAATATTTTACTTTTCTGACTTTTGATTTGACATTAAACATTTTATTACCATCTATATGTCCAATGTTAACATACTATTGGCGACCCTCTAAATATGATTTAATCCATCTTAACTCTTTACCATCTATTCCGTACATCTTAAGTTTATTTAATAAGTGTGGGTGATGAACACTATCAAACGCTTTGGACATGTCCAAAAAAGCACCAACAACCTTGTTGTTCTCATCCAAATTATTTAAGACATTTTCATGTAAGTTATTAGTGCTGTTGTGGTAGATTTATTTTTCCTATACCCATGCTGTTCTTTATCTAATAAGTTATTTTTTTTCAAAATAATCCACAAGCTGAAAAAGTATAGGCTACTTTTTTTCAAACAATTTGGATAATGCTGGTTGAATTGCCAGAGGTCTATAGTTAAGGGGATCTGTTTTTACAGATCCCTAGTTATACATTTAATATACTATTTAATAACTATTTAATTTATACCTAGTTATACATTTTCCGTATAACTAGGGTTTGTAGTGGTTGGCGTCCGAGTTGACAACACAATCACAGGTGATCCAGCCATCAGCTCAACACGAACACAGCTGACAATAATGCCATTCACTATCCAAGGCTGATAACAATCAAAATTGTCAAATTAAAGCCCAATCACATGATAACTGCCAAAATGTATTTTAGAATTGACTGCCGCTCACTGGAGGTACATTTAAAGTTCCCACCCATGTTGAGAACGGCCGGGCGGGGACTTCAGTCACGCCGGTTCCATCCGCTTAAAGCACTAATTACCCTGCGGACAACACTAAACATGGAGCTTCGACACGAGTGTCATTACTGTCTCCCAATAACATATTAGACTGTGGTGTATTCCATATTGGCATGTGTGCCAAAAAAACACTTTAAAGAATTAAATATACTAACTATCTATGGACTTTATGTATTTGAAACTATTATGTTTGTTATCAATCACCAAATAAATTTAGATAACCAAAATTCTCATAATTATAACACAAGGAAAAAAAATGAACTAGTTCTTGATCACCATAGATTAAATTTATACACGCAAAAAACTTCTTATGCTGGAAATAAATTTTTGAGATATATTCCACAAAATATTTAATCATGTGTGTGATTAACGATCAAAATATTAAAAAATTTAAGAAAATCTTGAAGGAATACTTAATTAATCTTGCTCTTTACTCAGTTGAAGAATTATAGCAATCAACGTGTGGATTAAACAGTTATTAAAGATGTCTTAGTATAATGTACCAACTTTAAGTTAAAATACTGTAATGAAGTGACACTATTCATGTACAAAAATGTATATAATGAATAAAGATTTATGATTGATTGATTGATTGATTGATTGTGCTGGGGAGACGAGGCGTCTTCGGCCGACATCGGGTGACTTCGTGTAATTTCGGAACATGCCTGGCGTTACTGTAACTTTGTTTACATTTTGTATTCGTGTTCAGTCTGCTAGCGTGCGTCTCTTTAATGTGACGCTGTTTGTACATTAAAAAAAATTATTAAATAACAACAAAAGTCAACAAAATATTGTCTAATCTAAATGATTGTATTCATTAGTTACACTATAGTACATATCCTCCGTATTACTGTATCCGAGTTTTCCCCATGTCCGAGATGGCCTCGGTCCCAATTATTGTACCTCGATAATTGGGCGTCTACTATACTCTTTTGAGTTGCATAATCATATACTGTATTTTTTATTACAGTAGAGTACGTTATACAATAGTTTTTAATCTTTAAAAGCTGTTTTAATAATAAAAAACGTGTTTTATAGTCTCTTTTTGTGTGATTTACATTTTTCCTGATATTCATCCTGTAATCCGGCATATTTTGTAATCCGGCACATGTCAAGTCCTGGACATGCCGGACTGGAGGAAGTTTACTGTTGCATTGAAAGGTTTTATGAAATTAAAATCCTTTAGAAATGGATAATAATACTTACGGTATTCATACTAATTCAATGTCATTGACATCACGTACAGTGACAATGGTGCATAAACTTTTCATTAAAGTAGGCCTGTCAATAATTTTCATTCATGCAGTGGCGGATTAAGACAGTGAAAAGAGTGATGGTTAATTAAGGTTCTACCACAATTGCAAACAAACGTCTTTACGTTTTTTAAATCATTATTGTCTTTACGTTTGTCTTGTCTTTACGTTTGTCTTAATCGTCTTTACGTTTGTTTAACATTTTGTTAAATCTTAGATTGTGTCTTTACACAATCTAAGATTTAATCTAGTATATTCCCAAACTTAACGTAGATTAGGAAGATAGCAATATGCATTAATGCACAAATATATAGACAATAAACAAGGAAAACATTGTAATGAAATAAAAATACAAGGTCATGGTCAGAGACATGAATTCAATTGTAGCTGGAGACCCTCGAGCTTTTGAGAAGTTATTCCTACTGGCTTGCTCACATTGCTAGTGCAGAAATTACCTTGTTTTTGGATTGCCCCAATGATTGAGAAGCATTGAAGAATAAGGGAAATGACCAAATGGAAATGGGAAAAGAACTCCAAAAGAGAAATATACAGTTTTAACATTTTTTTACATAGAAAGTGTATACTATATTAAGGTATTTTCGATAATACAGATGGGGTCTGGTCCCAACTAAGCCGGATTATCAACATTCTTCTCTTCTTAGAGGCAGCATGTAGGTTAGGTCAGGTGTAGGTTAGGTTAGGTCTCACTTGTGTTGTGTTGGAGCAGACATGGAGACTGGGTGCAGTTCCGCATCGCGACTGACCGCCGGGACCAGCTGCAGCGCGCAACCAACATTTCGCTGCTGCCTGAGTCGTTCGTCGTGTGAGGCAGCATGTAGGTTAGGTCAGTGTCTCACTTGTGTTGTGTTGGAGCAGACATGGAGACTGGGTGCAGTTCCGCATCGCGACTGACCGCCGGGACCAGCTGCAGCGCGCAACCAACATTTCGCTGCTGCCTGAGTCGTTCGTCGTGTCGGGCGAGAAGCGGGAACAGGGCGTTGTCGTCGCGCTCAAGGAGGGCTTTGGGTTCCTGCGGTGCGTCGACCGCGAGCCCCGGCTCTACTTCCACTTCAACGAAGTCCTGGACGTCGACAGAGAGATAGCTCTCAACGACGAAGTGGAATTCACAGTTGTCCAGGTAATTTTGTATTTTATAATTTTTTTAAACCTTCACTGCCCATACCCAAAGCAGGGTGTCTACTGTTAGGGAAAAGTAGGGAGATCGTTAAATGGTTGGAAATGTAGATCTTTAGTTAGGAAAAACTCCTTTTATAACCATAATGTGATAATATCTCAGTATTTTACCAAATTTACAAATTATTTTACAGAATTTGCAAAAACACAGATGGTGAGGCTAGTCTTTTGCTCGGGAATTTTCCAAAAAATGGTTTTTAAATTTAATCTGCAAAAGTTTGTAGACACCCTGCAAAGGCCAATGAGCCTATGTTTAAAGAAAACAATCTAGTGCAATTGGCATGTCCCATGGCTAGCCAGAGGTGACAACTCATGTCTGTGCCTGTAATGTCGTCGCCCATGATTGAAATGTGGACCGCTATGTAAGGCTATGCTCCACCACTGAGCTAGCACTCTGGTATGACACAGCCGAGAGCTGGAAGTAAAAAATACTTAATTCAGTTAGAGTTTAAATAACCTTTTTCAATATTTCCAAATTTATTTTTGGTGTGCATGTTATCTCCTCCTAAAACAAGCCACAGATTCGTCCGTTGTAATTGTTAACTCCTAGTTTTGGTTTTGAATCAAGTAGACCTTCCGATTACTGAAGTTTGGACTGTTGGGCCTAGACTGTATTTTAGCTTGTACATTAAATTTTTTATCTGTTTTCATGGTGAGATCTTAAGATAATGCATTGTTACCGTATCAAAAGACGTCATCAATTAAATTACTAAAATAATGAACTCAAATTATGTTTTAGTAAAGGGGGACCGAGCATTTGCTTGGTAAACTTGTCCAATTATAAAATGGGCCTATCACACTATTACTTCTTTTACGTGTTACGCTAAAATGCTGAAAAGGCAAACAAAAATATTCCAGTTTTTCTGGATGAGCTCGTTCACTTCGCTATCTTGCAAAGCTTTAGAATGTTGGATTGTGTTTGTGTGTAAATTTTTTGGCCCACATGTTGATGTGAGTTTGATGTATTTGCTAGTGTAACACATTGGTTTGTATCTACCTAAAGTAATCAGCTGATTTTTGTTAAAATGTAGAAGAAAAAACTGTCCATATGGATTACATGTTCACTTTGAAGGATTTAGGATGGTAATTGGTAGAGGTGTGCGGATAGTGAAATTTGACTTCGGATCGGATTCGGATCGGATAGTTTAATTTCGGATCAGATTCGGATCGGATAGTAAGGGGTTCGGATCGGATTTTATTCGGATTCGGATACTCGCACGGACAGAGTGAACTGTTATATTACTCAGAATTAAAATACAAATTAATTAACAGTAAAATTTTAGCACTTTATTCCTAGGAATGCATGAAAAATGTTAATTTTATTTTTGTTTCATATATAAATGTAGGCATAGGCCTATATTGATTTTTTTTGTTAAGTATTTGTTCAAAACTAAAATTATAATTTACATTTTGGACAAATACTTTACAATGATGAATAAAGAGTTTTATTGTGTTTTTAGTGTGCATGTTTGATGTTGTCCTTGAGTTATTATGTTAAGTATGATACCATTTTATATTTGTGTGATTTTGTGTATTATAGGCCTATTATAATATATTATAGCCTACATAATATAGTTTCATTCTACTAACTACAGTAGGTCTCATCCAAAATAAATTCACTATAAGGCTATCAGTATCAAACCAAGTTTCAACTTAAGGTAGGCCTATTGTTTAGCTCTAAAGTCGGTCAATCAATAGGCTACATTTGTAACTATTTGTTTTTGGTGAGAAAATCTTTTTCGATATTTATTTACAAATTTGCTTACAACCTAGATAAAATTTTCTCTCTCAGAATTAGGTCATTTTCAGCTCATTTCATTCATTAGGCCTAGGCTAAATGCAAGTTTTGATATCTTTGAGTCACTGTGATGACATTACTGTTTAACAGTAGCCTAGGCCTACACCTTCGTGTAGGCTACACTCTTGTTTGATGTTTAAAAGTATATTGCTAAGCTTACTTAGGTTCATAATGCAGTAACAGGTAATACTTTTAACAATTTAGGTTTTAAACTTGCATCCCAATTTGGTTTAGGCCTATTAAAATGAGCTCAGTTAAAAGAAAAACTATCCTATCTGAAAGAATTTATGAAGTGGAAGCAAGTCACAAGTCTCAATTTCAGTAATAATAAAACGACATTATTTTATTTTTCTACAATGAACATTTTATTATGTCTTAGTTACCCTACCCTTACCTTTAGAACCAGCTTGCACAATAGGCATTCCGCCTGTTCTTAGTTTTTCTCAAAAGATTTTTCCAAAACAAACTCTTTTTTTCCTTGGCTTCATAACTAAGTAGTTAACAACTAGCCTATCCGATTCTAGAAAATTAAGTTGATCATTAAAAGTTCGTAACTTCAATTCAAATTTTATCTCGTACGCTGTCGGCTGTAGCAGTATTCCCAGACTTCAAAACATCGTACCACACGATAATAAATTATTGCACACCACAAAAATGTCGTGTCTATCAATGTAATGAGTGATTGTTTTCGGGGATTATTTGATTTTGTAATATTTTAGGCACGCAAAATCAATCATTTTCCAAAACTATCATTAATTATCTTGAAAAATTACGACAAATCGTTGGGAGGAAAATCACTGTGACGTCGGAGAATGAGTACAATAACTAATTATTATCGTGTACTTGGAAACACTGTCATCTACTGCGCAGGACAACAGAATCAAATAACCACAGACTAAAATCGTGACACTCGCTCAATTCTGGTGTTCCCCATACCAGTTAATTCCAAATCGGTGGCTGTGGAGTGCTAGCGAGGCTTCACTAGCGCGCGTTGTGATTGGAATCGGAACCTAACTCTACAGCCAATCACGACCACTGTTAGCATGGGTTGTTTACTCCATCCGCTTGAGTCGCTAATAATTATCAGATTTGTTTTGACAATCATTGGCTTGAGTGCGCTATATCTTGGGGACACCCTAATGCCCGGAGTGTCAATACTAGTGTTGACTGACTGTCTTCAATCTTCAAGTTTTCGAGAGAGATGATAATGAGTCGTGTTTTAATCCAACATTGTATTCATACCTAGAACGAACGCGATCGTCAGTATGATTCCAAATGTGGTTTTTGGGGGTTTTAAAGGTTTTTATGCTCATATACACTATCTATCGACTTGGGAAAAAGTAATATGTGGTGTGCCTCAGGGGTCAATACTGGGCCCTAGTATGTTCATAGTCTATGTTAATGACCTACCTCAAGTCTCAAATATGGAACTCTTTCAATATGCTGACGATACAATGGTGCTGTGTACAGGACCCAGTATCGACTCCCTGCAGCACACACTGGACAGGGAGGTAAAAGCTCTCAAAGACTGGTTCCAGGCGAATGGGTTGGTTATGAATGAGGATAAAACACAGCTTATAAAATTTAGTTCTAATAATAGATATAAAACAGACAAAATTACAATACCAAGATCTAAGATATCACTGCAGCAAAATGTGAACTTTTTAGGTATTATTGTAAATGAAAATCTAAACTGGGAACCACAAGTTGATAATTTGGTCAAACGATTAAATAGCTGCATTTTCTCTCTCCGCGTAATCAGACAAGCTGTAAATCTAAAAACTCAGCTTATAGTGTATCATGCTTATTTTTCTTCAATAATGACATATGGCATTTTGGTTTGGGGAAACTCATCCCATTCTAAAAAGATATTCAAAATTCAAAAAAAGCAATTAGAATTATTGGGCGAGTTCCTCCTAGAACTCCTTGTAAAAACCTTTTTCAAAAATTTTCTGTTTTAACATTTTATGATCATTATATTTTAGACATTTCAAGTTGGGTTAAAAACAATCTGTCCTCATTCATGACCCAACCCATTCATTCCCATCACACTAGATTTAAGAGTTATATTAAGCCTGAAACCCATAGATTAGAGAAATTTCATTTATCTCCCCAATATATAGGCCCTAAAATTTACAATAAGTTACCACTATACATAAAGAATATTGATACTATTACAAAGTTCAGATCCACCCTGAGGACCTGGTTAAAAACAAAAAATTTTTATTCTGTTGAATGTTATTTAAGTAGGGATGTTACATTGGATTAATAATAAGACTCTTTTGTTATTCTTAGTTTTGATCCTACTGTATATATGACGCTATGTCCTGTCACAATGTTGATGTAATGGCATGAAATAAATAAAAAAAAAAAATAAATAAATATCCGAAAAAATCGGATATTTTTTGGATCGTATCCGACGCCTGTTGTACATTCGGATCGGATCGGATATCCGAATCCGATCCGGTTTTCCGGATATCCGCACACCTCTAGTAATTGGATTTTTCCCAGACTTTCCAACCAATTCATTGTGGCCAAAACCTCATTTGATAACAAAATCTAATTCTAGGACAAACAAATTTTACCTTTACAGTGGTTATTTATAGTATTAACACAGCGCCAAATTTTTAAAATCAGACTACAAAGTGTGTTCTTAACCTCGATCGTGTACATGATGTTCTGCAGGAGCCGAATACGTCTTCGACATACGGCAACAATGGGCGGCAGAGCGCCGTCCGCATCAAGCACTTGCCGCCGGGGACGGTCAAGTTTGAGACGGTGCTGGAGGAGGGGCTAAGTGGAACCGTCAGCAAGGAACCGCCCCCCTCTCTCTGGGCCAGCCGCAGCCCCACCAAAAACAACTCCATGGTATAGCAAACACTGGTTGTTTGGCTCAAGTGATTAAAACCAATGAATACAAAAATGTAAAGAAGGTCACATCTTATGGAAGAAATGGTTAAGAAAGTTTCTGTCGACGTAGTAGCGCACTCCATCATGAGAGCATGCATGAGACAATAACCTATTAGTCAGATTACATTCTGACTTTGTTGCAGATGGCCACCAGCAAAGAATCTCTCTCGTCCTCACACTGCACTGACAAATCATACATAACTATGGCAGTTTTTGATTACTGGCCCAATTCCCACAATTAATGTAGGAACACTTTTTCCGTCTGCCTACTTCAGTGCTCATTTTGGAACCCAAGTAAACAAATTTGAAAATAGCAGGATACCATGACGACGCAACGTTTATAACTTAGTTTATTTCTGTAAACATATGATTCATTAAAATATCTTCTAGAATAACATCTAAGTTTGAAAGCCCATACAACACAGTATTAACAAGAAAAGGATTTAATGACTTAAAATAACGATTCTTCTTGACTAAAGCTTTCCAATGATACCAAATAAGCTAGGTAACTAATGTTTTAAATGGTGTTTTAAAGACACAATACTAAATAAGAAATTGAATATCTCCCTCTCTCTCTCTCATACTAGGTTTAGGCCTGTTCCTATGGCGCTATCTCTATTTGGAGTGCTCAAGTTTAGTTTACAGCGCTCCTAGCAAAAAAAAAAAAATTATTGGCCAATTTTTAACATGGGATGTGACTTCTTTACTTTTTTGTATTCATTGTTAAAACTCTTGTTAATTCTACACATGTGGGACCAGGGCCCTGGCAGATCATAAAAGATGGTGGAACACCAGAGGTATCATTATAAAAATGATAAATAGCCTTCCAGGAAAAGGTAAAACGAGGTAGAAACTGTTGAAATTTGTTCCAAACAACAAACCACTTTAATGCAAATTTTTTTTGTATAATTAACTGTCAATATTAAACATATACCGCAGAATTTTAAACATATTTAAATCTTCAAAATGTATTACAAGAAAATTTGACACAAATTGAAAATAATGAGGCTGGTAAGAGATTTTGCTGCTGGAGCATTATTGGATTATGGATCTTGTTAGGTCAAAGAGTGTTGGACATGGAGAGTCTACTGCAACATCGCAAATGCCGTGTAAATCAGTGTTTCTTGTTAAATCTAAGCTGATTAATTCTTAGTTTATTTTACTTTTCATTGTAGTTAAAAAATGTGATGTATTTTATAAAAAATATTTTCAGCTTTATCAAAAATAATACTTTTATTCAGGCTTAAAGTCAAAAGGTGTAATAGACAAAAATTTTCACTGATTTGGTTTTTAAATAATGAATGTTTAGGGTGTTCTTAAACCCAAAATGTTAAGTTACTTAGCAAGAATTGAGAAGGTAGTTTTTTTTTTTTTTAAGTGTCACAGTTTAGAATAGTTTCTAGTTAAGCGAGGAATTATTGTTCTAAATCTTAAAAAAAGCTGAATGCCCTAATTTACGACTCACCCATGGTTTAGCTCGCGAGTAACAGACAAAGGTCACTTGCTTTGTAAAAAACTCAATCCAAAATCATGTACTGAATATCTCTCTTCCCCATTGCCACCAAACTTCTCGTATATAATGTATTTTTGTACTTTTAATTCTTGTTTTCTAACACTTAATACAGGTACATACCTTCGTCCAAACAGTTCAATTTTGTATTTATCCCACGACTAGTTTCGCTGCGACGGCAGCATCATCAGGTGGTAAAATGCTTCATCCGAGAGGAATCGTCACACAAATATAAAATCGAAAGTTACAAAACACGTACATGACACAGTGACACACTAAAAACATTTAATTGCAACAAAAACTTCGGGGAGGCCTACCGAGCACGACGTAACCTCTAACGCACAACCGGAACGAGACGGAGAGCAGACTGACTGGAGACAATCACGTCACCCCTCCTGCCCCTCTCCTGTTATCAGCTGGTTGATATGTGAATTAATTGTCTTAGTCCTGCATTTCTATTGTTGGCTAAAATGGAATTGAATTGTCTTTTTTTCTATTTACAGTCACCAGGAAATAATGAGAAACCACCCGAGCCGGGTACAATTACTTACCAAAGTAACGGAACTAAGAAGACAATTCCATTTTACTACAAAGACTGTGATCCGAGGAATACACCCCATCAAGGGGATAAAGTAAGTAAGCAGGTCTTCTATCTTGTATAATTTTATTTTGAGACAAATCAACTTAGTGTGTAATAAGACATTATCCCTTCACAGCAGTGTAGCATAACTTTAATTGCTACTTCCAAGATTACTGGGGTTTGTATTCAATTTATTTGCAGTTTTTACCCTTTTCCAATGTTTTCTACACCAAAACAGTTTTAAGTTAGGTAATGAGTAAATATTATTTCTGTTTATAAGAGTATGTTAGTTTTTCAGTAGTATGGATACCATTTGACAACATTTATTCAAAGAGGGTTGTTGTTACATTTTTTACTGACTTGCTTAATTTGTATTCAGGCCAAGAGCTATAACCGAATTTTTGTCTGCTGGGTTAAAAAAAATATAAACAGTAAATGAGCCTTAGTTTCTGTTCCTACATTCTTCTATTGTCTTAAATATGAACTTAAAATTTTATTTCCAGACTTTTATTGTTAGTGTTTTTTTTAATGATTGGCTCCAGATCATATTATGGACATAAATGAAAGTAAGGTTGCCAGAGAATTTGTCAAAGTACAGACTATTGTTAGAGTTCACGAGCAGAAAGTTTATTGTGTGTCACTAAACTCTCTAATAAAGTTCACAAATATTGGCAAGGAACCCTATTCCCTTCTTTATTTAATTTTGTACATAATTTTAAACTAAAATTTAATTCAAATTCTTTTTTCAGGTGGAATTTTCAATAAGTCAAGTAAAACGTAATAAAGAGCTGATCGCAACTAATATTGTAACGAAACCGCAAGCTCAGTCAGTGCCTATTAAGAATGGGATCCCTAACGCTGGCCCTATCTGTCAAGGATTTATTGCTGCCCTAAAAGATGGTTTTGGATTCATTGAAACTATTGCTCATGATCGAGAAGTGTTCTTCCATTTCAGGTAAAACCTACT
The DNA here is from genome assembly GCA_030545055.2 of Neoaliturus tenellus. NCBI lineage: Eukaryota > Metazoa > Arthropoda > Insecta > Hemiptera > Cicadellidae > Neoaliturus > Neoaliturus tenellus. The sequence continues at coordinate 329,837,415 of CM061531.1, read as the reverse complement.
TTTTCAGTTATAACTTATTTATTACCCAACCGTTTACCATGCACTACAAATTCAATCATGATTTAAAACTGCTAAAGGCTATATGCTTTTTTAAGAACAAATTTATTAGGGATGGACGAGATTGGATTTTCAGTTCGAGACGAGACGAGACGAGAATTTTTAATTCTCAAATAATTTCGAGACGAGATCGAGACGAAATTTTCCCTCTCATACATTACGAGAAATGTGCGTTCGGGATTTTAATCTGATTTTGTATCATGGTTAATCCTGATTAATGTGAAGGAACAAATATTTCTTTGTAAATTGCTGATTATGTTAATAAACTGAAGTTAAAAAAGTCACTTTCCTAACAAAAGGTTGAGAAGTTATAGGCTCACCATAAACCCTACCGACCTACGTTTAGTAAAACATAAAAAGAGAATCATCTGTTACAGTTAGTTACTTCACTTTCCACTTTCATATTTCACACTTTTCACTATTAACCTACTTTAAAATGTTTCCAAATAAGAGCTTTTCCTCACTCACAGATTTGTAATAGGCATAGGCCTACTAACTTTGAATCACAAGCCTAGAGACCGGGAGGCTAACAAGAAATAACTTTTAATTGGAGGATTTTAATTTTCAACTCTCTCTTCTTCTTTGTCCATAAGACAATCTTCAGCTCTCATTTTGTTTGCTATTCCTTTTCATTTCTCCAAACTATTCAAGTCCTGTATACATAACTTTCACTGCTTTTGAATTAATGTAATTCCCTTGATTTGTCCATTTGTCGTCTGCTACTGCTAGTGGTAAGGTTTTTATTTATTTGCTCCTAACTGAACAAAGGCAAGCATTAGTGTAGCCATGAAGCCTGTATGGTTCTGGTAAGACCATTGATTTTCTATGTATTCAACACAACCTATTTATTGCTGTTCAACAATTATTGTTAATAGGCCTATTCAGTTTTTTTAGTATCCAAACCTTGAAATAAAATCAACCATCAGCCGATTTTAAGCATTTATGGCTTAAAATAGCTGAACTCTGCTAAGAGTGTGAAAGGAAATTAAATTATGTATTACGTGGGATATTTGAGGTTAGCCATTATTCAACCTGATTGGCTATCTTGTCTCTTGTCATTCATCTGATTGTCACTACTATTCTTACTGCTAATGTCAAAACAGCTCTTAAATTTGTCAAAAATTATTTGAATCAGTTTTAAATAATCATCTTGAAGCAATTAAATGTCAAATAATGATTGTTTATTGTTTATAAAGTTTTCCCAATGTTCTAAAGATTTATCAAACAAATGAATTATTTTATAAATCAGAAGCTATGTTGACTCCGCCCACTACTGTTGATCGTCAGTACCACTAACAGTCCGTGCTGTAGAGCCGTCTCCCACTCTCCAGTCCAGTCCAAATCTTGGAAGTCCAACTGTCATTTATGATGGCAATTTAAGTTTGAAGTTGTGAGGAGGATAGGAAAATAAAACACTTCACATTGCTTCAAAATAATTTATTTTGCAGTATTAAATTCGTAGATTATTTATACCCGGTTTTATCGTTATACACGAATTATTTCTCGTCTCGAAAAATCTCGATCAAAATAAAATCTCGTCTCGGTTAACGAGATTAAAAATTTCTCGAAAATTTCTCGTAATTTCGAGACCCGTCCATCCCTAAAATTTATTTACCTATCTATTCATAACTGTAATCCATTTTAGGTTGACCTTTGGGTATACAAAGGCACACACCAGTGTAGACCCAATATATCTGTCAAATAATTAGGGAATTTATTTATTTATTTTTAGTAAGGCTTGTTACACTAAATCAGCCCTTTCCTAACTGGCCTTCCCACGATAAGATTGTGGCCAGATAACTAATTGGTCCAAACAGATGTTCCTCTAAACTTGTTAAATTTAAGAAAATGTTGAATGATTTATGTTAATGAGTTAAAAAGTAATATTAAATACGTTTTAACATGTCTTACGATGTGACATCAATAAAAAAATGTGATAGGCCCTAACCATTTTTACTTCTCAGACAGTGAAACACAACTGGCTAAATAAGTATTTTTTATTTTTCTTGAAAGTGAAAAGTAATTTTTTATTTTTGTAGTTTTAGAATGAAGTAATTCTCAAGTCTAATTCACAAGTAGGCTAATAACTGCAAAATTTCAAGAATCATTGTACGAACATTTAACAATTTTTTTCAGAATTATTCAAAAATAATTTTCTAATTTCTAAATTTTTACCTATAAAAATTAGAAAAAATAAAACTCAGTAAAAATAAGATTTTTAAGATTCTTTATCAAACACAATAAAGTTTAAGTTTAACACCCTTAGGAAGATTTTTGCCCTCGGCTATAGCTCCCTAAGGGAGACAATGCACATCACTCTTGAAATACACACCTACTCTTAAATTCCTCAAAAAATATTAAAAAGATCAGCTTTTACTAACACAATTCCATTGTGTTGGTAATCTAACCTCTAAACTCGAATCATCAATTGTTACCAGTTTGTTATCAGATGTTGTAGCGACAGTGTTGCCAGATTCACTGCACCGTGTTGACTGCTTGTCAATGTTATTCTTATGGGTTTACTCTGTCTCACTGTGAACGAAGTAAAACTTACCCCCAATGTTTACCAATGAGTAAAGTTCGACTTTATGTAAAAGGTTGCGGAGATTGTTTATTCACAACGTCAACTTTGTTTTAGCAACTTCGAAGGTGACGCGGCCGCACTAGAGGTTGGCCAGGAGGTGGAGTACGTCGTAGGGTCGCGCGGCTCGTCGGGCAGCTGCCGGTCGGCTGAGAACGTTCGCGTGCTGCCCCCGGGCACAATCGCACCCTCCGCCACAGTCGACCCCGCTGCCGAAACACTTGAGGGCTTCGTTGTCCGGCCGCTCCGCAGCGTCAACCCCGACCAGTCCCACTACTCGGGACTCATCTCGCTCGACCCTGGTACGATTTTGTTAATTGTTTGAAAAAGACTGGTTGTAAAGCATGCCGAACAATAGAGACTCTTAAGCAAGCAATTCAAAAAAGTACTTTTAAAACTAAAAACTTAATGTTTGATCCTTTACCACTGCCGAACTTTAAATGTGCAAAAAAACACTTCAATAAAACGTCACAACTCTTTAGAAACAAACTCTTTAAACACGCACTCGATAGAACAATTTTCCACTTCTCTCTAAATACTCCCTATGTAAAAATATTTTTTTTATCTGAGGAGTATCTTTTGTATATTAATTAGTTTCTTTTCTTTTGTTTCAAATTTTGTGTTAAAATGTAAGGAAATGTTTATTTATGTATGTGATTGATAGACCTCAAATAACATTTTAGTTAGTTGAAGCTACAATAGTTAAAACTATTTTGACGCTATTTATTGTACCACATGTACGAATCACAAATAAAGAGATTTGACTATGACTATGACTTTATAAGATTGAGTAACCACAGAGCTAAGATAGTTGAATTTCAAAATTTTGGATGGATCATAAAAACCAATAGTTTTTGTTGGTAAAAACATATGTTTTTGGTAATTAATAGTTGCAACCTTAATGTTGGACTCAAAATGACTACCTGTGAAAACATGTAAATTTGTGTAATTCATAAATAAAATTTTAACTACAGTAGGACCTTCATATAATATCTTCCCACAACTGACTCCTCACAATATCTGGTTGGGAGGCCTGTTCAAACTTGAAAGAGTGTCTCTACACTTTGCTTTGTTTATTTGTCACTAATTACCAGTTTGTCCATGTTGGATGTGTCCGAGCTCTAATCTTGCACTTTTTTCACCACTTATTACTCCTCTCAATATTCAACATTTTGATTGTTCCGACCATGGCACTGCCTCAGCTGAGCTCAATTTGTTGAACTAAATTATGAGACCTGAATCAAAAGTAAAACCGGTGGATTTAGTGTCCCGCAAGGGTCTATTTTGGGACCACTGCTTTTCTTGTGCTATTTGGAGGACATAGATAACTCACTGACATGTAAACGAAGCAGTGAACTTTGTCTCTATGCTGATGATTTAATTTTAATAATATCATCCCCAACAATTGAGCAAACCGAATTGACAGCTTTCACAGCAAATTGAGCAACCGAATTGAACTTGGCAATTTGGGTAATTATTTATTAAATCAAAACCTTAGTTTTAGTTTGTAAAATAAACAAATTATATTAAATTTTAAACACTTAAAAATATGTCACACTGAACAGTAATAATGTATGACTCATCCCATTGTACAGAAAGAAAGTAATAGTTTTAGGTCTAACAATAGATCAGCACTTAAATTAGAATGAACATATAATTAAAATACTAAGCAAAATGAATTCTGGAAACTATGCCGTCTCAAAAATGTCTTTTCATTGTATTTTAACAGTCTTAAAAAATGTTTATTTTGCCTATATTTATTCCCATTTTTCTTTTGGTATTAATCGGTACAGTGCAACAAACAAAGAAAACCTGAATAGTTTATTAAAACTACAAAAGAAAGCGATTAGAATAAATCTTTAACTAAAACAGGATGATTCAGCCAAAGAACATTTTAAACATCTTAAAATACTGTGTACGGGCAATACATTTTTAACTCAATTTTCGTAGCAAAAGATGTTACAGCAAACATATCTAATCAACAAACACATAATTATAATACTAGAAATATAAATCTGGCCGTACAAAGTCACCATAGGAAAGTTCTACGAGAAAAGGCCATCATATACTGGAGCAAAATAAAAAAATAAAATACCTCAGCAAATCTCAAATAAAAATAATTCCATTAAATTTAAAAAAATATATAATAATTTAAAAAGCTCAAAGAGTTACCTTAGCTGCTGCAAAGAGTTATAAGAATCACCTTATAAATGCCACTCTGTAAGCCTACTCACTAGAAAAATTTTTCCACCTCCCGCCCATGTATTTGTAATAAATATGGAAACCCAATTGTTCGTTATTATTAACAATTTATATGTATTACACTGTTAGAATTTTGTACTCAGGTACTTCCTCATGAATAAAAAAACTTGAATACGAATATCCCATGATGGTCGGATACGAGAGGTTCTGTTGTACTTTCAAAAGACTGTTTCACAATGAAAATGTCAGGGCTACCTTCAAATTTTTAACCTTATGATTTTCCTATGCTATCAGAGGGTGAGGAGAATGGGAGCGGGTACGAGTTTGGCATAACGTCGCTGAGCAACAAACGCGAGCTGCTGCAGGTTGGCGACCCTGTCCAGTTCCAGGTGGACTCGGATGGCAGGGCTGCCAACGTCACGGCCATCCGCGCCAAGAAGAAGGCCACCGTCGAGTCCATCAAGGGTACGCGCAAAATAAATTGTCTGTCACATGCTCTGAAATGTTTGTTTGAAGGCAAATCCATTACAATTATTCCAGCAGATAAGTGAAAAAATTGTGCGTTTGATGATAGAAATCTAAATTTAGAATACATACAAAAAACACAATGGTTTAAATAAACAATTTCACAACATTTTCAACTGGTTTGAAAATACTAAATTGTTTTCATTTTGAGCTTTTGTAATCACAGGTGAAAAAAATTGAAAACTCGTTTTATATGTAACACAAACAATGTGTAGGAGAAATCTAAGATAACCTCCAACCTAAATGCCTTTGTATATGGACTATATGTGTTCTAAATTTTATATATCTATCATCAAACACTTAATAATTTTTACAAATTTGCGGGAGAGAACTTTTAAAATATCCAGAAGGAAAAGCACCCATGGAGGATTTAGAATTCTAGGGTAATGGTGTTTCATTAAATATCTGATTTAATCCATCCACCATACATACTCTATGGTGGAATAATGGTGTAAAGTTTATTAGATAATAGTTTTAAACAGATTTTAAATTTTCATGATTCTTAAGACATAAAATAATAATACAATCCAAACTAATCAGCACAGAACCCGGTTTGGTTTTGCGAATTTTCGGAATAGGTTTACTTGAACTTCCCATGTAATAAGGGAACTCAATGAGGACCACACCTTGCAAAGTGTTTGCTAGCGATAAAACCATTTTGAATAGCAAAAAATACCGATGAAACAATATATACCCCGCTCAAAATAAATGAGCAGTTGAAGGACAGATTTCAATTCCCCCATTTTTTTCCCTCCCATTGCCAAGAACCCAACCAATCACAATCGCTTAGAATTATTCAAGCTGTTTAATATCTTATGTAATTTTATGCTAATGTTTGCTTTTTGTAAACTAATATTCCTATTTTTGTCTTTGTCAAAATTGACAAAAATGTACGTAGTATGTTTTGCTTTTCGTAAACAAATATTCCTATTTGGGCTCTTTTTGTCAAGAATGTCAAAATTGGCAAAAATCTACATAATAATTTACTAAAAAATAACCTACTTTGACGTTTGAGATGTAAAAAGAAGCGCTTGCAATGGCATCTAGGGAATTAATATGATCTTTAGCGGTGCTTACTACTCAGAATTTCAAGGGTTAAATTACAATAATAACATCTGATGGTGAAGAAAATGGGGGAAATCAGGAAGATATTGAGGGAATTTCCTTGTGGTGGGAAATGAAATTCTGTCCTTCAACTGTAGACATTAATTTTGATTGTTGTATAATGTAGGGTGTCCACATTCTGGAAAATCCGGAGGGAAATTTCCTGGTCACGGAAATTTAGGGAAATGCACAAAACGTCTGGAAAGTTAAGGAAATCCACCCCAATAATGGATTTTTAGGGTCTTCCAAAATTCTATTTACCGTATTTCTAAATACCGTATTCTATTTATGGCCATAACCCTGACTCTTGTGGCATTTCCAGGGGTTTTTTTTTTGCAAATGTCTGAAAATTTAATTAATTTTGAATACCATATATTTAAAAAATAACTGTTAATAATAATTATTATTCTTTGTTATTTAACTTGCCTTGGCTTTAAAATTGTTTTATATTTGTTATAATTTGTTTGTTAATTAATGGTAAACGGTCAGTGGAAGTCAGGAAAAGGGAGGGAAATTAAAGACAAATGTGTTGTGGGCACACGTTTGTCAAGAATTAACGAACCACAGAGCGACGGAATTGTGTACATTCCATGTAATATCGACAATAGGAATTTGCCCATTTTTACTTACCAGTATTTTTTAGATAAAATATGTAGATTTTCAGAATAGCAAGGTTTAGAAAAACTAATACGAGTTTTAATCATTTATTTAAAACTATTAAACAAAAAAGAATATTTGTTTTTAAACATGTACAAATTTGTCATTTAATATTAATTTGAATTAAAAACTACCAAGTGCATAATGGTTTTTCCATTATAAATGCGGGCATTTAAAAACTTATGTAAAACCAATGTGTTGGTTTTACAGATAGTTATGGCTTTCTGAATTATGAAGTTGAGGAGGGAAAGAAACTCTTCTTCCACATGTCTGAAGTTAAAGATCGGGAAAAACTTTCGCCAGGAGACACAGTCGAATTTGTGTTGGTGACCAACAATCGAAGCAAGAGGTCTTATGCAACTAGTGTGGCTAAATTAAGGTGAGTTAAGCTTTTATCATTAATGAATGACTATGTAAGCATTATTACACGTTATACTCCTCACTAGTCAAAATCAGAAAAATTTTATATCTTTTGCGGTGAGACAAAATAAGCACTCCTCATGTGCAATTGGGTCCGGCTTCTATAGTTTAATTATTTCCCAAATATTAAGAACATGAAAGTAAGACACAAAATGTTAATAAATCTTCAAGCAAGTCAATTTGGTAAATGACCTTGTAACTTTCTATTTGTTCTCGCTCCCTCGCCCAGCCACCTCCGGGAAATATGTGAAGTGAAAACAGTGTGCCTTAAGACTACTTCCTTTGTTATAATGTGGATTACTTTAAAAGTAAAATGAACTATGAACTCGAGGGTGATTTTGATCAATCTTTAATACCTTTATTGAAATGGCGACCTAACTCAATAGGTAGTTTAAAGCCAAGTGTGAATGAGAGATGAGTGTAGGATGATTGTGGCGCGATCTTGTAGTCTTGTTACTGACTAAGGCCAACATTCTCCTTAGACAGGACTGTTAATTCATAGCCCAACAGCCAATGGTATCTATGGACCTACAGTTTAACATAGGATCCGAACCACAATTCCTAATGTATCTTTGAGAAATGAAGAATCACTGTAGTCTGAAGTGTCTGTAGTGATGTATTTACACTGGATCTCAAAATGTAGCGGGTGGAGTTTGTTTGAAATTTGAAGCTAACAGTATTTTAGCCAAAAAATAAGTTTAGAAACAGCCTCAGTCGTAGGAAAAATAGATTTAAGTCCATAAAAGATTTTGAAAATAGAAAATGTTGACATTGGGATTATGGTTGCAATTTTGGTAATAAAATTACACCTAAAGATAAATAGTAAAAAAAGAATACTTTTAAGAATTGGTATTTTAACAGTTGTTAACCCATTTGTGCCCGAATTTTTTCTCTTGAATTGGGTGCAGTGGGTTAGTGCTGCGCTCTTGTAGCGAACTCGCATACCAACGGCCTACAGTCTTTCCTGCTAGGGGCGCGCACCACTCAAAACCCAAATTCTCATGTCTCGGCTGCCGGTCGTGATAGCTCAGATGGCTTAGGCGTAGGCATCTTTGGCCAGGATGTCTGCGTCGGCGCAGGTTCGAATCCCCTCACGGCCAAACCCTGACCTGGTGGTGCAACTCTTAGAGGGTTAGCCGATCTGTGGAAAAGTTGGTGGGAGGGCCTTTTACTTCTGTTAACTGTGTGTGTGCCACTACGACCTTGAAATATGAAAGATAATTACATTTTCACTCGAAAATGTCAATTTTAATCATGAAAAACCTAAAATTCCATGGGCTTTCATAAATTAAAATACAGCGTCGACAAATGTCGAAAGTGGGCACAAATGGTTTAATTGTAAAAAAGCATAGTAAATTGTTGGGAGTCTAATGACAGGCCGTATGTGCTTTGTATATTTAGATATCACTTAGCGAAAGAGCCCTTTTTCACTTACGGCCCTTTTTCTTAGCATAACGGCTTTATTTTAGCTCTTCAAAAAGCAGTAAGTGTTTTAATTTATGGCAAAATACAAATTTATCAATTTTTTTAAATGGAAAAACATAATTTTATGGATAATAATTATTAATAAAGCAAAATAACTCTCATAACATAACTATTCTAAAATTAATTATAAAGGTTGAAACTTTAGCAAACTTTGGATGCGTTTTTCTCATTTTAAGGAAGGATACTGCCTTTTTCCTTGGCAGGGCAGAATAACCTTGTAATGCCGTCTGTTGCAGCGGAGATCAATTATATTACTATGCAAATTAATAATTCAGTAACGTTAAAAGAAATAACCTCTATCCATCGATTTTACTAATAATTGAAAACTGTCAATTGTGACACAAAAAGGCACTCGAAAAACTACATGCTAACCAACCATATGAGTTAGGGCGCTCGCTGAGAAAATCTCGATCCATGTATCATTAAGTTGTAACTCGAACTGAACCTGGGTGAGGACGGGGATACAAATAGCATTGGGAGATTCCAGGAATTTGGCTCGTTGAGTAGAACCGTTAAGACACGACTGCTGACAGAGCTAAACTTGGGGTTGTAAGTTTACATGGCGATGGTGTTGTTGCAGTGGAGAGGCGGCGGTGGGCCAGCGTCCGGAGCGTCTCATCTCGCGGCTGCGCACCATCTCACTGGATGACGGCCCCAAGCTGACGGTGACGCGGCAGCCTCGAGGCCCCGACGGCACCAAGGGCTTCTCCCCCACCCACCGCATCCCTCGCTCCCCAGGGCTCGTGCTAGAGTAGTTCCTTCCACCCGATGTTTCCAATTCCCGCCATCTACCGACCTGCTCATCTCCTCACAGTGTCATTTCCGTCTTCGCTTCTCGAGTGTAGAGGTAATCTCGCGTTGCCCGTTCTAGTCAGTTATGAACAAAACCATCCGAACGACAGATTTTGATTTTCCCCCGGTTCACCACGACCACTTCGGGAATTGGAAACTCGCTTTATAAGTTTGTATATTTTTTATATGTTCTGTTATCGTATCCGGGACACTAACAAATTCATTTCGAGAGATTCATATTTATAAAGTATATCGTATCGGGAAACTAAGCCTTAAACTACTATATTTTGTTTTTTGTTAATCGAAAAAAGGAAACTGTGGACAGATATTGATTTTGTTTTGAAAACTCAATTTGAAAATGCTTAATTGTAGCAATAGTTTATCCCTATTGTTGGATGGTATGTTACATTGAAAAATTGTGATTTGTAAAATGCCTTCGATTTTCAAAGTATAATCCGATGCAGAGGAAATTCCTCTGTTCCATTTGAGATTTGAAAGTTCTGTAACAGTTACAATTTTTTAACATCAGTGCCCACATTAACCGTAACCGAAAGTGTTCTAACTGTATAAGTTCGGCGCTCGCTACGAGTGTCGTTTAGTCATATAGTTATTAGTAATATATTTTTACCTCGAATTAACCTTAAGTTCATAGACTACATTACAATTGTTACTTTGGCTTGACATAATTATATAAGAGAAAATTACAAGGTTTAATACTTGCTTGTCTCCTGATGCCTGTAAATAAGGTTATATTCTGACATAATATAGGAATTAGGCACTAATATATAAAGAATTACACGTCTGTGATAATCTTTTGATCACTTACTCAGTAAAAGGGCATAATTTAGGGTCGTAGTAACCTGTGCTATATACTAGTGTCTAGCGACGTGGTGGAAATATAGCAAAGTGTTTGTGGTCGATTTCAATGCATGTATTTAGATTAGGTGTAGTGGAAACATTCGCTTCTCGGTTAATTTTCTTGTACAGTTAATTTTAAATCAAAATGGCATCACCTTTTCGTAAAGCATGTAAATTGTCATTCTTATTTTTAATCCAAGAATAAAAACACCAACTTTATTTTAATTTTTTTTGTGGTAAGTTTTAATTTGATACATAATAAAATAGTGATTGTTAAATGTTTTTGCTCTAGAGTATTTCCAGACTGAAAATGCGAGATTGTCAAGTTAACATTGTAAACTGTTTTAATCATGACCCTATGTGTGTACTCTGAAGTACTTTTAGTGTTAGGTACAAGTATTTTGTATACTCATTTTATTTCAGTATGTTTTACTACTTTCAGTTTTAAGCCAACCAAAAAATTGAAGTTTTAGGTTTAAGAAGTGTGTTTATTTTTTTAAGCTTTTATCTATTTGGTTAGTGTCAATCTTCATTCAGTATGTTTGTTACAAATTATTAGTTCCTAATAGCATCGATCTTATGAAAATGGAAAAATAATTTGCATTATTTTGAAAGGTGTTGCTACACTTGTTTACCAATACAGACTGTAATGTAACAATAAAGCGGATTTATAATAAATATTTGTAAAATTTATCAAGTTTACTACGCTTTATACCCAGCACAGCTAGTTACCTCAAGTATTATTGTTGTGTGATACATAAAAAATTTGTAAGATATCATTAAAACATTTTATAACCCTGTGAAGCAGTTTTCTTTATTTTTTTAAATGACTTCAAAAGCTTCAAATAGTTTCCATGCCGATATAAACCATTGCCATGGAGGTTTTTCTTAATACCTTTTGGTGTTATTATTTCTGCTAAACGAAACCCTATCAATGTTTTGTCAAGTGATATTCGTGATCTACAAATTTTTATTTCATAAGAATCTGTTTAGGTTAATAGTTTGTGTGGGCACTGAATTTGTTGCATAATAATGAATCTGTTTTTGCTGCTATGAATTGTTGGCAAAACTCAATAAAGAAGACTACCTTATTTAAACTTTATTTTTGTCTTGTGTCATTGAATCCCAGATATTAAACTCTGTTGTTATACATTGGGCTTATCTTATGCAAAATTTTATTACTTGTTTCTTTTTTAACCTTGAGTCAAGTGATCTTATTTTCATAGAATATTTATATGTTCAGTAAAATAAAAAAATATAAATTCAATGTAAATCGACAAAATAGAATAAAAATAGTAGGCCTACTTTGCAAACAGAGGTTCACTTCAAAGATGTACTGTTGCAGTTAATACTCAGCTCTTTATTATAATCTACACAGTGAGTAGATATTCAAAGGTAAAGCTTTGTTCTTTAACATTGTCAAACTTAAGCTCAAGAGTCTAGGGTGTTATTTCTCAAACCTTAAGGAATTATAATATTCTCATGACTATCTGCCAATAATCATGGTCTATGTATGGGTCGTATGTCACAGTGGAGTTGGTTCTAAAGATAAACACTGATGCTATATATGTTTTAAGGCAGATTAGATAGTAATACTGTTATATTTCAAATTCCTTAAAAGAACTTTAAGCTTTACTACGGTATCCTGACATTCTAAAGGTGTTTCAGTTGGATAAAAAATTAAACCACAGACCTTTCAAAAAAGAAATACTTTATTTCTTACAATAAGTTAAAGTAAATGCTAAATAACCTATCAGGAAATGGTAAAACATGGTTAAGTCCTATTTAAATAGGTTGTAAACAAATAACCACTTTAATACACACATTTGTCGTTATGTGTGTTTAGGCTAAAATGAGAACAAATCTTGCAGAGATAAAAATTATAAACAATACAAAGGCGATAGTTTTCTGCCTAGTCATACCTATCTTAACTGATTGTGTGGCAATTTTGCAACACAAGGGGTGTGAGAGTGTATTCAAATCGAGTATCCGTTTGAGTTTCTTTGTCTCGACGAATGCTGTTTTCCCTCGCACTCGAGTGAGATTTTACCACCGCGGTGTTGTCAGATAATAGAATACGTCAGACTCTCTATAGAGTAATGTAAATTGAGTCTTACCATCAATTTATTAAATACTCCTATTTGTGTCAGACGGAAATTAGTACTGACAGTATTTAGTTTGTTATAATAGTTTATTGTAGTTCTAGTGTACGAACAACTTTCAAGAATTCTAATCCATTATTGTAACTTTGAAAAGAACTTCTGGTTAGCCCCCTAAAATATTTAAACCTGTCACACCGCCTTACACATGCAATGAATCTTTACACTATTGAATTTTATTGTAGTACTATTATAAATTTCTAAGATTTACATTTGTAAATTATACTTTGTACCTTCACATTATATCATAACATTATAAATTACATGTAAACTATTCAAATTAAAAAAACACATGATTAAATGCTCAAATACCAGTCATGGACATTTGTAAGTTTTCTATTAAGTACAAATGTTGATGTTGCAATTATATTAACTATAGAAAAACATTTTGTCACTGTCACAATTGTTAACTATCTAAAAGTAACATAATTTTTATCCATCTATTGCAGAAACACAAGTAAATATTTTCACTATTCATTATAAATCTCGTTTACTGAACCGTCATGATTTTTTACACATTCAAGCAGCAAAAGACAAAATTTTTTGTACACTATGATTAAATCAATTAGTTACACCTCCATGTTAGTCTTCAGATAACGATGCACTCGTACGGGAAATGGAAGTCTCCCCCAGATCCAGGTTTAGGACAAGCTGTAAAAGAATGTTCATTAATGAATTATAAAAAACCGGCTAGGATCATTTGAAATGGAAAGTCCTCTGTTCAAAAGAAAACAAACGCTTGTATTATTAATCAATCAATTCTTGAATTCCAGTGATTGAGCTGTTCCGCCGTTTAAATAAGGTTGGAAGTTATCAAATAATTGTATCCCCTTTTAGTCATTTGAAGGCAGGTTTTTTTTAATTCATCAGCTTTATACACAAATCCACTTCTTCAATAAGAGATGGCCTCAGGATGTTTGAAGCTCTTAATTTTGTTGAAATGACTGTTAAAATGAAAGATTATAGTGGGCAACGTATTCAGTAAATAGTCAAAACGAACTACCAAGGAGCTTTTTTGAACGGGTATCATATTTCAAAATTAAATTTTTTTTAGCATGTCCTCAGTTTTTAGAGTAACAGTGGTCCCCGACCAAATTAGTGTACATCACTGCTACTAAAGTGGCAATAGCACTTTAGTCAATGGTCAGACGTGAACCTGAGGGGTCAACTTGTTGACTTGTGGCAGTTCAAAATTTTAAATTAATATAATTTATTTGGACTATAAAAAATTATGTTAAAAATGTGTATGTTTTTGTTATGCAACTTCTGTCCCATTGATAAAATGGAATTCTTTACATACAAGGAAATTGGTATTATTTCATTGTATTAAGTAGTTAGATGGAATACTAGTTTTCCAATATGGCTGTCATGAGTAAAGCCGTAACTTTAATTTTATTGCAATTTATTATTTTTGAAGTCAATTTGTCCTGCATTAAAATATTCACCCATATGACGAAGATATACTTCATTCATAAAAAATTGGGATTTTTGTGATGAGTTTAGAATAGGTGTATTTTCGGAATGAGGGATTGGAACAACAGGGTTTTACAGAAGCAAGAATTCAATTAGCTTCTAAGACAGTTAAAAACGAACAGTCGAATCAGAGTAACCAGTTGGTCTGTAGATTTGTTGTCAAATAACACCCACCATGCTGACAGCGATGGCCGTAGTATCCGGTGCCCTCGCAGCGGCAACGGTAGCCGGGCGAGACAGTGGTCTGGCTGCACGTCCCTCCGTTGAGGCACGGACTCCGCTGGCACGCGTCACTCCTGCGACCTTCACAACACGTTCAGCCATTAGTCATTGACATGAGAAACATACAGAGTAAGGTGATTCAAAATAGTTTTTTCCAAAAGTAAATTAAGTCGACTCTTGTTAACTCGAAATCATCGATATGTCTATTTACGACGCCTTAGGTAAAACCGGCTTAAGTGGATAAAAACTGTACCTAACTCAAAATGATTTTACACAGTTATATTTTAACTCTGTAAGTCGAAGAGATGTAAAAAATTACCTTTTTAACTTGACTTTCAGTACCATACATACTTAAATAGGATTCAATTAGAATTTTACCTCTAGTTTTGACTTCAGTTATATCTATACTTATTTAATACGCTACGGTTTTTTTTTTGTGTTGAGAACTCCTCCTACAATTTTCAACTGATTTTCAAGTTTTTTGGTGTCGTCGGATAGGGCTTGGTCTGTAGTTGTTTCCGCTTAAAATTGATGAGAATCGGACTTACAATAAGGGCGCTATCCAAAAATTAAATTTGAAATTTCCCCATTAGAATAACATTGAGATTGGTTTGAGCATATTAAACATCAATTCTGTTAATGTACAGCTGTAGTTTTTGGTGAGCACTGATATTCACAAAATTGGATTGGTCGGATCTCATTGATTAAGAACTGAATTTAACTTTTGTATTGTATCAAAAAATTGCTCGACTTCAAGCAACACGTGCACTATTAATTACTTAACTCTACAGTGTATTAATAATAGGTAAGCACAAAACATGTTTTTCTATTTTCTCTGGTTGTGAGCATCGTGGGAGAAATTACAAATACCGCTGGAAAGGTAGTGTCATGTTGAGCAGAAACCGATAATAATTTACGTTGGCTTGCAGAGCTAGGATTTTAATTTTTTTTTTTTTTAGTTTCAGTGTTAATCTTATGGAAGAACGGATTTAATTGATTGATAAAATGTTAGCAAAAACAGGAAGGACAAGTATTTTAGCAATAAAATATTCTTAAATTAATTTAGGTAAGCTATGGGTTCAGATGAACAGAATGTTTAGTTGAATTTTTATCAGTGTAAGACTTCTATTAATATTATTACTGTACCATACTATAATTATTTTTTTTACTAAAATTATTAGAAGTATTATTTTTTTCTTTTAGTAATAATATTATTACTAGAAGTATAATAATAAGTTTACTCATAAATTCAACGCACAGGTCAGTTTGTGACAAGTTTGATCTAGAGTAGGGTGTGTCTCCTTTCATTATACTGTACGGTACGTTAGCTCTAAAATCAGATTTAACAACAAAAAAATTACCTCTGTTAATATAACACCCTTTTCCTTTGTTGCTGCAACCTACAGGTTGGTGATGACTTTTAAAAAATAATTTGCGTTAAATAAAAGCAATGTTTCTGTTTTTGCCTTCTCATCCAGTCAAATATTTAATCCAAACATTCTTACCATAGTAGTGAAATGAGTAAAATCTTTTCTTTGTTGTAATATGATGTACTTATTATTTTTGTGGAAAATTTCCAGATTTTTGCAGTTATTAACAGTTTACTAGCAAAGAAAATTGTGGAAGACTCAAACTCTATCAAGTAGTGCATTTTATTATATGCATTTTTAAAATCACTCAAATGAATATAACAGCAGCTACAAGTAAGAGTATTACATATTTGGAAGGTATAGGATTTAATTCCAGAATCTCCATTCTTGAATGAGTTTGTAGTGCTTCTTATCTCGTTGACAAAATTTCTAAAGGATGGACCTTCTGCAAAAAGGGGCTATACCCTGCCTAGAAGTCACAGATAAGACTCAAGGCACAAAGGAATTATCATAATAAATGGCTAATTTAGTTCAAAGACTTGACATTGAGCGATAATTACTATAATCGCTACAACTTCAGGCATGCACAATTAAAGAAAACTATTGCATTGTTCTCATGTTTCAACTTTGTAAAGCATATCAGAGAGGTATCGATTTAATGGCGAAGCAAAAGAGACACTGTCTCAAACAAATGGGATGCTACAATTTAGATCCGCTCACAAATTAACGATTGATTCATTAGCTGGGCCACACGGGATGCAGATTATTAAATTAGTGGCGTGGGTGGCTGACCTTTGAGCGCGTTCCGGCACTCGTCCTTGTTGGGGTATATGTAGTCCGAGGGACAACCGATGCCACAGAGGCACTGCCCCGCCTGTATCCTGCAGCCTGGACGCTCCTCACACCCTGGCCCCGCCACCACTGCCACACAACAACAATGTTATATCATGTAGATGTAGATGTAGTCCGAGGGACAACCGATGCCACAGAGACACTGCCCCGCCTGTATCCTGCAGCCTGGACGCTCCTCACACCCTGGCCCCGCCACCACTGCCACACAACAACAATGTTATGTCATGTAGATGTAGTCCGAGGGACAGCCGATGCCACAGAGGCACTGCCCCGCCTGTATCCTGCAGCCTGGACGCTCCTCACACCCTGGCCCCGCCACCACTGCCACACAACAACAATGTTATGTCATGTAGATGTAGTCCGAGGGACAACCGATGCCACAGAGGCCCTGCCCCGCCTGTATCCTGCAGCCTGGACGCTCCTCACACCCTGGCCCCGCCACCACTGCCACACAACAACAATGTTATGTCATGTAGATATAGTCCGAGTTACAGCCGATGCCACAGAAGCACTGCCCCGCCTGTATCCTGCAGCCTGGACGCTCCTCACACCCTGGCCCCGCCACCACTGCCACACAACAACAATGTTATGTCATGTAGATATAGTCCGAGTTACAGCCGATGCCACAGAGGCACTGCCCCGCCTGTATCCTGCAGCCTGGATGCTCCTCACGCTCCCCACACCCTGGCCCCGCTACCACTGCCACACAACAACAATTTTATATCATGTAGATGTAGTCCGAGGGGCAACCGATGCAATTTGTAAAAAAAAAATTGTAGCATAACAGGGGAGAAAATTATGTTTCAGCTATAAAATACTTTTAAACTAATTTTGTCCAGATCAACTGAAATTTTATTGAATCTTGATCAGGCTTTAATCTCTAGTATTAGTTCAATAGACATATCTCAATATTACAATAATTTATCACAGATTCGTAACAGTTTATGGACCAAAACTCATTCGGCAATTAAATTATTAGTGTTAAAACAAAACAAATTCTTCGTGGAATAAAGCAAAAGTTGGGTGCCTCAGGGCTAAATTTTGGGCCCCTGCCTATTCATAATTTGTGTATAATGCTACACAAAGTATGGAAATATTTCAGTAAGCTGATAATACTGTATTGGAGTCCAATGTTGTATCTTTTAAGCACACAGTTGATGTGTCATTTCTATGCGACTGCATTAGGGTAAATAGACTTTCCATGAACACGGGACAAGACACTAATAAATTTTAAGGCAGATTGTAAATATAGTCCTCAGCCTCAACAAATAATTCTTTCAAGCTCAGAGTTGATGACTGAGAAGACAGTTAATTTTTTGGTTTTTTTTCTTTTTTTTTTTCTTGGCTTCCTTAAATCAACAAAGAAAGTAAAAATTAAGGCGTTTTTCTCTTCAGATAATGGCTCAAGTGACAAATTTGAAAATTCAATTAACTGTTAATCACTTCTAATATTCAACTTTAATATCATACGGTATTCTTGTGTGAGGTAACTGGAGCAGGGTTACCCGACAATAAGGGTTGGGACTTTGTAATCAAGCCTATACTACTGCTGAGTCCGAAATAGTGGATGAAAATTTAAAAAATTTTCGATAGCATGCGTTTGAATTATTCTGTCAATAAATAGGCCTATTAATTAAGTGTTTTAAATGCTATTTCAGGACAACTTACGAACTTTTTAGGGGGTTATAAAATTTTTAGAATAAAATAATATTTTAATACCCGCGCTTCACTTAATACAAAAGAAAATATTTGTATCATTAATTTTATTACAGTACCTAAATTTTGTATTACTTAAAGGCCTATCCCGTGTTGAAGTTAATAAATCCAATAATCAAGAATTTCTAGTAATCCTTCCATTCTCTATAAAAACAAAATTTAAGGGAATCCAATTCTATCCAATCAACCTACAAACTAAAATAGGTGCGAGTCATTCTACAAAAAAATCTTCAAAATTCCAAAAACCATTTGAGTAATTGCTAAAATAACCACAACAACTTCATGTAGATGGTTTTTAAAGAGTTCAATACTTTAACTTGTTATGACCAATACATATTGGAAATAGCATTTTGGGTAAAAAGACCATGTTAATGGAAAGTCAAACTAAACATGTATGTAATAACTTACTAAAAGTACTGTTAGGCCAGTAAGTCATCAAGATAGTTTTAAATAAAAAATCTCCCTTAAGGAATAAATAAATAAATAAAATACTGGAAAGAACTTAAAGATATATTATCGACCACAAAATTCAGAAAGCACATTAAAAATCTCTATTTAACAAAGAACTTTGACTGGCTTGATGAGTACGGTACCCGTTTTTAACTGTTATTGTGGAAGTAGGCCAGTTAGTTATTTATTATCCTTCCATTTTGTATTAGATAAATTATAAGATTTATATTTATTTATATGCTTAGTAACCAAGTGTTTTTTCATCGGATGAATAAGTTTTATATTTTATACGGTATTTAATATGCTTAGTATAACTTAAGAATATTTTTACAACCGTCATGTTATTGTTATGTTATGATGTCATGACATTCTGATAATAAACAAACCCATGTTAATGGAAAGTCAAACTAAACATGTATGTAATAACTTACTAAAAGTACTGTTAGGCCAGTAAGTCATCAAGATAGTTTTAAATAAAAAATCTCCCTTAAGGAATAAATAAATAAATAAAATACTGGAAAGAACTTAAAGATATATTATCGACCATAAAATTCAGAAAGCACATTAAAAATCTCTATTTAACAAAGAACTTTGTCTGGCTTGATGAGTACGGTACCCGTTTTTAACTGTTATTGTGGAAGTAGGCCAGTTAGTTATTTATTATCTTTCCATTTTGTATTGGATAAATTATAAGATTTATATTTATTTATATGCTCAGTAACCAAGTGTTTTTTCATCGGATGAATAAGTTTTATATTTTATACGGTATTTAATATGCTTAGTATAACTTAAGAATATTTTTACAACCGTCATGTTATTGTTATGTTATGATGTCATGACATTCTGATAATAAACAAACCCATGTTAATGGAAAGTCAAACTAAACATGTATGTAATAACTTACTAAAAGTACTGTTAGGCCAGTAAGTCATCAAGATAGTTTTAAATAAAAAATCTCCCTTAAGGAATAAATAAATAAATAAAATACTGAAAAGAACTTAAAGATATATTATCGACCATAAAATTCAGAAAGCACATTAAAAATCTCTATTTAACAAAGAACTTTGTCTGGCTTGATGAGTACGGTACCCGTTTTTAACTGTTATTGTGGAAGTAGGCCAGTTAGTTATTTATTATCTTTCCATTTTGTATTGGATAAATTATAAGATTTATATTTATTTATATGCTCAGTAACCAAGTGTTTTTTCATCGGATGAATAAGTTTTATATTTTATACGGTATTTAATATGCTTAGTATAACTTAAGAATATTTTTACAACCGTCATGTTATTGTTATGTTATGATGTCATGACATTCTGATAATAAACAAACCAAAGTCTGTTTGTATGCACAACTTATCACATCCCCTAAGTAGTGATGTTAGATTATCTATCACTTGATCCGTTATCTGGCTAGGCAGGAATGTCAACGCCCGAAGATGATTCAGCCACGGCCGTCTAAATCATGTCGTCGCTACCACATGTGGTCATCATATGTGCGATAAGATGGTAGCGCGTCGCGTCGGCGGTGGCGGCGGGGTGAACTAAGCTCCAACTCTTTGCGGGAGGCACAAACCGAAAACAGACGCGACATTGACGCAGCATAAAAAATTATATTGAATCCAAGCGATCAATTAAATTATTTCGTCTTCTAAAGATAGTGCTAATGCGATTACTGAGAATTTGGAGTGAAATAAAATACAGTTTAATGGATTGAATTTTATTTAAGGTAAAAATGTACGTGAAACTGCATAACAAATATATACGGTTTGTAATAAAGGTATATACTTGTTTGTTATAATTAAGCCAGCTTTTTTATGCTCTCTTGAACTTGGATCTTTAAAAACACATACATTAAAAGATAAATATTTACTGAGTATTGTGTGAAAATTTCACGTTTCTTAAGTTTTACGGTTTATGAGTTCTGATTCCAAGTCAGCCAAGTCACCGATGATTGCGGCGAACGCATCTCCGCCCGCGGCCTCGACAACGGACTTGATGCACAAGTAGGCTATACTCAACCAAATTTACAGCTGTGGTGGTTATGTTATAGGCCAGAAATACTTTCACCAATTCAATTGAATTCATCTTCATTTATATGTACACTGTACAAAAAATGGTGTCAACAATGGTTTACAATATATTTTACAACTAAAATGTAATAAAGTATAATAAATGAATGAATACTTTTTGTACCTTATTTATATGTTCCTTTAACTTAAAGAAATAATTCTCTAAGTAAGGATATGTCATACGAAAGACCGTCTTTATAGACAGCTTTAAACACCCATCGTCGCGGCCTCAGGAGGAGATGCGTTCACCGCGATCATGGGTGACATGGCTGACTTTATAAGCAAGCACAAAGCAGGTGTTGGCACAACTCAAAAACTACAAATCTTATAAACATGTAATTTTCACACAATTTTCACTAAATAGCCTTATTTATAGATTGATTTTTTTAATACTTCAATTCAAAATAACCTAAAAAGAAATAGTTTCTTATTATTACATATAAGTATACCGTCGAGAAGTTGTTGATTATTATTATTTAAAATATAAAAACGTTATTTTACGAGGATGCTGATGCACTAGCCTAATAACATTAATACTGTAATGTATTGTTTAATGTTTCTGAGTACCTAATCGTTTTTATTAGGATATAAAAAAGGATCATAAAGATAAAGCACGCAAAGAGATAATTTATTTTTCCATGGACTATTAATATAGTGAGAATGAGTATTTTTTGCAATGTTATACATTGTATTCAGACAGATCGTTAATTGTATAAAATTAACGCAAAATTCACGTCGAAAAGCTAAAAGCAAAAAAAGTAAAAGCAGTTAAAGAAAATTAATTTACAATAAGAGAAAATGTGGACAATTTCTAGTTTCAAATTCGGAGAGCGAACGGAGCAGTCATCCCACAGAGAATCCCTGCGGTCATCCTTTGTTCTTGAGCGTCTTGTTCCAAACGGCTACATAAGCGTTGGTGTAAATTGTAATGCATTCTATTTCACCTAAATAGAATACCTATCATGTTTAAACTCTATTCAATTTTTCATCGAACGGCTTTAACAAATTTGTCAGAAAACTTTTGCATGTTTAGTTTAGTTCATTGTGGCCGCTAAGTAGGCTATCAATGTTTACAAACGCGACCAAAATAGACAGTCTGAAACTTATCTGAAGCTATCAGTTTTCAAATTATTATTTTGAAGAGTAATTGCAGTTAATTAAGAATGTAATTACCAGAGACGACGACGAGCGACAGGGTGCCGAGTGCTAGGAGGCTGCAGGGGTGCATGGCGTCGGCTGGATGCACACTGAGTGGTGGGATGCAATCAAAAGACTTATCACACATCCTTCCGTTTTCTCAAGGTTGCCGACCCTGCCCCCCCCCCCACCCCCCCCCAGCTGACTATCTCCCCAACTCACATGTGGTGCAGTTCATTAGATCTTTAATTATCTCTATCTCGTAATCCACTCAACTCTCGTATTGCACTCTATGGTCGGCGCGACCCCGCTGATAAAACCTTATTTATATTATTGTTTCCTTATGATTGGTCTGACGGAATTAGAAAATTATTTTGGAGTGTAAATCGTCATAAGTTTGTTAATACCCTAGTCCAGGGCTCTAAACAGGTTGAGCATACACTGAAAGTCTAACGAATTTTGACTTTTGATCAATTTTGGGGACTATAAAAAATCGATGTTGCTACATTTTCAGCGTTGGAACATGGGGAATGCACCCTAGAGGAAGTCGCAGAGAAAACTGTATTAGCATAAACCATGTTATATACCATTTTAAAGGTCTTTGAATGTAGAGCAAAACGCCACAAACCCGACCTCAAAAGGTCAGATACAACGCGAGTTGTTGCATTTGAAAATTTAGGTAATATGCTTTTTTTCAAAATTTGACTGCCTGCCTTCTCTGGCTCCAAAACGTTCATTTGAGGTCGGCTTTACGGCATTGTTTTCTGTTAAAGAAGTTCCTAAAGCTTACTTTAATAGTTATTTATGCAACAAGTGCGGAAAGTGCCGATTTGCTGCACTCGAGAGAAATGTTTATGTACGAGCCGCAGGCGAGTGAGGAATAATTTCTCTCTCGAGTGCAGTGAAAGCACTTTTCGCACGAGTTGCATATTAAATTTTTCCTACGACTGCCAAATATTTCTTATATAAGTATAAACGTTTATTATTCACGTTAAATACCCACTATGTGAGGTCCCCTGTCTCAAGATAGTGGATATTAATGATATCCTGTATTATGCACTTCCTACATTTAGTTAAAAATTTATTAGATTTTTCATGCAGACAATTTAACGCCACTGTTTTAGCAGTTTTAGCAAGATCGTCAGGGAATAAGTCACTTAAATCACTAAAGTCACTGTCATAGTTGATCATTGCGCACCTAACTTACAACTGTAGCTGGTTTGTAGGTTATGCTTATGTTGATTCAATCGAAAACGACAACAATGGCAATAGATCAGATGTTTATATCCAGTGTTGCCAACTTAATTCCTGACTAATCAACATTTCCTTGATGGCTAATGCAAATAGTTTTGTGTTCTAATGTTTAAACACTGGAGTGCGCAAAGTAAATCTAGCGTGCGCAAAGTAAATCTAGCGTGCGCAAAGTAAAATGAATACGGCAATCACCTGTTTTGCGACGAGTATCAAGTGCGTAAACAACTGTTTTCACGGACAGTCGTAGGAAATAGTTATTTATGCAACAAGTGCGGAAAGTGCTCATTTGCTGCACTCGAGACGAATGTTTATGCACGAGCCGCAGGCGAGTGCGGAATAATTTCTCTCGAGTGCAGTGAAGGCACTTTTCGCACGAGTTGAATATTAAATTTTTCCTACGACTGCCAAATATTTCTTACATAAGTATAAACGTTAAATATTCAGGTTAAAATACCCACTATGTTTGAGGTCCGTGTCTCAAGATAGTGATGTATATTTATGATAGCCTGTATTATGCACTTCCAACATTTAGTTAAAAATTCATTGGATTTTTCATGCAGAAGATTTAACGCCACTGTTTTAGCAGTCTTAGCAAGATCGTCAGGGAATAAGTCACTTAAATCACTAAAGTCACCGTCATAGTTGATCATTGCGCGGCTAACTTACACCTGTAGCTCACCTGTAGCTGGTTTGTAGGTTATGTTTATATTGATTCAATCGAAAACGACCACAACAATAGATCAGATGTTTATATCCAGTGTTGCCAACTTAATTCCTGACTAATCAACGTTTCATTGCTGGCTAATGCAAATTGTTTTGTGTTCTGATGTTTAAACACTGGAGTGCGCAAAGTAAATCTAGCGTGCGCAAAGTAAATCTAGCGTGCGCAAAGTAAAACGAATACGGCAATCACCTGTTTTGCGACGAGTATCGAGTGCGTAAACAACTGTTTTCCAGGACAGTCGTAGGAAAATTATATTATTGTAAATTTTAATGGGCTAAAAATCATAATGTAGGCCTATCCATAATGTTTGCACGGAGAAAAAAGACACCGTATTTTCTAGCGAAACTGGATCGGTAAAGGGGTTTCTCGCTTATTTAGCCGAAATAATATTATAATACCGAAACTAATTTTATTAATCAGCGGAACCATTTCTTTAAAAAAACGAAGCGATTTTCGCTAAAATCATGCGTTCATAATAGCGAAACGGTAACAGTAAATTTGAGCAACGGATTCTTAAATCAGAAAAAATGTGTTTCTTTCGGTTGGAGAAATAAAGCCATCAAAAGTAAGTGTTCAAATTACATCAACCTAGTGAACCTGATTGTAATTTAAGAGACTCAAATCAATGATTCATCGAATATAGACTCTTTAATATAACGTAATCATACACCAGGAACCGCGAGACAGGTAACGGTAATTTAACAAGATAGGAACAAACAAAATAAAGACCCTGACAGGTATTTATCGGTACCGTTTGACTAAAACCTACCGTCTAGTTAGGCAGTTTAGCGAAACGAATGCTCGAATCTCGGCCCCACCCCCATAAGTGCGCATGCGCACGTGCTGTGTCTCTGGCCCTTTGGCAGTTGTTGAGCCGTAACCGACGACGGCGAC
The DNA here is from genome assembly GCA_030545055.2 of Neoaliturus tenellus. Classification (NCBI taxonomy): domain Eukaryota; kingdom Metazoa; phylum Arthropoda; class Insecta; order Hemiptera; family Cicadellidae; genus Neoaliturus; species Neoaliturus tenellus. The sequence continues at coordinate 329,812,412 of CM061531.1, read as the reverse complement.
AACATGGATGCAGACACGGAAGATTTGCTGAAAGCCTGGGGTTTGGAGGAATTCATCCCAAATTTCAGAGGTGAGCATTACATGGTTTTTGACCCATCGTTTATTATTTAGTTGGTTGAATTGCAAGTTGTGATTGCAATATTTCCTAAACCAAAGTTAGGTTGTGATGCAAACTTCCCAAACCAACCTAGAAACATAAGTTATGGTACCTATTTGTATATTTTCTGGTAACTTGTTGGCTGACAGCACTAGCTGTTTATTTTGAATGAGATGAAATTCTAACAAGACTAAAATTCTAAGTGGGCATGTGGCGAAGGGATTATTTCGGCAGCTTCCTCCATATGTGTCTGATTATTAAGATTGAACTGTAATTAGTTTGGATTATTAAGGTACTGATGTTAATCAATTTAATGTGCACAAAAATGTAAAATTTTATTTTGTGTTCTTTTTGTCATTTCTGTGGGTCTATGATCAAAAAATGTATTATACATCTGGTATATTGTGTTACAGATCTGAAAGAAGAATTATCAACATATATCGTCAATCCTCCCTAACTTAATGCGACCTAATACTTTCTCAAAGAAGAAAGATCATGACAGCAGTGTAAGCAAGTCTTGGCGGCCCTCAAGAACTGAAGTCAAAGATTGCTTCATAACTAACTACCTCAGCGACTAGCATTTCGATAAACTAGACGACACGTTCTGTTAAAGTAGCCACTACCGCTCACTATCTCAGCTGCCAGCATTTCGCTAAACTAGACTAAACGATCAACTGCAGTAGCTACCACCGCTCGCTGCCTCAACTGCTGGCGAATCGCTAAATTAACGAAACGTTTGGCTAAGGTTGCAATTACCGCTCCATCGCTTTGCCGGCTGATGTTCTCCTAGTCTAGCGATAATGTAGATGCAGATCTTCGAATTTAATACTGCTATTATGGCAGAAACGTTTCGGTAGTCTACCGAAATGGTTTTAGCGAAATTTGTTTGGCTAAAGTTACCAGACAAATCGCCGTCCCAAATTTAGGGTTTCCGTTTCGTTAAATAAAGGTGAATTTTCGCCAAAACGTCTAAAAATTTCTTTCAGTGTGGGACAGCAAACAGGGACGGCAGAATGAATACTAACAAGAAAATCTTCAACTAATTTTCAGGGTCTAGTGTAGCTTTAAAAATAACAGCTAAATAGAATAGAATAGAAGTGGAAATGAATGCAATGCCGCAAAGCCGACCTCAAATATACGTTCGAGCCAGAAATGGCAGGCAGTCAAACTTAGCAAAAAAGAATATCACAGAAATTTCAAAATGCACTAACTCGCGTTATATTTGACCTTTTGAGGTGAGGTTTGTGGTGTTTTGCTCTACATTCATACACCTTTAAAATGGTAACATAATATGGCATAGGCCAATACAGTGTCCTCTCTGCGACTTCCTCTAGGGTGCGTTCCCCATGTTGTGTTGTGCTCACGCTGAAAATGTGGCAACATCGATTTTTTACATCTACTAATTGTCCCCGACAGTAATCTTAAGTCAAATTCGTTAGACTATCAGAGCATGCTCAACCTGTTTAGAGCCTGGACTAATGTACCGTATTTGTCAATGTAGATCAATATCCTATCTTTACCGCTACATTGGTTGATCTCATGGGAGGATTTGATTTAGGTCCAAATCTTTGGGGGTGCCAGCTATCCTAAAGTATGAGTCGTTGTATGCTCATTCAAACACCAAAATCCCATTTAAATGACAGGTTTTTAAGTCCTATCCCAACAGTAGGCCCTAGCTGCTTAGGTATTTGTCTATTAAGTTTTTTTTTTATATATTTGATCTTGAACTGGGATCTTTAACAAATACATAAATTGAAAAAAATATTTTCTGAGCATTTTGTAAAAATTTTACGTTTCTAAGTTTTACGGTTTTTTTAGTTCTATGCTTCCTTAAACTCAGCCATGTCACCGATGATCGCGGCGAACGCATCTCCGTACGCCGCCGCGATACCGGGCCTGACACGTAATCAGCCAAGTTTACAGCGCGCTGTCATTATTTCTGTTATTGATATATAGGTCAGAAATACTTTCAATAACTCAAAACAAATCTCACTGCAGCGATAAGTCATACGAAAGACCGTCTAGACATAGCTATAACAACTAACCCGCCGCGCAGCGTCGGAGATGCATTCGAAGCTATCATCAGTAAAGACGGATGACTTTAGGTAAGCAAGCACACCTAAAAAACTGTAAAACTTAGAAACATGAAATTTTTACACAATTTTCAGTAAATAGCCTTTTTTATCAATTTATGTGTTTTTTAAGACCGTGGCAAGTCGAAATAACCTAAAAAGAAATAGTGGCTTAAACAAAACAAGTAGGGTAAAACGCTGTTTATTAATTTGTTACAGTATTACAAAACTCCAAAATTTTACCATTGCTCATTTCAGTTTTAGAAAACTGTCTATTTAATTTGGAGTTTTATTATAAAAACCACCCAAGAATATTTATTTCAATAACCTTAGCTAGAAAAGCGTTTTTATAATCTTTAAAGGGTATAAATTTCTTTTAAATGAAGATAGTTTGTTAACCTATATTTAATCTTCAAGTCAATTTGATTTGTTTGATTAATTTCCGTACAAAAGAACTAAAAAGAATATAAAAATGGTCATAAAAAACTAAATTAGAAGTAACATTATTAGTGAATTTCCCATAGGGAATAAGCTATTACCGTAGGTCTCATGGTAAGACCTAAGCCCGGGACCATGTTACTTTTTTGTTTTTAGGTGCCCAGAGACCAAAAATAATAGTCATTAAAATTTATATATATATGTATGTGTCCCTAGACACGATAACTCTCGTAAAAAAGGTCCGATTGACACAAAATTTGGTAGAGATGTGTAATCCTTCGTTTATTCAAATTAGTTCGTAAACCAGACATATCGACTTACCGGAAGGGGTAGTTTTGGGGGGTTTTGTACCTCAAAAATAGGTTTTTTGCATTTTTCATATGTAAATTTTAAAAATTTTAAATTTTTATTCTGACCATTAGATTTAGCTAAAAAAAACACACAATTTAGTATTTTGAAGCTTTGCTCTATCTTCATTGGTTACCGAGATATTAAAAAGTCTAAAGACAGTACATTGTATATTTTGAAGCTCTAATGTTAATCTTATGGAGAATAAGGATGTGTAATATTTCATTTATTAACCAATATTTTTGGATGAAACTTGGTATTTACAATGAATACAAAAACGTTAAGAAGGTCACATCCCATGTTAAAAATTGGCCGACATTTTATTCCGCTAGGAGCGCTGTAAACTGAACTTGAGCACTCCAAATAGAGATAGCGCCAGAGGAAACGGCCTAAACATAGTACGAGAGAAAGGGAAATATTAAATTTCTTATTTAGTATTGTGTCGTCAAAACACCATTTTAAACATTAGTTACCTAGCTTATTTGGTATCATTGGAAAGCTTTTTTCACGAAGAATCGTTATTTTAAGCCATTAAATCCTTTTAATGTTAAGACTTTGTCGTATAGGCTTTCAACTTTAATGTTACTGTATTCTAATGAAGATATTTTATTGAATCATATGTTTACCAAAATAAACTAAGTTATAAACGTCGTCATGGTATCCTGCTATTTTCAAATTTGTTTACTTGGGTTCCAAAATGAGCACTAACTACTAAAGTATAGGCGGACGGAAAAAGTGTTCCTACATTAGTTAAAAGAATTGGTCCAGTAATGCAAAACTGTCATAGGTTATGTATGCTATGTGAGTGCAGCGTGAGGACGAGAGATTCTTTGCTGGTGACCATCTGCAACAAAGTCAGAATGTAATCTGACTAATAGGTCATTGTCTCGTGCGCGCTCTCATGGTGGAGTGCGCTACTACGTCAACAGAAACTTTCTTGACCATTTCTTCCATAAGATGTGACCTTCTTAACGTTTTTGTATTCATTGGTATTTAGCATCATTTGGTTGAGATTCATCCATTTATGGTAAAAAATCTTGGTTTTTTATGCTTATCATGGCAGCAAACCTGCATACTCTTTTCCCATGTTAATCATATGGAGAATAGGCAAACTCCTTTAGCAGTGGACAGATATTGATGAAACTTAGTATAATATGACTTTATATGGCAAAAAAAAAAACAACAACAGAAAAACAATGAGTCCTAAAAAACTACCAACTTATAGAACTATCAAACCGGTAAAATTTTCACCAATTATAACAACAAGAAGTCAAAAGAAAAAAAATGCAGAAACAAATGAAAATGGTGAGGATAAAGGTGAGCAGATAGCAAAAAGAAAAAATGGACTAAAAAGCAAAAACAATATGAATGTTGGTACTAGAATGAAGGAAAAAGATATTGCAGACCCAGCCAATGCTGCTTCAATTACAAATGTCTTAATAAAGTACCAAATCTCAAAAAATGGAAGTACTACTCATGGTATATTCAATTTTAATGAGTACATAAATAAGACCGAAGAAGATGTGACTCATAATATCCAATGCAAAAAAGGACTTATTTGTTGTACCAAAAGCAAAGAAGATGAATCTGTTCATGCTCAAGATGTTTTCACACAAACAGAAAACTGTGACTTGGGGAGTGATGTACTTAACTACACGCCTTTAAAGATAACAACAGCAGGTCCAAGTAATTGCAACTATATTACACATAAAGAAAATGATGAAGTCACTAATGAAACAATACAAGCTTTGAAAAAGGAAAATATGTCCTTAAAAAATGAATTGAAAATAATAAAAGAAAATAACACTACCTTAACAAATGAACTGAAAATAAACAACCAGGAACCGGCAGGAAACGAACTACTCAAACAGTTGAACTGTTCAACTTGCTCTTTACTTCAAGAAGATATTAAATCCATGATAGAGGCTATAAGGACATTAGAGGAGGATAACAAGTACTTACAAGATGAAATTGTCAATTATAAAACCAATTTAAGAAAAGTTGAGGAAGAACTGAATTTTTCCCTTCAAAGTGACAGTTCCAGCGGCACCAACCCCTTACCTAATTACAAACCTTTTGTAATTGAAACAAAAAATCGATATGCTCCTCTGTTAACATTAGAAAATAATGAGAATAGTGAAGAAGAAAGTGAATTAGCCACAAGCTATACTACTCATTCTCCAGTACAAACAATTACGAAGCCAGTACTAAGAAATACAAAGCTAAAAAATGAACTTAAGAATAAATATGAAAGAAAACCTAAAAATCCTCAGACAATATCAGTAACAGAAAACCATGGCAGATCAACACAGAATATAACTCAACCTTTAAGTATAGAAAACCAAACTAGTCCTAATCACAGGTTGTATTTATTCTCTGATAGCCATGGCAAGAGTTTGTGCTATCACATGGACCAAAAAAGACCTCCGTCGACCAGCACTTACGTGGTGAGTTGCTCTGGAGCATGTTCAAAGTATGTATTAAATAATGCACTGAGCACATACAAATCTGAAAATTTCAAAAAAGAGGATTGCATTGTGATACTGGCTGGGACTAACGATATGGAAAAGTGTTCTGGGAACAGTAATGACAATATACAAGACATTATCAATGATTTTAGATTTTTCCTCCAGAACACGTTGAACACTAAAATAATCATATGTTCTGTACCAAGTCGCTATGACATTAATGCAAAGTACAAAATCAATGAAGCTATTAGAAATATGAATGAATCTCTCCAAGGTACAATAAGTGATTTTGACCACGCTGAATTTCTTGACATCTCCACTATCCAACGACAGTTTTACAATAACTTTGGCCTCCACTTTAACGAAAAAGGTAAAACTATTCTAAGTGAGAAGATTTTGAGAGCAGTAAATAAAGTTTTATTCAATGGTGACAAAGCAGAACAAGCAAGAAGAGAAAAACAAGACCATGATTCAAATAGTTTTGGTAAAAGTGAAGAGAAAGTTTATTCCCGCCAAATACTTAGTTCAAGATTGACTAAGTTTGAACAAAACCCACGGACTGATTCAAGAAGAAGGAAAACATATTTTCAACAACCTCCATTCCAATATCAGCCAAGAAAATATCACGCATCCAATCGATTTCCTTCACACCAGATGTGGCCCATCAACTCACACGCTTTCCCATCTTCGACCCATGAACAATCTGTTCCCTATGAATGGACTGTGCCAAGAACCCCACCCTTCAACTGTCCAATGACAATGGAAAACATTCATAGTGATAAATACGCAGGTCATGCAGCCCCTAGATTTAAGAATATCTATAATAATAATTTTTTAGCTTTTTAGATGGCAAACCAATTAGTTTACACTGTCCCTCTATTACGCCTATTAATAATGTGGGTATTAATGATAATGGAATACTAAAACTCTTTCATTTGAACATTCAAGGAATAACCAAAAAAGAAAAGAAGTATAATTTTGAAATTTTTTTGGAAACTTTACAAAATAGACCTGATGTAATTTGTTTAACTGAACACTGGGTAAAACCAGAAAATGATTTTATTTTAAAATCAATTTTAAATTATAAGAATGTGTCAAATTATTTTAGACCAGAAATCCAGAGAGGAGGGGCAGCTATACTAATTGGGATTTTTGATTGATTTGATTTTAATTGGGATCATGATTGAGATTTTTCCAGTTAGGAGTATTCAAAAATCTACAGTAAATACTGTTAAGTGGATTACCCCAGGTATTATTATCTCATCTAGGAGAAAGCGTGAGCTCCATGCTGCTGCTAAGTTTAGTTCAAATCCTGTTTTTATAAATTATGTTCATCAATATAAAAAAATCTTCAAAAAAGTTGTGAATAAAGCTAAACAAATTGCAAATAACAAGTACATAGAGAAATCAATTGATAAATCAAAAGCAACCTGGAATGTTGTAAGAAATGAGCTAGGTATTCCTAAGAAACTCAATAATAATATTAGTTTGAATATTAAAAATAAACTTGTTTCGAATCCAAAAGAAATTGTAGAAATTTTTAACAATCATTTTGGAAACATCGTTCAAAATTTAAATGTGCCTAAAGTTAGGGATGAATTCATAAATCTTTGTTCTACCCTTATACCAGAGCATTGTTCTATGTGCAAATTTGATCCTGTTAATATTAAAGAAATAAAGCAAATAATAAATCAATTAAATAACTCACCAGCTTGTGGTTGGGACGAGATCCCAACAAAATTGTTAAAACTTACAGTTGATATAATTGCTCCAGCTATAACCCTAATTATAAATCAGGCAATGGCTCAATCTACATTTCCAAAAAAATTAAAGCTTTCAGAAATCAAACCTATCTTCAAGTCAGGAGTTTTCTCAGACATTAACAACTACAGGCCTGTGTCAGTACTTTGTACCATATCAAAAATTTTTGAAAAAGTAATAAATCTTAGACTAATGAATTATTTAGAATCAAACTTTTTGCTTTCCAACAGTCAGTTTGGCTTTAGAAAAAATAGAAATTGTGAAGGAGCATTAGCAAGGCTTATCAACCAAATTTCGGGGGCTCTGGATGAGTCGCAGTATACTGCTGGAATTTTCTGTGACTTGTCTAGAGCTTTCGATTGTGTTGATTTAACCCTTCTTATTAGTAAATTGCAACAGCTTGGAGTTTGCGGGGATGCACTATCTTTAATAAAGTCTTATTTAAAGGATAGGGAAAATAGAACAGTATATTATGAAAATGACTCAAAGTACGTTTCTAAGTGGTATTCTGTTATGTTTGGCGTGCCACAGGGGTCTGTTTTGGGGCCCACACTGTTTTTAGTGTATATAAATTCACTATCAACTAATCTGAATTATGAATTCACAATTTTTGCAGATGATACCTCACTTGTTCTTAGGCATATTTCTTCTCATGGCCTGTCAAATTTGATAAATGAATCTTTAAGTAATTTAAAAAATTGGTTTCAAAATCATGGGTTACTTTTAAATTTTAATAAAACAGCAAAAATTGTCTTTAGGGCATCATATCGACAGGTAGATGTTCTAGAAAATTCTGGGCTTGATTTTTGTGAACACCATAAAGTGCTAGGTATAAATATAGATCAAAATTTGAATTGGAAAAATCACACTAATAATCTTTCAAAAAAATTAAATTCACTCAGATTTGCCCTTTCAATTTTAGCAGATTCCACCTCAATGGATACCGTTAAAGTTGTCTATTTTGCATACGTTAATTCAATACTAAAATATGGTATTATACTCTGGGGTTCTGCCTCAGGTTCAAAAAATGTTTTTAAAGCCCAAAAAAGTATCATTCGTGCTATGGTAAAGGCGAAAAGGCGTCAGAGTTGTAAACCTTTATTCAAAGATTTGCAAATCTTGACAGTTCCTTGTATTTATATCTTTGAATTAGTCAATTATGTTTTAAAAAATCCCGATATTTTTGATAAATTTAGAGCTAAAAATAATTTCAATACCAGGGCTAAATTTGTTTTTAACTATCCCATCCACAAATTAACACTTTTTGAAAAAAGCCCCTTGTATATGGCCCTTAAAGTTTTCAATAATATTCCAAATGAAATTAAGAATCTAGATTCTAATTTATTGTTATCTAAATTCAAACAATTTCTCATAGAAAAAGCTTATTATAAGGTGACAGACTTTTTTGAAGAGGGATCTGGTATTGCTTGATTGACTTGTTTTATTAGCTTACAGACCTCTGGGCCGCAAACAAGCTTTTTTATTAGAAGGAAATTCTTTTTTAATTAATTAATTTTTAATTAGGTAATTTTTTTCTCATTGTATCTCATTAACATGCTTAGATTAAGTTTCATTATATGACAAAGCACCTGTTTTTCTATGTCCTTGTGATGTAATGTAAAATGTATATGTGCTAATAAAGAATTTGAATTTGAATTTGAATTTGAATTTGGGGAGCACATCTCTTTCAAACAAAGATTAGACATTAATAACTTTTCTAAATCTCAAAATTTTGAATGTTGTGGTGTTGATATTGTTGGAAAATTTAAGATTACCATTCTATGTGTATATAGAGTCCCAAACAAAACCAAACAATATTTAGAAGCATTTTTTGATAATTTGTATAGTGTTTTAAATCACATTTTTAGGAGGAACTATTTGACAAAATTAATATTATGTGGTGACTTTAATATTGATATTAATGATGATAAATCCTATGTGTCCCAATTTTTAGGTATTATTCAATTATTTAATATGAAATTTTGTATTTCTTCTCCAACAAGAATAACTAAGAATTCTAAATCATGTATAGATAATGTAATTACAAATATTAATGAAGTTATAACTTTTACCGATATATTAGAAACTAGTTTATCAGATCACTTAGGCCAAATAGTTCACTTTGAAATCGACCATCAAAGAGCTAACAAAAATAATAAATGTGTAGAAAAACGTTTATTCAATGACAAAAATATTCAAAATTTTATTGAAAAAATTGATAAAACATGTTGGAATTCGTTATATATATCTCATAATTTTGATGTAAACAAAAAATATGAACTTTTTTCAAATATTTTTGTAGGTATATTAAATGAAACATTCCCTTTGAAAAAAATATATGAAAAACCAAGAAATTATTCTTCAAAAGAATGGATGACCAAAGGATTAAAAATATCATCAATAAAAAAACAACAACTCCACAAAATAGCTAAGACTTCAAATGATGAAGGTTTTTTGAAATATGTCCGTAAATACAAACAAATATTTAAAAAATGTGTAAAATCAGCAAAAATATTAAATAACAATAGTAAAATTCAAAAATCTTCAAACAAAATAAAAACTACGTAGAATATAATAAAAAAAGAAACCAGAAATAACAATGATAATAAAAAAATTCATGAAATTGAATTAGATGGTATTTTATACAATAATCCAAACGAAATCTCATCAATTTTCAATGATTATTTTATTAACATATGCAAAAATCTCAACTTAATCCCTAATATACAAGAAGATATTCAAATAATGGAAACGTCTAATTTAAAAAGTAGTTTATTACTAAATTTTGAACCCGTATTAGAAAGTGAAACAAAACAAATTATAAAAAGTCTTAAAATGAAATGGTCAACTGGTAGGGATCAAATTCCTCCAGCCTTAGTTAAAACATGTTATGAACATATACTATCCCCCTTAACTCACTTAATAAACCTTATGTTTGAAACAGCTGAATTCCCACAATTACTTAAAATTGCTCGTACAGTACCTATTTATAAAAGTGAAAATCCTAAATTAATTCAGAATTATAGACCAGTATCTCTACTGCCAACTTTTTCAAAAATATTTGAAATAGCAATTTATAATCAATTAATAAACTATTTTGAATCAAATAATCTTTTAATATCAAATCAATTTGGATTTAGAAAAGACAAAACTACAACTATGGCAATATCAAGTTTTGTTAACAAAGTGTCAAAATTTCTTGATAAATCCCAGAATGCCGCTGGAGTATTCTGTGATTTATCGAAAGCTTTTGACTGTGTAAATCATCAACTATTATTAAAAAAATTAGAGTTTTATGGGGTAAAGAAAAAAGCGCTGTCATTACTTAAGTCTTACCTCATAAATAGAAGGCAAAGTGTTTCAATAAATGACCAAAATTTCTTTAACATTCAAAGCAATATTAAAAATGGGGTTCCTCAAGGCTCAATTTTAGGTCCACTTTTATTTTTAATTTATATTAATGATTTACCAGTAGTCACTAAAAATTGTGAAGTGATTTTATATGCAGATGATACCTCTTTATTATGCTCAGACTCTGACATTAGCAACTTACAAATCATGATTGACTATAATTTAAATAAATTAGAAGAATGGTTTACAACAAACGGTCTTAAGTTAAACCAAAATAAAACACAATTTTTGCAATTTATAAATCGTAACACAAAACAAATTGCATTAACTAATTTCCAGTCAATAAAAACAGTAGAAAATACAAAATTTTTAGGCTTACAATTAGACAACAATTTGAAATGGAAATCTCATATTTCATTACTCCTAAAAAAATTACATAAAGCATTTTACGCCATTAATTTCTTGTCCAATATAACCGACCTAAAAACCCTAAAAATGATCTATTTTGCCTATTTTCATTCAAGAATAACCTATGGAATTGAATTGTGGGGGAATTCAGTTGATAGTAAACAAATATTTAAATTACAAAAGAGAATGATTAGAGTAATGTGTAAAAAACACCCTAGAACCCATTGTAAACCGTTATTCCAACAATTAAATATATTGCCATTACCCTCTTTATTCATTTTCAAAAGTATCATGAATATCTTTCATAGTAACATTGATATTAAAGATTTAAATAATGATCATAAATTTAATACAAGACATAAATATATAAATTTCCATTATCCAGCTCATCATTCAAGCCTATTTCAAAATTCCCCATTTTACATGAGTATAAAACTTTTTAATTATTTACCCAACAAAATTAAAAGTATAAATGATGAAAGAAAGATCAAAAAAGAAATTGGAAATTTTCTTCAAAGGGAATGCTTTTACTCAGTAAATGAATATCTAAATTATGAAAAATAATCCATGAAAATTGTGAAAATGCATTTTTCATATTTTTTGTATTTTTTATTGAATATAAGAAAATTAATAATGTAAAAAAAGCTATATAGCCTGAAATTGTTAACTACCGTAGTATAAGAAAGCTTAAAAAATTCAGAAAAATTATTGTATTTGAAACATTGCCCAACGACAAAATGTTGTGTTTACGCAATAAAGGATTTGTATTTGTATTTGTATGGTCGAAATAAATTGTTTTTATGCTAAAAACCTACTTTTAGTGTTCCCCATGGCAGCATACCTGCATACTATTTCTATTTCTCATAAGGAGACCAGACATGTATTTCCCTATTTATGAGCATGTGATGACATTTGGTTTACAGGTTTATCTGGCCAAAATTAATATTACTAATTAGGAAATTCGCTGAGTACGCAGGTCTGCTGCGACAGGGTGTATTTTTTGATAACGTAGGCCTACTGTGAAAACTATTAGAAAAAAGTTACATCAAAAGATTGTTTTGTTTGTGAGTTCATAGTGATTACTGTAACGAAAGTCGTTTTATTTTTCATAGTTGTTGTTATTATTAGTTTTTACCAGTAAGGCTTATTATATTCGTCGACCTTTCGAAAGATACAAGTCTACAATAACTAAATAAGTAAATAACTTTAAATAAAAAGTACTAAACACTGCACTAATAACCAAACCGTATACTGCTTGGCCACTGAGCAACCATCGATGCTTCAACAGCCCTGTAGAGTCCAAAAAATTAAAATAACTATATCACAGATGTACATCATAGTCAGATAAATTAAGTCTCCAGAGGTAAATGACAAGAGGGGGGGAGAGAGAGAGAGAGAGAGAGAGAGAGAGAGAGCGTTAGAGCAGCAGGGTCGGTGTCGGAGGCTACTCACCTTTGCGGGAAACGGAGCAGAGTAGTTGACCAGAACACACACACGCTACAGCATTATGATAAAAATATATTTTAATTGTCTTTAAAATAGTTGACAAACAAACTGATTATAAAAAATCCGTCCGAACCTTTATATGCTTTAAAAGATTACATGTCCATGGAAAAGAGGACGTATGGTAATGCTAGAGGGAAAACTTAGTAAAGATTAAACATGTTTAAAATCTCAGCAAATTATGTCATCTTTGAGGGCATACAGAACAAACCAATCTTCATAGTTGTAGGAGCACACCCTTACATCTTGGGGTTACATACATACCTACATGATACATGATGTTTCCATCCGTGGTCCTTTGCCATAAGGAATTGGATAGGTCAAGGTTGGCACGATAACAAAGAATAACTTTATCTAATTTATATTAATATTATTACCATTGAGGTAACTGTCAACATCATAAAAACTAGATTCCACCAAGTATTTCTTAACTTCTGATTTAAATTTTTTAATGTTTTGTATATCTAGTAGTTTTTCCGGCAAGGCCTGGTACACTTCATTCCGATGTAATCTGGTTTATGTTCAAAGGCGGTTAATCTGTGTTGGATTGCATGTATGCCCTTTTTCCGGGTGTTGTAGTTGTGATTTGTGAAGATTGGTGTGATATTCTGGGATTTTAGGTAACATACTAATTCGAAGATGTAAAGTGAAGGAACTGTGAGAAGGCCAAGTTCTTTGAATGCATTTCTGCAGCTAGTTTGAGGTGACATACTTAGCATTGTTCGAATTGCTTTTTTTTGCCAGACAAAGATCTGGTCCATGTTTTTCTTTCCAGCTCCCCATAAAATAATCTAATAAGAAATGTGTTGTTCTTTTAACCCAAAATAAACAAGTTTGGAGAGATCAAGACTTCCGAAAGTCCTTATCCTTCGCAGGACAACCGACTCCTCAGGCCAGCGACCCCCCCAACTTTTTAACTTGCTCTCCCCAACCCAGTCTATCATCCAATCTCACCCCTAGGAAGTCTGCAGTTTTTGAGATTTTGATTTGGTCCTCCCCAATAAATAGGTTCGGAGACTTATTATTTTTTGAATTTTGTCTCTGTGCTGTTTGGATACACATGTTCTCTCTTTTTTTCAGGAGGGTTGAGACGCTACTCAACCCCTTGTAATCACGTAAGCCACAGGTTTTAAAGCCTCATTTTAACAATCTTTGTGAGGACTCAAAATTAAAATTAAATGCATAAAACCTCAAAAATATGGTTTTCAATAGATTAAGGGGATGAACACACAGAACGCGGCGCGGCGCGGCACGGCGTGGCGCGTCATGACGCGTGAAAAACAAATTCATTGTTTGTTATGGAGTTGAACACACAGAGAGCGGCGCGGCGCGGCGCGGCGCGGCGCGGCACGGCGCGGCGCGTCTTCACTTGGACCAGTTGAGTTTGATTTTTTGGAGCGTCAACACGCGTTTTCGCGCGTCTTCCCTGCAAATATGATGGATGGTGAGTGTTTAACGAAGTGTTTTATAGGCCTGCACTGTGACAAGCGAAGCATAAACATTACAAGAACAGGGGAATTGTGGACAAACTGTGGAATGAGGTGACAATGGTAGAATCTATACTTATTTAATACGCTAAGGGGGTTTTTTGTCTTGAGATCTTCTCCTACAATTTTCAACCGATTTTTAAGTTTTTGGTGTCGTTGGATAGGGTTTGGTCTGTAGTTGTTTTCGCCAAAAACTGATGAGAATCGGACTGAAAATAAAGCCGCTATCCACCATTGAAATATCAAAATTCCCCATTTAAATATAACATTGGGATTGAATAAAGCATTTTAAACATCTGTTACTAATCAGCTGTAAATACGTGTAGTTTTGATGATTAAAGATATTCACAATATTGGATTGGTCGGATGTCGTTGATTTAAATCTAAAAGTAACATTTGTATTGTATTAAAATAAATTGCTCGATTTCGAGCAACACGTATACTAGTATATTGCTTAAATCTATACCGTACTTATTTAATACACTGAGGTTTATTTTGTAATTGGAACTTCTTGACAGTTTTCACTGACTTTAAAGTTTCTAGTGTCGTTGGACAGACTTGGTGTGTATGTGTAGTTGTTTGGTAGTCCGGATTCGGGATTGCTTAACGACGATCGCAGTATTTGACATTATAAAACCTACACTTATTTAATACACTAAGGGTTTTTGTGTGGAGAACTCCTCCTACAATTTACAACCAAAATTAAAGTTTTTGGTGACGTTGGATACGGTTTGATCTGTATTTGTTTCCGCCAAAAACGAACGTGTGATACTTTAAATAAGTGTTTTCCAAACGCAGCAAACATCGAACCAATTTGCTCAACGCCATATCGGACACTGATTACTGAAGCGAAAAGAGTAGAAGACGCTCCGCGCCGCGTTCTGTGTGTTCAAGTCGACGCTTGATGACGCGCCGCGCCGCACCGCACCGCGCCGCGCCGCGTTCTGTGTGTTCATACCCTAAGCAATAGGTACCTTAATTTTTAACATATTACTTAATTTACAGTTTGGATAAAATCAACAAATTTTAACCTATATACCCCCTCTTACGTTGTTATTTTTTTATCTTGTATTTGAACTATTTACAGCTGTTATTAAAAAAAATTAATTAACTTGTTTAGTGTCGCGAAAACCACTGTTTCGCGGTCTAGTCCCGAAAACTTTGTTTACCAACACGTTTATCCAACCCACCGGGAATCAACTAGTTTCGATCACAGCTGACCGTTCCGAAAACAACGTTTATCACAAAAAGCGGTTTCACTTCTCAAAACTGGTTTACAAAAATAGACAGAAATTAATAACAGAGAAGCCAAATTCGACCAACTCATTCACTAAATGTAGGTTGCATCTAAAGTTTAAAATTCACTAAAACTACTGTCATACAAGAATATTCTTACTAAAAACTACAAAAATTATGGAGGTTAACGTGGTAAAAAATTACTCCAGGATTCAATTAAAAAATCCAAACACAAATAACTTATTATACACAGTTTGTAACAAAGTCGGTTGGTGCTACGTGATGTTGAGTGTTTTGTGGGTCCTGCTGATCGGGGTGCCGGAGCGCCGCCGCAGTCTCCGCACGGCCTCGCGCAGATGCTTCGGCTGCACCGGCCCCGTCTCCCCCATCTGCTCCATCACATCCAGGGCTGCCAACAGAATTGTCATTCATTACAGCTGCTGATCGGGGTGCCCGAGCGCCGCCGCAGTCTCCGCACGGCCTCGCGCAGATGCTTCGGCTGCACCGGCCCCGTCTCCCCCATCTGCTCCATCACATCCAGGGCTGCCAACAGAATTGTCATTTATTACAGCTGCTGATCGGGGTGCCGAAGCGCCGCCGCAGTCTCCGCACGGCCTCGCGCAGATGCTTCGGCTGCACCGGCCCCGTCTCCCCCATCTGCTCCATCACATCCAGGGTTGCCAACAGAATTGTCATTCATTACAGCTGCTGATCGGGGTGCCGGAGCGCCGCCGCAGTCTCCGCACGGCCTCGCGCAGATGCTTCAGCTGCACCGGCCCCGTCTCCCCCATCTGCTCCATCACATCCAGGGCTGCCAACAGAATTGTCATTTATTACAGCTGCTGATCGGGGTGCCGGAGCGCCGCCGCAGTCTCCGCACGGCCTCGCGCAGATGCTTCGGCTGCACCGGCCCCGTCTCCCCCATCTGCTCCATCACATCCAGGGCTGCCAACAGAATTGTCATTTATTGCAGCTACTGATCGGGGTGCCGGAGCGCCGACGCAGTCTCCACACAGCCTTGCGCAGATGCTTCGGCTGCACCGGCCCCGACTCCCCCATCTGCTCCATCACATCCAGGGCTGCCAACAGAATTGTCATTTATTACAGCTGCTGATCGGGGTGCCGGAGCGCCGCCGCAGTCTCCGCACGGCCTCGCGCAGATGCTTCGGCTGCACCGGCCCCGTCTCCCCCATCTGCTCCATCACATCCAGGGCTGCCAACAGTATTGTCATTTATTGCAGCTGCTGATCGGGGTGCTGGTGCGCCGCTGCAGTCTCCACACAGCCTTGCGCAGATGCTTCGGCTGCACCGGCCCCGTCTCCCCTATCTGCTCCATCACATCCAGGGCTGCCAACAGAATTGTCATTTATTGCAGCTGCTGGAGTCACATTTCGGCTATAAGTGTTTAAAATTCCTGTCAATCTCGATTTTGGACATAAAGTTCTATCATCATCCAATTCTGCTAAAATAAAACTTGGAACTTCCTGCAACAAACATTGTCCAAACACAAAGACTTTTTTTATGCCAGTGGCATTTTTTAAATGTGTTTACTAAAAGCTTTAAGAAAACATAACACTTAACATCTTTTTGTGACAGCGCACAATATTGGCAAAAACTTTCTGCAAACTTAGACATTACAAACAATCATGGATTATCATCATTTTGAAAGTGATTGTATAAGTTTAGTTTATATATTTTAAAAACAATATATAGTAAAACAATTAATTAATCTTGTATCAAAAAATATAAATTGCAAATACTAAAGAAAATTAACATTGACCACATATTTGATATATTCAGGGTGTGGGTGAACGTATCCATTGTTGTATAGGAAAATGTACAATTCTTAAAAATAAAAAATGAATAATATTTATCAGTGAGAAAGTACAACACAATTTTTGTAATTAAGCTGTGTAGTTGCTTTATATACCAATTTATCAACGGAATTGAAAAATATGGTGTCATGATATCATTGTCTTTTCTTTTTTAAAGTGGAGGCGGAGAATCTAAAATGAAAATTAGCAGATATTGCTGGGGCGCTTAGAGATATTACATCCCAAATCACAAGCAGCATAAAACTAATTTACACAATAAGTGGGATAAAATAGGATATTCAGCTCGACCACCGGGTTTTTTATTGTGGCCAGAGTGGATGCGCTGAAGGGACAAGATGCCCATCCTAATAATGACAAAATTAGCTATGGAGTCGTGTTGTGGCTCACGCCCTCAGTTGCCTGTGCATTCGCTTTCCCTTCTTCTTAGTGACGCTATCAACATGCAGAATCTGATATGAAATTATCTATTGTTTAAAAAGCTCATAGAACTTTTTCTAGCTCATTGAACGTTTTTAAGTTTTATTCAGTGTACAAATCTTGATTAAAACCAAATAGTCTGCATCAAACGCTCTTGATATTTCATCATAATTTTAACTAGTTCCTTTAATCTGCTGCCCCTGAAAATTTGCCGCCCTGGACCCGAGCCCATGTGCAAGACGGGGCCCGAAGTCCCTAGACGGATGTATTTTGACATCAGGTCCATGAATTAGAAGGATATGGCTATGGTCTAACAAAGACTGATAAATGGTTCATCCAAAAGTGGAGTGAGAGTGGACTGCGATGGAAACAAGGTATGTAATATATCTAAAGCAGTCCTGGCGGCCATACAAAATAAATAAACACATATTTGAACACGTAACAAGTGTCATTAGATTATTAGTGCATTGGTTTATAGCTTGCAGCTACTTTACTGTCACTTAATTGTCACTTTTAGTTGATTACTTTTAGGGTTGCCTCATTTGGCACCTCGAAGGTCAAATGATATAACTAATAACTTCTCACTCATTGAGTTTGATAAAATGCTTATTACCAACAACTTTCTGGAGGGAATAGTAATTTATGATAATGATGTGTTAAAATGTCATATTAATAAATTATTGACCATAAACATTTGTACCAATTTTTAAATCTTTTTCCATGAAACAACCAACTTTTATGTAATAATACGCTATTAAATGTGAAAGGTAGACAGTCTTTTACAATGATTTGTAAGCCGTTGAAAGGTTTTTCAACAGTTTGATCTATGACAATTGATCTGATTACAAAGGCTGTACAGAATTATAGTGGTTTTGATTTATATGGTGGTAACAGATTAAAATAAATAGGTATGAGAGTTGATAAGATTATTAATCTTCACTTTTAGACTAAATTAATTTCAAGTCATAAAAATCATGCTCATTAACTAGGAAGATAAAAATTTCTCACCCTCTTCGACAACTTCTCCCACAAAGACTTTCGCGATTCCGGACATTGCAATCACCACATTTTGTGACACCGAACACCCTGTTATGGTCTGCATGAGCTGAAAAATAAAGTGCATAGCATATTGTAGTACTACTAATTACAGTAATTTAATCTATAATTACAAAACATACAATTAATTATTACTTGGTAGCCGAGTGGTTAGTGCTCACCTCTTAATGAGCTACAGATTAACAGTCCTGTCTAAAGACAACGTCGAACTTAGTCAGTAACAAGACTACAAGATCGCGCCACAATCATCCTACACTCATCTTTCACTCATATTCAGGTTAAAGTACCCACTATGTGAGGTCCCTGTCTCAAAATAGTGATTTAGTGAATTTTGCACTGTGAGCATTTGTACAGAATATTTATGATTGTAAATGATTGAACCCTTTGAAGTATAAATAAAGAAATAAATGCAAAGGTTGCTGGTTCAATCACTGACACATTGGTCATCAAACTACATTATTATGTTACCTAACGAAAGGTCAATATTAGATGAGACCAAACCAAAGTTTGGACCATTTCCTATCAAAATGTAAACAATAAAAAATAAACTTCTGTTTGGGGTCATAGATACACACACAATCACGAATAACTACTATGTAAAAAATAAAACTACAACTAAAATAATGTAGTATTAAACACATTAATAGGCCTATTTAAGAACGATGAAAATATTATTTCCAGGCCGTCTCTAATAAGTTTCAGTTACGAAGGGACGGCCTGGAATTGCATTATCATTTTTTAGAATAAATATGGCTGACATTAGAACAAACGCCAGTTGGAAAGAGTTTACATTTTTTTATGTAATTCCGTTGATAACATGTGAAACAAGATGTGAAATTGTAACCAGCACTCAAATAATCTTCAAGGACAATCTGGATTGTACTAAAATCACGCTCCCCTTTTTGTAAACTTCAGTTTAACCTTACTTTACAACAGACACAACAACTACTCGTTATGTTGCTGACAATCAAGATTGCGGCCTTCTCTATCGGAATAATCCTCAAGTGGCAACCAGTGCTGCACTATGGTCGTCTTGTGAACTAAAACAGTTGCGGGGACAATCAGGAACGAAAACTGTAGGGACATGTTTTTCACTAACGCAACCGCATTGAATGATAAAAGCACGCCAATATTAATTTCAAAATGTACTCTACAGTGTTTTTGGAACAATTCAAATTTGGTTTGTGATACGTTTTTAGTAATTAGTCATTTTAATACAGGTATAAACTTTAAAAAACCTTAATAGGGAGTAGGGACGGCCAGGAAAAATGAGGTATTTTAAGGTATATAGGCCTAAATAATACCAATTCCTATAAATATGCAGTTTTTTTATTATTTATAACATTCACAGTAGGCCTACCAATGAATAAACACATTTAAAAGGCCTTTAATTACAAATTATTAAAATATTTTTTGTTTTATGATGCAGGGACGTGATTTGTCGAATTATGTTATATCCGCTCATAGAAATATATGTGCTATACAAACTACTAATATGTCCAATTGCATTTATATATCATACAATACACATTTACTTTGCATAAGTACAAAATATTTTTTTTACTAAGTAAATTTGAATTTCTTGATTTAAAATCAGTAGCCTACCTAACAGAAAGTAGAAAGTTTGTAACTTAAGACTTACTCTTTTTATGGCAGCCTTGGGAAAAGCTGATCTTCTGTACATTTCATACCTATCAAGCTGAGCTTCTGTAAAGTTGGACACCAAAACCCTATAAAAACACAAAAATGACTACCTAGTAATTTTTAAAGGATCACAAGCATTTTTAAGCTTTAAATTTAAAGCAACTATATTTAATCTATCACACATTACTGTGGGTTTAAAACAATGTATACAGAACCGAATAAGTAGGGACATCCCATGTTAAAAAATTTTAGTTTTGCCCCTGAAAACCAGAGGAAAACAAAGCGCTGATGCTAGGATTACTTCTCCTTACTGTCTCGGGAAGCGCTCTTTCTAGCTCTCAAATGTCAAAATGAGCATATTTGTTTACAAAAAATCAAAACAATAACAAACGTCTGCAAAATTATTCTAGTCATCTGTTTCCATTCGGCCAATCAGCATAATCCTTACCATTTTGGTGGTGCGATCTGTGTTTCAGGGGCGGCGTTCTCACTTCCCCATAAGGATGTCCCTACTTATTTGGTTCTGTATACATTGGTTTAAAATAAGCATGACAGACCTTTAGCTACCAACTTGAATGAGCTGCATGTCTAGTAAATATTTATTTCACATTCATCATGCATGTAATGGTTTTGTATCTGTCATCTTGAATGAATTGCATTTATACCTTTCCTTGTAAAAATGGTGTTCACCGTATGTATGAAATAAAGAAATAAAGACCCACGTAACAATATAATAGCTCCAACATAACACTAAAATAGCCCTGACAATAACCTCAAGTGTTATAAATCATCTGTTTATTTTGTCTTTATTTTCCTGTATTATTTTGTATTATCATCTGTTGTTTATTTAGTTTACAATCTTGCTATGTTCTGCTCAATAAAACCTTTGTGTTAGGTAATACTGTCTTTTATTCATTTCAATTTATTGAGCAAACAAAAATCAATGGACAAATTATTAAGGCCAGAAAGATTAGACACTGATCCTGAATCCAGTTCAGCAGTTAAAGACTACAAACACTGGTTTTGCACATTCCAGAACTTCATCATATCAAGTAAGGCTGATGAACAAGACAAGTTGAGTCTACTGATTAATCACGTATCACCATCAATATTTGACTATATCAGCGAGGCAAAAACCTACAAAGATGCTATATCAATACTCGAGAACATTTTTGTTAAGCCTGTGAATGAGATTTTTGCCAGGCACCAACTAGCAACAAGAAAGCAAAGTCCAGGAGAATCAATTAGCAAATATTTAGAAAATCTAAAGCTTTTAAGTAAAGATTGCAACTTTAAGGCAGTATCTGCAGAAATTAACCGAAATGATTGTATCCGCGATGCTTTCATTGCTGGTCTCCTAGATCCTACCATTCGTCAACGACTATTAGAGAGTCCAAATCTTGACTTAAATGAAGCGTTCACTCAGGCTAGATCATTGGAGCTCGCACAAAATCAAAGCAAGTATTACCACGATCCGACCCCAATTAATTGTATCAAAGAAGAACAAAATGATCCATCAAATGAAGGCAACTTTACAGCAGCTGTAAAAACTTCATGCTACTTCTGCGGCCAACGAAGGCACCCGAGGAGTGAATGTCCGGCCCGGGATACAGTTTGTCACCAATGTGGTAAGAAAGGTCATTTCAAACGCGTTTGCCAACAGTCATCGAGAAACAAAAAAGGTATTTCATCAGCAGTTAAGAAAGATTATGTAGCTAGTATAGCTTCTTCACTTGAAAAAGCTTTAGTGCCTGTAGAAATTAATGGCGTAAATGCACAAGCTCTTATTGATACTGGGAGTTCATGTAGTTTTATAAGCAAAGACTTAGCCCAACGATTAAAAATACATGTTAATAAAGGTAAAGGGATTCAAGTATCTATGGCTAATACCTCCTTGTGCTCGTCAACTCAAGGTGAGTGTAAAGTTAATATTAAGATGAACGGCCACTCTTATGACTGTGTTAAACTGAATGTACTTCCTGATCTCTGTTCAGACATTATTGTTGGTCATGATTTACTCAGTCTCCATAGTAACCTTAATATGCAGTTTGGGGGTAACCAGAAACCACTCGAAATTTGCTCTCTGGCAGCTGCCAATATGGAGCCTGCCATCCTTTTTCCTAATATTTCTAAGAATGTAAAACCCATTGCTATCAAATCACGTAGGCATTCCTTTCAAGATTCCAAATTTATTGAACTTGAAATCAATAAGTTACTAAAGGAAGGGATTATCGAGGAAAGCCTATCACCCTGGAGGGCACAGGTTCTAGTAGTTTCTGATGAGAATCATAAGAGACGTATGGTTGTTGATTATTCACAAACAATTAATCAGTACACAACTTTAGATGCTTTCCCATTGCCTAGGATTGACGACATTGTCAATAGAGTAGCAAACTATCAAATATTCAGCACTATTGATTTGAAAAGTGCCTATCATCAAGTACCTATTCGCGAAGAAGATCGGCCTTTTACAGCGTTTGAGGCATGCGGGAAACTGTTCCATTTTAAACGAATTCCGTTCGGTGTAACAAATGGTGTTCCTGCTTTTCAAAGAAAAATGAGTCAAATAATTGATAATGAAAAGTTATTAGGTACTGAAGTGTACTTAGATGATATAACGATTGGTGGAAACACTCAGGAGGAGCATGATACAAACTTAAAAAGATTCATGGACGCGGCAACCAAATACAACTTAACCATAAACATGGAAAAGTCTAGATTTTCATTACGCACTATACACTTGTTAGGATATGTGATAAGTAACAAAACGATTAAACCAGACCCAGACCGATTGAAACCATTGCGGGACCTTCCTGTACCGAAGGACCTACCTTCCCTGCGTCGAGCTTTAGGCATGTTTTCTCATTACGCAAATTTTATACCACGTTTTTCTGAGAAGGTCCAAGCTTTAACTAAAGATAAGCTCCCTTTAAGTCCTGACGCCATAATAGTCTTTGGGTCTCTAAAGAAAGATATCGAAAATGCCGTAGTATCAACAATTGATCCCAACATACCTTTTGTGGTAGAAACTGATGCATCCGAGCGTGCTATCGCGGCAACACTTAAACAGGATGGCCGCCCGGTAGCATTTTTCTCTAAGACACTCTCTCAGTCAGAACAAAGACACACCGCAGTAGAGAAAGAAGCTTATGCCATTATTGAAGCTGTGAGGAAATGGCGACATTACTTGATGGGACAATTTTTCAAAATTGTTACCGATCAGAAGTCAGTCTCTTTCATGTTCAATTCTTTTATTCCCGGAAAAGTTAAAAATGAAAAGATTTTGAGGTGGAGACTCGAGCTGTCATGTTTCAACTACGAGATTGTTTACAGACCTGGAAATCAAAATGAAGCTGCTGATGCATTATCCCGCTACTTTTGTGCTACAACTGAGTTGACCCTAAAGAAACTTGCAGACATCCATGAAAAACTCTGTCACCCCGGAGAAACTAGACTCTATCATTACGTGCGAAGTAAAAACTTGCCTTACTCACTTGAAGAAATCCGCAAAGTAGTTTCGATGTGTCGAGTATGCGCTGAGGTTAAGCCAAGGTTTTACAGACATGAAGGACGCTTGATAAAAGCCACACAACCTTTTGAGCGATTGAATATAGACTTCAAAGGACCCTTGCCTTCAAACACGAGAAATAGATACCTTTTAATTATTGTCGATGAATTTTCACGCTTCCCGTTTGCGTACCCCTGCCAAAATCTTTCGTCCCATTCAGTTATTGCATCGCTGAAAAACTTGTTTTCACTTTTTGGCACACCTGGATACATTCATTCAGACCGAGGGTCATCGTTTATGTCTAAGGAATTAAAACAGTTTTTAGATTCTTGTGGTGTTGCTTCAAGTCGCACAACTCCGTACAATCCACAAGGAAATGGTCAAGCTGAAAGGTTCGTGGGGACCATTTGGAAAACAATTGAACTAGCAATAAAGACTTGGAAGATGGATCAAAGAAATTGGGAACAGGTTTTGCCAGACGCTCTCAACTCAGTACGCTCTTTGCTATGCACTTCTACTAACACGACTCCTCATGAACGCATGTTCAATCATATCCGTAGGTCAACTTATGGGACATCAACCCCCACATGGTTACTAACGCCAGGTCCTGTTCTTTTGAAACGACAAGTCAGACACTCTAAATATGAACCACTTGTCGATGAAGTAACATTGCTGGAAGCCAATTCTGAGTACGCCCATATAAGATTCCCAGATGGTAGAGAGACCACGGTATCTACAAGACATCTGGCCCCTGCTGGTAAAGATACACTAATTTCGTTACCAGAAACAACTAATAGTCCTAATTGTACTACAAAAGAAGAGGAGAATGATGACAATTTTAGGGATAGGCCTAATAAAATTTCAGATGTTGATAACATGGAAAAGGATGAAAGTGAAACATCTAATCCTAACTGTGAAGTCGACAGCAATCTTACAAAACAATCATTAAATGATTCCCAAACTCAACCTCTACGACGGAGTGAGCGGATTCGTCGCTGTCCAAGTTATCTTCGAGATTACCTCTAAAACAAAATTAAGAGGGGAAGAATGTTATAAATCATCTGTTTATTTTGTCTTTATTTTCCTGTATTATTTTGTATTATCATCTGTTGTTTATTTAGTTTACAATCTTGCTATGTTCTGCTCAATAAAACCTTTGTGTTAAGTAATACTGTCTTTTATTCATTTCATCAAGCAACCTTTGAGGTATTCTCAGATTTTATAAACTATATTTTTGGCTATTTACGTTAGGCCTAGATAATCAATTAATAGGGAATAACTCAGGCCTACAGTATTAAAAATGTATATTTAGTTTATGAAACCATTCAATCATTCATTCATGAATAAATCAAAGAAGACACAAATTTACTGTGCAACTTCCCCTCAAATTTTGGGAGATCACACATGGGATATGGGAATATACGTATGTGACAAGTTACTGGTTTAACGTAGGTTTAGAGTTACAGACATAGACTGGGCCTAAGAGGTGCTTTCCAAAGATTGATGTCTTTACCAACCGCCAAAAATACTGTACAGTTGGTAGGATATCTGGTTAGCAGCCCAGTTAACAAAACACATTTTATTAGACCTATTCTACAGAAGTAAAAATATTTTTGTAAGATGGCTAAGTTTAGTTGTGTAGAATCAACGGAATAAACTACCCTTAGGCCTATACCTTATGATATAGCCTACAGTAGAGTCCTGCAAACCTAGACTACAGTAATGTGCACTGAACGGTTCCTGGGTCTGTGAAAATTTCAGGTGAAATAGGCCTATTGGGTAACGAGTTTAAACATAAGAAAAAGTAAATTACATATACAGTAGTTTCCTTTTTTCCTATAAAAAAATATTTTTAGCATTATAGGCTATATGTTGCCTACCACAAAAACTAAATAGACTTCATCAGTTGAAACAAACTTTAAGAAAAACCAACTGTTTTGTAGGACTTCACCCGATGCCATGGCGCGGTGCCTTGCACTTTATTGTTCTGGCAGGCTTTTCGAGTTTCCCAGAATTCTGGGTTAGGCCCTAGCTAAGTCCATGTTTGCGAGACTCTACTGGATTATGGAAACTTACTGCATTTTTTCTCGCTCTTCTTCTTCAAGTTCCTTCTTGCTCTTTTCTTTTTTCTTATCACTGTTTTTATCAGTCTGCCCATCTTTACTGTGATCAGGTTTTTCTGCTTTATAGCTGTCAATAACCAAAGAGTCTTTGTTAATACTTGATTCCAAATCATTGGATAAAGAAATCGATGAATCAGCATTCTCTAAAGGTTCGCTTTTTATTTCGTATTCAACTGAACCTTCATCTGAGTAGTCACTTTGACGTTCTTCGAAATTGGAAATTGGTGGGATATAATTATATTCATCACTGCTTTTGCTGCAAACAACTTCATGACTGTCACTCATAGAACTATACTCTTTATCAAGTATGTTATCCATCTTTACAATTGAACCTTCTTTTTTTAACCTTACTTTTACAAAAACTACTGAAAGTCTAAATTTATTTTAAAATGGTGATATACAAACCACCGTAGAACACTGGAAAAATATTTAAAGGATCTCTACACAGTGAAACGATTGTGTGAACTTTTAATGAAAATTCAGGTTTCCAAAATTCCAAGTTGATTGACGTTGACATAAGAACCAAACAAACACAACACACAGACACAACACACTCGTGAAACTTTTGTTCTTGTTCTTACATTCTGACACAAAACAACAAGTTTTCTTCTCCTCGCTCAAATAAATTAAATTTATTTATTTATTTCCCAACGGATTACACCATTTTACAAAGATTTACAATTTTATGATGGCTATAATTACAGTAAGCACATGAATGAATATAAAAGTAATATAGTTAGGAACTAAGATAATAAGTAGATATAAAAACGAGGTAATACTATTGTGACTGATGTGATGTATGTACAATAACGAAGTTACATTACAACATGATAATAAATCCACAAATAAATCTAACAAGTAAGAGCAAAAACTAGCAGAAAGACACGACCACGTGCAGCAAGAAAAATAAAACAACTCAAACAATGACAAAACAAGTTGGACAATTTGCAATAAATAGATTGTAACAACAAACAAAGGCTGATCTGCCGTGGGGTCTCATAGTAGCTACGCTCATAGCAACTACAATTTGAATGTTAACGTAGCACCTAAAATGGCAGTGTGAATTAGCGCCTACACTTGTAGGCGCTGGTAGAACATTTCGAATTTGTGTAGGCGTTAACGAGAATATGACCTATACTTTTTAGAACATTGATTTTGACTGTTATATTGGTAAAATATATTTCTCTTGTAGCATCTAAAAGTAAAAAATGATTTTTAACTCCGACAAATTGCTGTATTTCTCGATTAGCAACTATTCTACATAGCCACTAATATCGAATTTGTAACATAGCGCCTACAGAGTCGTTCGGAGTGAACAGCTCTTTTAAAGAACAGCTCTTTTGAACGACGTCCCGGCCAAGACCATCTATAGCCACCAGTGCTGCCAAGTGTTCAACACGTTTGGGGATTTTATGGGGCTTGCTGGGATAAGCAAGGATTATTAGGAGGTTAACGGGATTTTTATGTAGGGATACATTGAAATAGGGTATTTCGGGTAAATTAAATACATCCCTTTTCTCTCGACGACCTTAACCGATTTTTAAGATTGAGGTGTCATCTTCTTAAAGGTCTATATATAGCACGTGTGAAAAAGGATTTATGATCTGATTTGATTACCTTCAGATTAAAATCTCCAACACCCAGAAACATTCCCTATTATTTGGTAGAAATCCTCCACAACTGGCAACACTGAGTGAGCTGTTGCTCTCTAGAAGGAATGTAAACATAATGAACGAACCATTATAAAGATTCGTTCTTTTACCTACCGCTCATTATTGTAGGCGCTATCGAGAAACTGAGATGTTCTGTGCTATCGAGAATTTAAGAAATCTAACAACAACTACGTAAAAACGAAATAGTCTACTAGCAACTACACTTTAGCGACTGCGATATCGTAGGCACTAACGAGAAATTTTAATAATTGTGTAGGCGCTAATCGAATATTTAAATTTTCATTTTTCCCGCCTTTTCGTAGCTGCTATGAGAACATTCAGTTTTAGTTGCTACGTTTAATTTCACGTTGTAGTTGCTACGTGCTTAGCTACTATGATACCCCGCCTGATCTGCAGGCACAAAACATGATGAAAATATTAACAAAATCACTATATCTAACATTGTACCTAGATCACTATGAGCTCTTTGGGGGTGCCGACTCAAGTGGTCAGAAGAGAAGCCTTCTTCTTGAATGACTGGGGCTTCTCCCTGAAGAAGTCCAAATGGGTAGCCGCGCCACTTCCAGCCCTGAGGAGACGACATATACCGCTGTTATAGGCGTAGTAGCAGGGGAGAAAACGCCGGCTGAAGATCGTCTTGGAGCGAGTGCCTCTGGGGGTGGAGATGTCAATTTTGCTGAGAAGGTCGGGACAGTCTATTAGGCCGTTCACTATCTTGTAGAGCAAGATAACATCAGCATGATGACGTCGGAGTGACAGGGGTAGCAGAGCGAAAGACTTCTCAACGTCCTCGACCGGGGTGGTGCGATAGGTAAAACCAAGCCTCGGTCCATCAACCGTATGAAACATCTCTGAATAACATCCACTTAGTTAACTTGATTCTTCTGGAAAGGAGACCAGACAACGGAGCCATATTCCAGAAGCGGGCGTACTAGGGACTTGCAGAGGGTGATCAAGGTGGAAGGCGAGTTAAAGTTCCTGGTCGACCTGAATATAAACCCGAGCATGGAGTTAGCTTTCGCTGTGATGTGGGCAATATGTTCTTGAGGGTTAAGCTGAGGGGTCATAGTCACTCCGAGATCTCGAACCTTGTCAACTCTCTTCAAAGTGCAATCATTCAGAACATAATCGTGTCGAATTGGAGTAGCCCCTCGTTTGTAAGAGATGACAACACACTTCAAGACATTGAGTTCCATGAGGTTTTCCTTGCACCAGGCTTTGATATTTGTAAGAGAAAGCTGGAGGCCCTCGAAGTCGGAGGCGGAGGATACTGTACTAAATACCTTGATATCGTCGGCAAACATGAGATACCTGGAATTGATGACCTCACCAATGTCATTCATGAACAGATTGAACAACAAAGGGCCAAGGTGGGACCCTTGTGGGACGCCAGATAGGACACTGAATGGGGCAGAGAGGCAGCCGTAGAATTTCACTTCAAGAGTTCTGTCTGTCAGATAGCTCACTAGCCACCTAAGCAGGGGCCCCCCAAACCATATCCAGCAAGCTTGGCAGCAAGAAGAGAGTGATTGACCTTGTCAAAGGCCTTCGATAGATCAAGGTAAACACAGTCCACCTGGCGAGCATCACCGAAAGCAGCCATGGTGTATTCTTGAAATTCCATCAGGTTGGTAACTGTTGAACGGGAGCGTAGGAAGCCATGTTGAGAAGGAAAAATACATTTCCGAAGATGGAAGTAGAGGAAGTCCAGAACGATGTTTTCATACACCTTGGCGACTGCAGACAGAATTACAATTGGCCGGTAGTTCCTGACATTCGAACGATCGCCAGACTTGAATATGGGGACCACATGACCACGCTTGAGAGACGACGGGAAGATTCCAAGAGAGAGTAGGGCGGTAAACCAGACTGACAGATGTGGGGCCAGAACAGGGGCACAGTATTTCAAGACGCTTGGGGGAATTTCATCAGGTCCAGCTCCCTTATTGGGGTCGAGGGACTCAAGTTTGCGCTGAACATCAGAGGCAGTGATGACACATTGTGATAAGGAGAAGTTCCAGCCAAAGTCGTAGTTAGGGGAGGAGATTTGATCCTTTGTAAACACGGATGAAAAGTAGTTTGAAAACAATTCACACTTATCTGCAGAGTTTTCAGCTTCTCTTCCATCGAGTGTAAGTTTGGCGGGAAGGGTATGGTTGCTCTTTAGGTTGTTCACGTGAGACCAGAAGGATTTCATATTGTGGGGGATGCTGTCTTCAATTCTTCTTGTATAATCTTGGAGACACTTGGCTGCAAGAGTGTCAAGTGTGCAAGAGTGTTGGCTGCATTGACTTCTCAGACTGCGAAAAATATCACGGTAATGTATATTGCCTGTAGTTTTGAGAAGACGATGGGCGGCCTTCTTCCTGGAGACTAGGCGTTTTAAGTCCTCAGTGAACCAAACAGGAAAAACTGAGCTTCGGAGTCTTTTTGGGAGTATTCTGAGAGACAATGGAACCCAGGTGGTCACAGAACTCTGAGAAAGCCGATTCCACATCAGGCAATGAAGAAATGGAAATAGGGTAGTTGATGCTCTGGAGAGAACGAAAGATAGCGTCAAGGTTGCATTTTCTGTAGTCTGGTATATACCTGGCGCTGCTCGTGCCTGAAGATTTCTGCAGTAAGATGGAGCAGGAGAGAGCAGGGTGATGGGCGTCTTCGGCAACAAGAATGTCCTCAGCAGGGATTACTGCAGTCGTGTGGGGGTAGATGAAAAGATGAGGTCAAGGTATACACCCCTATGGTTTGGGATTTTGTTGATTTGGACGAGATTGTACGTAGAGGCTAAATTATGTAGGTAGTTGGAAGAGGAATCGTTGCCAGACGAGTCAGGTATGCTCCAATCCGTTTCGGGTTTGTTGAAGTCTCCGAAGAGAAGAATGTCCTCCATAAAGTTTGAGGAGGAGATGACGTCCTCCACTGCGTCACAGAAATCAGCGTAGACAGTGGTAGGCTGGCTGGGGGGGGGATGTAAGCTGATCCCAGTAAGATGTTGTGGGATGAAGAAGTGCAGGAAACAAAAACACATTCTGAAGAGCAGGCAGGCATAGGAATTAGTTTGCTTGCGATATGATCGCGTACGGCAATGAGGGTACCACCACCACTAATCTTTGCGCTCGTGTCTGATGATCTGTCGCATCTGTAGATGTTGTACCCAGTAAGGCCAAGTTCAGAGGAGTTTATGTCAGGGGAGAGATTTGTTTCAACCAACCAATAAATGAAATCTTTTGTTTGGTTGTAAATTAATTATTTTTTTTATCGATATCGTTTACCCTCCTATACTTATGAAAATATTTGCCATAAAACATTAATGTGACTATTTTCTTAATAATAAATAAAAAAGTTTAATAAATGAATTAAAATCGTCAAAAATCAAATAATTAACGCAAGAAGGACATTATGGTTGAAAGTAAATTCAAATTCAAAAACTCCTTTATTTCCATAAACTTACAGGAATAAGCATTGGATTGCGTCAATTACAGAATAGTAATAGTATTTTATATAGAGAAATAAATATTCTACAATTAAGCTAATATACAAAGATTTACAAAATTGAATCAAATAAGTTTTCTGAGAGGAGTACAATAAAAAATAAAAACTGATACGATAAACTGCTATGATAAAGTACAAAAAATAAAGTAAAACACTGCTGAAATTAGTACAATAAAACCCTCACCATAAATAATAATCATTCCTACAATCTATGAGACCCCACTAAATTCCTGGATTGAGTAGAAGGCATTCTCAACCAAGTAATCTTTAAGTTTTAATTTGAATTTTTTAATTATGTTAATATTTTTTATGTCATCTGGCAGAAAGTCAAATAACTTTCTTCCAGCCGATAAAGGTAACTTTTCCTGAATTACTAATCTATCAATAACGAAATTTTGAAAACCTTGTCTTGTGTTGTAGGAATGGTGGGGTGTGATGGTTGAGTGTGACTGATGCTGCTTATAATATAAAACAGTGCGGTAAATGTATATTACAAGGAAAGTAATAATTTATATGTTACATAAATTTACATAAATCTGTAAATTAAAATAATTTACATTATGCTGTTAATGATGTGTAATTGACTGTAAGATACATAGATAAATAGATACATAGATATTTTATAAGCTTTATGGTATAAGCATTGACTTTCAACACGGCCATCTCTAGGCAATGGTTTAGTCTTAAGCCTGGTTTCGACTCTGTCAAAATTTGTCGCCAACACTGTTGGCAACAAAGTTGGCGATAAAGTCGGCAACTTTAGCAGAGTGGAAACGCTCAAAAACTGTCGCCAACAATGTCGGCGATAATTTCGTGTCGGCAACAATTTTGTGGGGCAACATTGTCGCCGACTGAGTTGCCGACAGCTGTTTTTGGGAGTGGAAACAGCAGAATGTCGGCGACAGCTGGCAACTACGCCGGTGTGTACGCCTGTTACTCGTTTTTTCTGCTTTTCCGACTTTTCTGCGGGAAAAATAATAATTTCCAGAGGCAGGACGCTATTTTACACATTTTCTTTACATGTTATTGTTTACATGTTTTTAGCTCTGAACAATGAACATGAATCTGATATCTAACCTAAACTAGTGTATGTAGTGTGAAAATCATAAAATAGGCAAAATTACTGGGTTGAGGATTAACCGTAGTTGCTTAAGGTCTATTTTTTTTATTTAGAGTAAAACATTTAATGAGAGAAGTCTTCAAAAGGCAAAAAAAACCACATGGTGTATTTGGCGATAGTGGTGGTCACCCATCCAGAACAGAGACTAGTGCCAGACTAAAATCATAGAAAGTTGCTTACAGCCAAAAAATTAAAAGCAGTGTTGCCAACAAAGTCGCCGACAGGTTTTACAGGCCGGTTTTGGACCAGGCAACTTTGTCGGCAACAGTGTTGGCAACAATGTCGCCAACTTAGGCAGAGTCGAAACCAGGGGCCTGTTTCATAAAACTTACAGGACTTGTATTACAGGTAACTTCCCTGTATTATTGGCAAAAGTTACAATCATATGTTTCATAAAGTTTTACAACTGTAAATCAATTTACAGGAGATTTGCCTGTATTACAAGTGCATTTTACAAGAGATTTAAATGGGTTTGTTTCATAAAGAAAGTTAACTTGTATTACAGGTCCTGTAAATTGGATAAAATTTTATCCATATTTGAACCACCATAAAACTTTTACAAGTACCACTTATTGCGATGGAATGGTGTGATTTTGTATACATGTGCAAATTGGAGATGCAAAAGTAAATGGACAAAATGAAAATAGTGCTCGTGATAGTGATTTATTGTAAAATTTAGTTTTCATACCATGTACTTTCTTGATTTTATTGCATTACTGTACATTTCTCTTTTTATTTTTTGACTTGCAAAAATTACTTGAAATAAATGTAGGAAACATGAGAAAAGCCGTTTAAGTTTTAATACCTAAAATTAAACAACATTTTTCAAATATTAATGTGGTCTTTATGGTCGAAGCCATGATTAAACACTATATTTTAAAAGGATAAAATGGAATTATTTTCACCAATTTATTTGAAAAAGTAGCAATTGCATTATAATGTGTGCTGTAATATCGAATTTGGCAAGATTTTACGATGAACTCATTGATCTAAGTATAGGACAAGCTGCTAGGGATTATATATACAATTAATGAAACTGTTTATTATTTATTTGGGACAGAATAAGTGACAGTTTTTGTAGCTTACAATTTTTTTTTTTCAAAAATTAATTAATAATAAAATTAAGGAACGCTAAGGCGCATCTTTTTATCTGGCAGAAGAATTATCGTAAAGCAAAAAAATCAACAAACATATTTAACAAGCAGTTGCCAATTTTATACACATTTATACATTAAATCAATATGCCATGTAGTTCTAACTAATAAAATACGTTTTAAACTGATCAAAAGTTATGAAAAATGTGCCGAAAATTCAGTTAACCTCACAACGCATTCATATCTAAGTAAAGAAAGTAAACAAAAATCCCAGTATTTACTTGTAATACAGGAGAAATTTTACAGGTGATTCTATGATTGTAGAATAGTTTTTATGAAACAGATTTTACAGGAATTGTACTTTTTATTTTACAAGTCCTGTATTACAGGGCTTGTATTACAGGACTTTTATGAAACAGGCCCCAGATCAAAAGTTATGAAAAATGTGCTGAAAATTCAGTTAACCTTACAACGCATTCATATCTAATTAAAGAAAGTAAACAAAAATCCCAGTATTTACTTGTAATACAGGAGAAATTTTACATGTGATTCTATGATTGTAGAATAGTTTTTATGAAACAGATTTTACAGGAATTGTACTTTATATTTTACAAGTCCTGTATTACAGGGCTTGTATTACAGGACTTTTATGAAACAGGCCCCAGGCTTTAGTGTAAGAATGGTGTAAGCTAGCTATACATGAAGAAAGAAAAACAAAAAGAGTAGACGACGGACGACGGAGACCGGGAGACGGGACGTCGTCGGACGTCAATCGAGTTTTTCAGTCCAACTTCGTTTTCGTTCTGTTCTGTTCTGAAATAATTAGATGTACGATACGGAAAATAAACTATGGCAGGTTATTGTGTAACTCGAAATTTGTTTTCCGCAGCGTTTAAAACTTCTTCTCGAGGGATAATATTTAGAAATGAATTACTATTCAGAGCCAAAGTTTCAACTAACACGGCCAAGTCCAAACAACCATCATTGTTATTATTAACTGTTGCTGGAGTTGGTGCCGGAGCTGCTTTGGGAGGAGGTTATTCGATTTATGTAACCAAACAAGCGAGAACACCAGTTACCAATGATGGAGTTGGGACGACAAGCGCGATTATCAAAAATTTTCCTGAAGTTAGTGTTTCTAGAAGGGTAAGTAGGTCTAGCTTGTCTAGTGAGTTACCAAACTCACTCTATAACTTGTATCTAACAATTAATTTAATTCATATATTTTCTCATTCATATATTTTAAGTAGGCCTAAGCATTAAAAATAAGTAATCCAAATCAGTTACACGAATACCATGAAAAGGGAAAAAAGACAAACATGGATAGTAGCGAGCTGAGTACATTCAGTAACATCTCAGGCGTACGATGTACATTCTTGAACAACCAATAAAGACCAAGGCAGGAATGACCTTGAAGTTGCATCAGCAGGTAAGGGATGATGGGGGGAGGGTGGTCCGATAGTGAGGCTTGCCAAACTTGGAATTCAATCTTCTGTGGTTTAGAGCATAGTGAGAATAACCAAGGGCACAAAAATCGGTGCCATCGGTAACCTTAATGGTCCGCCAAATTGTGGTAATCTCATTGACTCCTTCTGGATTATGCATTTCAGCTTTCAACTATTATCAGATTCTCAAGTCAAGTAAATCTTGCTTTCCATCTATTGGTGCGTCAAAAAAAAAAAAAAAAAAAAAAAAAAAACTGACCTAAAAAATAAGTAGTTTAGTCCTTTTAAAAAATATTTTTTTATATATTAAAAAAATAGATTAAAAAAAATAAAAAATCAGTCCTTTTTTTATTGTAGGCCAAAGCGTTATAATGAACTCTCATGTAGGCCTATGTGTTATTGTGTCCCTTGTTTTATGTGTTGTGTACATTTTAAAAATATTTGACGCACCAATAGATGGGTCCATTCAAGCTCTTACTTGAGGATCTGATGATGGCTGTAAGCCGAAACGCGTTTAATCTAGAAGGATTCAACGGATAAATTTGGCGGAGCATTAAGGTAACTTAATCTAATTTTAGTGTTTAATTTTGATGCGGAAATAAACAACAAAAAAGATGAAAATAACCAAGTGTTATAGAATGAATTAGGCCTACCATATTCATAGTAGGCCTAGGCCTAAGTTATTTGATTAAATTTTTATCATTCCCTTCATACTGTAGATGGTCATTTCATGTAGAATTTGAAGAATTTGTCGCAGATTCACTAATTTTTCTAGATCCATAAAGTCTTTACTAATTTTATAAATAAATGTTTGCTTTGCTTTGTGACCATTGAAATTTACAAAAACTCTAAAATATAAACTTCTTCATAATTTTTGGTAGGCCTACTTATCTTTTTTTATCTTTTAACATTACATATATATGTATATTCATATAGATTTATCATATTATTATAACCAATAAAATTCTTTTTCAGGTATTCAATGAAGCCGATGCCAGCGGTTTGCATCTTACCTTATTTCAGTATCCAACATGCCCTTTCTGCTGCAAAGTGAGAGCTTTTTTAAACTACTATGGGATCTCGTATGATGTTGTAGAAGTTGACCCTGTTTTGAGACAGCAAATAAAGTGGAGTGACTATAAAAAAGTACCAATTCTTTTAGCCAAAGTTGAAAATGGATATCAGGTAAGATGAAATTCAGGAAAAGAGGCCTGAATTCATACAACTACTTTCAGAAAACATTATGGGACTTCAAATGCATTGGCATTTGGTAACATTAAACCATGGCTAAAAATTAACCTACGTGCTCAGCTCATCTTATATGTTCTGATACAGTAGAAGATTTCACAAACCAACCACATTATTCAAAACCAAACCCATCCAATTAATAGACTACAATTGAGACTTACAGTAGACTCTATTTACTATATAATCACTAACCATTTTTACCTAAATCACATATAGGTACATGTTGTCACTTCTCAAGGACAACCGTGACAATACCTTTGTGAAAGTATAGCTGGACTAAACCATTAGGTGCTGTTTTAAGTTCAAGTTTTGAAATGGATTTAGAAAATCCAATAGGGATACCCCATGTTTTTGGGGTTTTTTTCAGTGCCAGGTTAACAAAAAATTAATTCCCACGACTTTTAGTATTGATTTAGCACTACATATCTATAACAAATTAATAACTAACACATAGAGCATAAAATTTGTTGAAAACTGTTAAAAAGTTTTAAATACAATTTTGAAGTAGGCTATTTCAATTTGTTTGATTAAGTTTTAGTTAAAAATAAAAAAAATAAAAATGTTAATATAAGTAGTTAGTCTAAGTTGTAAAAATTGTTTTAGTAACAGTTTATCTATATTGAAATTTTTTAATTTTCAGCAACTTAATGATAGTTCGATGATCATTTCTGCTTTGGCATCCTACCTTCAAGAATCAGATCAACACTTGACAGAGGTGGTCAAGTGTTATCCAAGTATGTCATATCGCGATGACAATGGAGAGATGAAGAACGAAGTTATGAACCGATATTTCCTCATGTTCCATGGGGAACCTCCAAAAGGACAAACTAAAGAGCAAATGGAGTAAGTTGAGTGTTCGTATGAAAAATCTTTTATTGTAATAACAATGGTAGTAACTTACGGTACCAATAACATTTAGGCTGCTTGAAATTGATAAATTACAAAAAATATAGGTAACATGATGGTGTATTAAAAATTTAAATCAAGTTTATTGACTGTATTTACAATATTAAATTGCCTCCAATTCTTGGAGAGGTTTGATCTCTTACCATGTTAGATTACTATAAATTTGAGTCCATCTGAAGAATTGAGAACTTAAATTAAGAATTAAGACATAAAAGCCTCAGATAATTACTACAGTATTGAATTATAGGATCAGAATCGTGGGATGTGCAGATTTGAGCAAAAGTTATAATAGGAGGTCTGAGAAAAACTATTCAGTGTGGTCCAAAGGTATCTTAATCTTGAGGCATGGATGCAAACAACTTTGAATTAGACAAAATAAGTTTTCGGAAATCGTTGAATTGAGTATCTAGCAAATCAAAATCTTTTTCTTTGTCTTCGTCCCTGTTTATTAACTATTTTGCCAAGTTGTTACAGTTTTAATTAATTTAACTGAGTTATACAGGGTGTCATAACTCCCTACCGACCTTTTCAGGTATTATTCCTGGACCAAAGACAAGTCAAAATATCATATTTAAATTGTCCGGAAGTCTTTAGTTACTCACACATCCGCCATTTTGTTTTTTACACATAATAATTTTTATTTCCGTAACGGATGGTTGTATTCAGTTCATATTTGGTATGAATCTCTATCATACCAATGTACATTTTCAAGAAAAAAATTAATTTTTTCCACTTAATATTTTCAAAATGGCGGCCATTTTAAATTTTCAAACTAAAATATCTAAAAATCGGTAAATTTTATAAAAATTTTACAAGACACAAAAAAGTTGACAAATTAAATTATCTAACCAATAGTACCAAGTTTGTAAGGATATGACAACAAATAACGGAGTTATTGCGATTTTATCCATGGAAAACATTGATTTTGCATTAAAATCAATGCAAATTAAGGCCATTTTAACAGAAAAATCAATGTTTTTCATGGATAATATCGCAATAACTCCATTATTTGTTGTCATATCCTTACAAACTTGGTACCGTTGGTTAGATAATTTAATTTGTCAACTTTTTTGTGTCTTGTAAAATTTTTATAAAATTTATCGATTTTGAGATATTTCAGTTTGAAAATTTAAAATGGCCGCCATTTTGAAAATATTAAGTAAAAAAAATTAATTTTTTTCTTGAAAATGTACATTGGTATGATAAAGATTCATACCAAATATGAACTAAATACAACCATCCGTTACGGAAATAAAAATTATTATGTGTAAAAAACAAAATGGCGGCTGTGTGAGTAACTAAAGACTTCCGGACGATTTAAATATGATATTTTGACTTGTCTTTGGTCCAGGAATAATACCTGAAAAGGTCGGTAGAGAGTTCAGAGACACCCTGTATACTATTAATTTTTAAATGAAATATTTCAAATTAAAATCTTGTGAAGGTATCTTTGAAGTCCTTCCGTCAGTGATTCATTAACACCAACTGGATTTATTGTGGCTGTACATTTTCAAATACTTTACGTTTTGCAGAGGCCCTTTTAGTAGATTGCCCCTGCTTCAACTAGATATAGAAGTAATGTTCAGTGTAGGAAAATCAATCATATAGAATAAAATTTACTCTTGAAATTTTGGGGTAGAGCGGTCTCTATTCTATATTTTTTACAAATGGCCAGAGTCAACAACAGTTTGCTAGCATTAAAGTAAATTTTAAAATATAAATTGAAATAAGTGAAAATAAATTAATTTGAGTCTCTGAGGTCTTGTCTTCTCTTCCTCAATAATCTTAATAGGACTTTTGAAAGAGCTTTTGATGTTGGTAAAGGTCGAGGTCTGATGATATTGTGTTGGCTGTATACTGTATCATGATAATAGGGTTTTTTCTTGCATAGTTGGTTCTTGCACTAACTCTGGTGAAAACTTCCCTTGACCTTGTCCCAATGGGAATGCGAAAGTTGACCATTTCAAGTATATCAGGACAGTCCAGTCATATTTAGAAGCTGGAGGAACAAAATGTCTTTCATAGAACGTCTCGATTCCAAGGACATAGTATTCAGGAGATAAGAAGCCTCAATGAGGGGTACCTCTGAATATCTATGGTCAAGGCATGTTCCAACGAGCCGGGGAAACCGATCTTGTACTTTTCTTATTTAATCTTGAGGTAGAGTTGGCGAGGAGCCCACACGTCACTGCTGGGAAGATGAAGAATCGTGTGGTGTATCACTAGCATCATAATCTCCAAATAATAATTTCCTGTAATTTTGATCCCAACAGTGTTGGCATATCAAAAAAAAGAAATTTAAGGAGGAGACTTTCAACATTGCTTAGTATTTCAACATTGCTTAGTAATCTTTATCATTATATTGTCATTTTCCAGGGAAGAGAGAAAGTGGAGAAGATGGGCAGACAACGTGCTAGTCCATACCCTTTCACCAAATGTGTACCGCACAAAAGAAGAAGCTCTGCAAGCTTTTACATGGTTTTCAGAGGTAATTAAAAATATTTTTAGACAATAGCTCTCAATTGGCACTTTTTTGCTTCCTTTGTTTACCAATCTCTGAATTAATAACTGTGACACAAATATTCTAATCACCATTGCCTAATTCCTTGCATAAGTAGATTATGGAGAATGTAACGGAGGAATAGGTCTAGTTCCAAATGAGCTGGACCTAGTCTATTGCAAGGCCCACAGTGCCTTTAGTCTTCTAGCGATACAGCCAAGTATTTTTTTTAATTATTTATTTATTGCTGTCTGGGCTTAGCTTGGCTCGAAACTCGAATATTTCATTACCAGCTTGGCTCGGCTCGACCAGAAAAATCACTATTTGCACACCCCTACCAAAGACAAAGGGGTAGAAATAGCCTCAACCACTTCTCAGGTACATGCGGTTCCAGCATCCCCGTACGAGAACATTGTTTATTCAAGAAAAAAAAACCTAGTCATCTGGAGAAAAATTCCATAATGCACCCAACGGAGGGTTAAAGTTTAGCGTGTCCTCGTGGTCCCGCTCCTTCCCCTACTCCCCCCTAGGTGTTGCGAAACAGAACTACGAGCAAGTGAGATAACATAATTAAATGTTAAAAAAGCATGATAGTGGTGGTGAACGTTTAAATCCCATATTTCATCTTGTTAACATTTAAAATTTTTAATTAATTTTTTTATTGGTTATAGTGTTATATTGGTTATAGTGCTCGCCTTTGAATCCAAAAGTTGCCGGTTCGATCCTGAGAAAAGTTAGTAGCTTTTTTAAGGTTGATTCCGGACTCATTTGCCATTTGTCATTGGGCTATTAATTAATGATGCTTTCTAACAACTGGTCGATGTTAGTTAGTAATAAGACTGGGATTTGGACTGTTCCCTGTCAAAACGTTAAAAAATGCCACTGGTGTAGATACTCTAAAAAAAATTTTAAAAAATCACTTAAGACTTTACTTTACTTCACTCAATTGAGTGTTACAGTTGAGAAAATGTGGGATTTAACTAATTAGTGGATAAACTAAAAGTTAGACTGTTAAATATAAATACCCCCCTGTCACTGCAGACCTGCATACTCAGCGAATTTCCAAATTAGTAGTATTAATTTTGACCAGATGAACCTGTAAACAAAATTTTATTACGTGCTCATAAATAGGGAAATAAATGTCTGTTCTCCATACAATAAATATAGGAAAAGAGTATGCAGGTATGCTGCTATGGGAAACCCTAAAAGTTGATTTTAAGCATTG
Source organism: Neoaliturus tenellus (assembly GCA_030545055.2). Taxonomy (NCBI): domain Eukaryota; kingdom Metazoa; phylum Arthropoda; class Insecta; order Hemiptera; family Cicadellidae; genus Neoaliturus; species Neoaliturus tenellus. The sequence goes on along the minus strand of CM061531.1, from coordinate 329,771,957 downwards.
AAAAAATTATTTGGACCATATGAAGCCATATACTAAGATTCATCAATATCTGTCCATAAAAAAAAGAGTTTGCCTATTCTCAATATGATTATATATATCGTATGGCTCATTTAGCCAGCCACCATGGTTTAAGAATAATAAATAAATTCTGCGGTGCAGAGCACCTGAGTCAGTATAAGTAAAATTCTAAACACTAAAATAAAAAATATGATTAACATGGGAAAAGAGTATGCAGGTTTGCTGCCATGATAAGTACAAAAACCAAGATTTTTTTAACATAAATGGTTGAATCTCAACCAATTGGAGCTAAATACCAAGTTTCATCCAAAATATTGGTTAATTAGTGAAATATTAACACATCCTTATTCTCCATAAGATTAACATTGGAGCCCCAAAATACAATGTACTGTCTTTAGGTTTTTTAATATCTTGGTAACCAATGGAGATAGAGCAAAGCTTCAAAATACTAAATTGTATGTTTTTTTTTAACTAAATCCAGTGGTGAAAATCAAATTTTTAAATTTTAAAAAATTACACATGATAAATGCATTAAACTTATTTTCGTGGGAACAAAACACCCAAAAACTATCCCTTCCTATAGGTCGATATATTTGGTTTACGAACTCATCCAAATAAAGGTAGTATTACACATCTCTACCTAATTCGGTCTTGATGGGACCGTTTTAACGAGAGTTATCGTGTTTAGGGACATATATAAATTTTAATGACTATTATTTTTGGTTTCTGGGCACCTCAAAACAAAAAAGTAATTATGGTCCCCGGCTTAGGTCTTACCATGGTAATAGCCTATGGGAAATTTACTAAAATCAAAAGTTGTATACAAAATCTCCTTTTTTTATATTTGCAAAAATAAGAATATTTTTTCGGGATGGATTTTCTAAGAGGAGGCTAAAGGGCCCTTCAGAACGTCATGCAGGGCCTCACATGCTCCCATCGCCTTTATTTCAAGTCCAATTAAGGTGGGAGGGGTTTTAAATGAAAAATAAAAGCTTGGGGTCTCTGATTTGCTTTTTGAATATTTTGAATACGTATATTAAGCTATAGTGGTTCAAAGTTGATAAACTTTAGATCAACCTTAGACCATCATAGCTTACAGTCATACCCTTCTTTGCTTTGTTTGTGATTTTCACTTTTTGACCGTGTGCAGTGTTGGTGGCGCTAGCTGGCAGTAAAATTCCGGGGGTAGTTTTCTGGCTTAGTAAACTTACAAAATATGGCTTGAATAATCACATATAGAAATTAGTTTTACCAATGCATAACCATTAACCAAAGTAGAATACAATGTATCCACTCCAAAATTTTGCAGTTGGAAAACTACCCCTATACTTGTAAATGTCAAAATGACGTAGCGTTTTTCATGGGGTACTATTCCGGGGGTAGAATTCCACTACCCCTGTTATTTTATGGTCTGTGTTTGCACATATTCATTAATGAATAATTTTTTAGGTTGGTGAATGGGACAGATTATTTCCAAGTTGGGAAAGAAACTTGATCGTCTATGCTGGTGCATATGCTATGCTTTTCATTGGAAAACGGCTTAAGAAAAGGTATGCGGAAAAGACGCCTAATGTTAAGGTTTCCACATAATATGCTCTGCTAGTATTCTGAAATTATATTCTGTTTATGCTGTCACTGATGAGTTCGCTTTACAGTGATGTTATTTATTTATCTGCTGTTTGTGAGATTACATACCTATGTATCTACATTGCTTGATAACAACCATTTTACTTTATGAAGTATGGTTCTAAAGTTGTTCATGAGTTTCTTAATAGTCTGTAATGAAACCATTAGTATTTATCACAACAATTACTTTTGCATGGAACCTCTCCAGGGAAATGGCATCTTAACGAGTAAAAAATGACTTAAATATAGTCAAATTTACATTGAATTAAAAATCTCGATTAGTGGAGAACTAAGCCAAAAATTTTACTTTAAAGTGATGACAGGGTTAAGAATCATAGGCAAAAATACTGACACAGCTTTATAATACATTAACTTTGATGTTTACAACGATTACAACCCTTCGAGGTTCAAGCAAATTCATCTAAGTATGAAATATTTATAATAGTGTAAGATTTAATCAAGGCCTAAGTGGTTCTTTCCAAGACTTCTTGTAAAGTAAGTTCCCATAAAGAGGTCTTGGTAAAAGTCTTAGGCCGTATTGTACATACATATGATGTTTGTAAATCATATTAAAGGTATTCCTAATAATTAGCAGGAAGCTCATTCGTAGACAATTTGTATTTTAAGAGATGTTAATGGGATACTGATACAAACTTTGACACCTGTAAATTTTTTTTCTTGTTCATCCTTTAAAGATTGGGCTTGCAGCAGTATTCTCCTCCAACAAAAACCTTTAATTTTCATGTACTATACTAATACATCAGCCTATGTTCAAACAAAAATTTTCTTATTCGTTATGAAAATTGTAAATTGCAATAAACTCACCATTTAGAAGGGGATATATATTTTCCCGGGCCTGGGGAAGTTCCGGAATTTTGTGCAAAAGGTAAGAAGGTAGAGAAGAAGATACTGTTGTTGGTTGGTATTAGATAGTATTAGTAAACAAAAATAAGACTTTTGCGAACAAAAACTGAAGGTCATAATTGTATTAGACCTTGAAATACATTAATCAGTTGTACATCTTATAAAAAAACCAGTTTCCATTTTAATAAAAAATGTTTCTTTATCTTTATAGGCACAATCTGAAGGATGACGTCAGGCAGTCTCTGTATGATGAATGCAATTATTGGATGAAAGCGATTAAGAAAAAAGAAACAACATTCATGGGGGGCAAACAACCGAATCTCGCGGATCTGGCGGTGTACGGAGTCTTGAGTAGCATTGAGGGTTGCATTGCCTTCGACGATCTTCTCAAGAACACCAAGATCGGATCGTGGTATTGGCCAATGAAAAAGCTAGTTCACTCTAACATGGGTACTGTTATAAGTTAATTTATAACTTAAGTCCAGTGTATTGTAAAAGCATTTTAATTTATTTAAACTTGTATTAATGTGTACATACTGCTTTGTTATTAAGTATTAAAATTATGTTTGTAAAATAAGGAATTTTTATTATCCTTTTAATATGTTGTTTTGAGTCAGCCGTCTTGGGTTTTTCATGTAATAAGACCATTACATAAAAAAAGCTTGTAGATTTTAGCAAAAGTTGACACAGGGTAAGAAAAATTCAGTTGTTTCAATAACATGGGATTCAAAGATATAAAAAATGCACATATAATTTTAGTTTGTAAGGAAGAGCCTTTTGGCTGATTGGGTAGACAAAACAGGAGAAAGGATTCAGCTAGCTTACCTGAGAAGATTGTGTTCAGGCAGCATATAGATACACATAAAAAATACACATTTTTCAGTTAAAAAAACCCTGATTTCATCAGTTCTTAGAAGTCAATGTTTTCAATATCTATGTTTCTATTAATTTTTCACACTGGAAATGTGAAATACTGCCACAAGACAAAAGACTAAAAAAAACTAACAAAGCCTGCAAGTGCAATCACCACCGATGAGTGTCAAGTTGTGACGCAAGCGCAGCAGGTGGTGGAAGTGGCGTTTCACAGCAGTAACAGACAACGCCTTCACTACTGTTTGCGGGCGCGTCCCTAGCTCTCCTCATAATAATTCAATAAATTAATGTTCATCAATACGATGAATTAAAGTTATTTTATTTGAAACTTGTTACAGAGTTGTTCTTATCTTATTTGTAATAAATAATTGAAAAAAAAAAATGAATACCCCAAGAACATTACGGCCTTTACTAATTTTTGTCGCTGGTCCATACTCATTTTCAGTAAAAATACCTCACTCGTAAAGCCGCATCCGGTTGAGAAATGGTTGAACAATCGTGGCGAACTTGTTCGACGAACACAAAAAATCAACATTCCTAACGAACAATTACCGGCCAGATGATTTACATTCTAAATGGTTAGCAACAAACAAACAAAACTCAGGGTGTCTAGTTTATTTCTCTTTAAAAATTCAAGACTAATTCCAGACTTTTTCAAGACTGTTTTAGTTTTTCAAGACTGCCGCATTACTCGACATATTAATATCTAGGCTATCTTACATTTAACAAAATTCTTTACATAGTTGTCACTTATATATATTTGTTTTTAAATACTACACACATTCCTTACATCGACCAGCTTTAATTTTGTTGTTGGATATAATCACTACATGTTTCACTGTGAATACAGCATTGTTAAGTGATATAAGAACATAACATATATCAAAGGATTGGTCAAGGATTAAAATACACAAAATTAACTGTGTTTCTACCATGTTTTGTCTTTTTTTATCCTTGGCCAATCCTTTGATGGATAGAAGGTATGTTCTTATTTATATCATTTGACAATGCCATGTATTCACGGTAAAACATGTACCGTAGTGATTATATCCAACAACAAAATTTGAGCTACTCAAAGGAAGGCATGTGTATACTATTTTAGTCTTCAGTGGCAGTTTGGGCTAATATAATGAATTGTAATATTTTTTGTCAAAAACAAGACCATTAAAATGAAACTACAAAATTATTACTTTTTTAGAAGAAGCATTATTAATTCTTCAACAACATTGAAAATTTAAATGGTTTGAATTAAAATAATGCACAAGTTTGTAATTCTATTTTTTAACCCTTTGTCCATCCTTCGTAGGGTGTGTGTTCTGTTTAGTTTATTAAAATAAATAGGGTAATATAAATCCTTCCAAAAATTCAATATGATAACAAATTTACAGAACACATAAAAATTGCATATATTTGGTAATAATTAAAACGTTGCTTTTTGTTGTTTTCTTTAGCTTGTAGGCAAATGTTAGTAAAATTAATTTTCCAACATTGTCTACTGTAAACAAATTTTGGAATTTTACATATTATTTAATAGAATCGTGAGCGTTTGTTTACGGTCTGCAGTTGCAAGCGTTTTGATTGGGGATTACAAGCGTCTCTGGTTAGCAATCTTTATCAGAGCGTCTTAATCAGCGATTGCAAGCGTCTCCATAGTTAAATTTTTTGTAAATTTCAAGACTAGACTGAAAATTCGAGACTAATTCCAGACTTTTCAAGACCATTATTAAATTCAATACTAATTCAAGACTTTCCAGATTTTCAAGACTACTAGACACCCTGAAAACTTCGGACGAACATGTTCGGCCAGTGCGGACACGGCTTTAAATTCACTCCTCTTTCCCAAAATTGTTATAGTAACACCATAACAAGTATTGCGGTTAAGGTATTAAAAATTTACAAAGACCAATTTGTTTTTCAACACTTTATTTGCTATAACGTTTTAACAAATATAAAGCATAGGTGACAGTACAAAGCCTACAATAAGATTGCTACAAATAAACAAAAATAATCAATTCCTTTGACTTTTGATTTGATTAATATGGTATGAAATTCACAGTTATGACTATTTTGATACCCTTAACTTAGGATGGTTTAACAAAAAATTTCTTACAAAATTATGCTAGGATATACATTAGTAAATTATTATCATTTTCACATTTAGTGGGTATATTGCCATTTTTAACTAACTCTTAAATACTGTAAAAATACTTTTCCCTCGAGAAATGTGAGGAATTAACTACACAATAATGGACTAAATTTACAGAACATATTACTGTAAACTTCTTCTAATCCTTCATGTCTGGGACTTGACACATGCTGGATTTTAAAATATTCCTGATTACAGGAAGGATGTCAGAAAAATGTGAATTCAAGAACAAATTACACTAAAATATGCATTTTGTTCTTTAAACAGCTATACTACCTACAGTGTAAAAAACATTGCATAACATACTGAAATGGAAAATACCGTGTAAGATTATGAAACTGAAATTAGAATTATACGCTGTCATCCAATGTCGGATAAATACGATTTGCCTCCTCTCCGTGAATTCCAAAGTGCTTTGTATGGCTTTGTCCCCTCGCGACTTATGATCCCAAACAAACTTGACTCATAATTATTTTTATATCTATCAAGAAAGTTGTGACGGATTATCAAGCTTGCCGGATGGTAGGATGGTTTAAGTTTACTGTAGTTAAACGCTGAAACGAAAACACAAATTAGTTCTTATAAACTGATTCCGAAATTACTTTAGAAATTAGGCGGTGTAGTGTTATACAAAGTAGTTTGCATCCATTTTTCTCATTATAAAAAATTTCATTAATAGTTTTTTGTGAATTCTGTACATATAAAAATTAACAAATTTTTTTGAAACTCAATTGTCATGACGCTTGGTATGAATGTTGGCTAAAAAGTTTCTAAATAACAGAAGAGTATGACCAATGACCATGAGTTTTTGAGCGCCATAGGATTTTATTTTTACCAAACTTAAGAGTGGTGATTATGTCACGGACGTTTGTGGAGCCAAATTTGTTATGGGTAAAAATTCTGTAAAAAACCTATTTCTTACACAACGATATATACAGTAGAACCTCGATAGTTCGACTCTCGATAGTTCGACATGGTCAATGACAACTTAACATATTAATAATGACCGATAGTGTCAATGTTGGAACCTGACAAAGGTGAAAATTAAAACAAAGTGGCGAATGATTACAATGTTGTTTATGTTAAAGTTCAATTAAGTTATGGTTTCATTAAAATTTAGTGTTTTCTAAATTAAAATTATGATTTTTATACACCCAGTGTTAAAATTTCCCATATACTCCCGATAGTTCGACACTCGCTAAGTCCACAAAGTGTCGAACTATCGAGATACTACTGTATATTACATTGTTGATTTTAAACTTAAGAGATTAACCAAGGACTAAAAATGTCACTACCATATTCACTCGGTCACTACAATAACTTCACCGGGTTCTGCATGCTGATATATTGTAAGTTAAGAGTGTATCGTCACTTGTACAACGATTCTATCTTTGTACAAGGCAAAATATCAGCAGTTGGCGCTCTTAGGTTATCCACAAAAAGAAATGTAACATGCCACAAATTATCACTATATTCAAAACAATAATTTTAGAGAAAATTTCATGTTTCAAAAATCCCTAGAAAAAATCTTCAGCCATTTCCGAAGGATTATGGCCAAAACACACAGTGGCCCAACTATCCGATTATAGCAGGGTGGACAAGATTACAGTCTATCACGGGTCTATGTTATGTAAAAAAAGTAATCAACAGGGGACAACTAGTGATTGTAAGAAACATAGGTTACTTTTTTATACTCACGTCCTCTTACAATAAGGTGGGCAAATAGTTCTAATGGGTTACAAAATAATTAAATTTACATTTAGAAAGTTACACCGCCAAACATGTTGGCATCAAATAAGGTTATATTCATCCGAATCTCTTCCTTATAATGGAAACATAAATCTTCCAATATGTTTTTAAGTATTTCTACAAAAATCCTATTCTAATATTTCAGTCTCATTATAAAGGCTAAAATACAGCTACCAAAAGAAACTAAAACGGCATTAATTAAAAATATTATCTTGATTTACTTAATTTTACAAAATTAAAAAAATTCAGATCTTGAATATTTTTGAAATTACCTTGAAAATTGCATGATTGATTATAGTGGCCAAAAACAGAGATACACCTTATGTAGAGAGGTCCAAACTCTGTTGTCACAAGTTTGTTAAATGCAGAGAAATTCTGCCTCCCGATAGAATTTATAGTAATAATTTTTTGAGGAGATGTAATTCAAAAATATAAAGACATTATTTCACATAATTATGAAGATGGGAATAATAGGTGGTTAATATTATAAGGGGCACACAATTTGCCTCATCTCTTTCACCGAATTTACCCACATAGGCCTTTTCTTGAACACATAAATTACTAACTGCATAATGTAAAAAAGTAGAAGGTTTATAAGATCTTTTCAGAATATTACAGTTAAGTCTTGAACAAATAAAGCGGCAAACAGGTCAAATGGAACAGTTACAGTTCAGAAAGGGTTTTCTGTAATTTAAATCGGGAATAGATTTTATGAAATACGCTACATAACGAAATCAGTTTTTGATGATTAAAAATGTTATTTAATAGAATCATTGTATAGTACATAGCATCCAGACTACTCACCTCTCTGTTTTCTGTATGTGCATAGACTCTTTGCATGTGACTACTGGTCACTGAGGTCACAGAAAAGTTACTTATTTTTCTTAAAATGCAAGAAAAGTCACAGATATTTTTTAAACATTTAGAAAATAATACAATTGTGAGCAAAAATTTTGCGACTAGCATTTTCCCCCCAAAACTTTTAACAAACAAAACTAAAGTCGCTGATTTTAAATATATATTACCCTCCAAGTCACTGATTTTAGTGTGTATTTGGAACTAGACAACCTGATAGAGTATCCAACCTTTCGCTAAATGATTTGCTAAATGCTACCAGCATTTACCCGCTTTTCAGGGCACAACAGTCTTTACAGTGGACCAGTGGCGGACTTACCATACGGCACACTAGGCACGTGCCTAAGGGCGCCCGGCCGCGGCAGGTGGCGGGCGGCAGGTGGCGGGCAGCGCGTCAGCGGGCGACGGGCGGTGCGGCGGCATGGTGAGCGGTGAAGATGACTCACGTTCATGTCGCGACGTGCAGAGGCAGACATACGACTGAGAATTAGAAGAGAAACTAAAAGAAAACCAATTTAAATTGAATAAATATTTATTGAATTTCCTCAAGAACGACAATGCGTCCAGCGCGGCGATTAATTTAGCCTATTCATATTCATTCTTGCCTCAACCACAAAATATGTGTTTTTCTTAAAACCTATAAATACAACTTTAATATAATGTACTCATATTGTACTATGTCTTTCTTGGAAAAATGCAATAATTAGCGTGCCAACAACGGGAAATTTAATATCGCTTTTTCGTAGAAACCTTTCCTTTTTCTCGAAACACAAAGGGCGGCCGGCCAAACGGGCCTAGGGGCGGCGCTGTAGGTAAGTCCGCCACTGCAGTGGACCCTCTTTTATCCACCATTCCTGGGACCAGAGCCATTCCGGATAATCACAAACCCATTTAAAAAAATTGAAATACTAACTAAATCACTATTTTATACTTGGCAAATAGTCGTCATTATAATAGCACTGCGTGAGTGGCGGACGAACTGCGAATGACAAAAAAAAAATGGCGCATACAGCTCAGCAGAGTGGCAGCACATAGTAGTCAAGATCACTGTACACCTGAACATTACCAGCTAAAACCGAACTCGAGAGGTTCAACTGGTACCGGTTAGTAGAGCGTGCCAATTATAAAGAGTCCATTGCATTGTGTAGTCTATACAGTATTAACAGATTCCATCAATAATTACCTGTTTCTGTGATCCAATGGACATTGACAATAAATATTACATTATCTGATTGAATAAACCGGTGGATTGAGTAATCGTGGTATTTGCTCAGATGTACACTAACTCTACAAGATCTTAGTTTTACCATATTGCATCATTTTATCAGAATTCTTCTATTAGTATTAAATTTTAATTTTTTTTAAAGAAGGGGCTAAAGAGCTCTGTAAAGTTAGTTACATAAACTTGAGGGCTCCAAGTTTTGTTAATTTGTTCAAAGTTATATTGCCTTTGAAAAGTAAAAAAATCCTGTAATTTCTTACAAAGAACTATTTCTGTAGTTAACTGGTGAGATAATGCTATTCTTTGAAGAAGCAGAATAAACCACTGTTCGAACTTTCACCTTAGCACCAAACAACTTTCACCAATGAATAGCAACAAACAAAAATCAATTATGTTTAACACTCACAATCCAAACCAAAATAAAAAAGTAAAAAAATACAGATTCAGTTCTGCTTGTCAACTATATTTGAAGCTTGGCTTTTTAAAATCATCAGAACGTAACATGACATTATATATTTAATTATTCATTAATTTAAATTTAAGATATATTCATAAACATACCATGCCTAAGTGCAGCATCAGTTCATGTTATTATTCATAATTTGAAAAAAAAACTAATAATTTACATTTTTATATAAAAAAAAAAACAATCATTGTATTATTTATTTTTTCTATTTAAAAAAAAATGTGTTTTATCTGAAATCTGACATTTTCTTGGTACGTAGAAATAATAAAAATGTACATGAAAACTAATTTTTATATAGTCCCACTTGGACTACCGAGTACAGCACGCCATATGATACTCTTGTGCATGACTAGAAAATTATTTATACCATCACAAAGCACAAAACTTTAAAGAATTAATAAAAATAACATAAAAAATTATATCGTTTAAAGTGTTCAGGAAACCTACTCCTCACGATTTCAGCACTAATCATAATAATTTCCAAAATTTGCGATGCTATACAACATTTCATTGCAACAGTTAGGACAGTGGTGAGAAATTCGCTACAAACTTGTTTACATAAACTTTTTAAATTAAAGACATATATTTTTCACATGACGATGGATAATTTCACAACATTTGGTAACTGTTATATTGTTTTTGAGCAATTCAACATATAGAGTGAATACAAAAAACTATTAATTGCTCATTATTACATTAAACAATAATCAGATTAAATTTAATACTTTAACATAACCCTAGAAGACAATCGTTTGTTGTATAAATTGATTTCATAATATTTAAATGCTTTGAAAGTGTACAGAGATAAATTAAAAATAGTATAACTTGAATCAAAATGAGTATCATAGCTGTAAATTATAACGTAGCTAAATAGAATGCCACCCATACTGAAAATGGAAGTAAAAAACTATTATATATAACCCATAAAAATAACTAATGATAAAAGCATATAAGCATAAATGATTATTATATTTACAATTCTAAACTAACATAAAATGGACAATTGGCAATGAGAGTACCTTTTTAACATCCAGTTAATTTTATGGTATCTTAAGACCATCTACCTTAAAAAATGTTGAATCCTTTAATTTAATTTCCCCCTTTTGTCTCTGTATCTTCTTGTCATCTTACACCTAAGAGAAACTTTGTAATATAAGAACAAATATCATAATTTTTTTTTAATCCATCTGTAAAGAAAAAAAATAAAATAAAAACAAGTCTATTTACATTAATACAAAACCAGAGAACTTGTAATTTTGTTGAAAAGAAATACAAGGCAGTCGTGTTAAGAAAGCCTTGTTTGAAAACAATGTATAGATTTAAAAAGTCCTCTTTTAAAAATCCATTTTTACTTACTATGCTGTTTCTAATATGAATGACGATCCAAATGATCCATTGTCATTTAATAAAAATAAAAGCAAAGTTTAGTATTAGATTGGAACATAGCTTTGACTTTTCTTATCAAATTATTTCTTTGTAGGCCAATTCATTAAGTACTCCAGTTGGCCAAATGTTTGTGGAATGGAAGGAATCTAGGACTTAACATCTAGACTGAGCTTCATGTAACACTAAAATGACCTAGAGGTTAAAAAAAAAAAAAATGACAAGACACAATTTGAAAAAGCACATCCTATATACTTAACAGATCAGAAAGATGTTTGATATTTAAGAGAACATCCAAATAGAAAATGTGTAGGAATAGAGCGGTAGGAGATATTTAAGTATAAGCTAATTTGAAAAGGAACTTGAAAATAAAGAAAATCGTGGGAGAATTCTAAAACCTTTTATGTAACTCTCACAAAATAATACTTTTGAATCTCCTATGATAAAAAAGATAACTACTACAAACATGTTATATTTGTTTAATGTAACACAAAAAGCTAATATCATGCCAGAGGAATAAATATATTCCAGTCAAAATAGTTGGCACAAATACAAACTTAAACTATTATCAATCAAATAGAACCATGGAGCTGAGCTTTCTAAACTCTAAAAATCCCTTATTCAGCGAGGTAAAAATTAAGAGTTTTGGTCAAAGAATAGTTATAAACCAAGAATAAACAAAATATTCTTGGCAGTCGATGTTAACAATAATGGACCACTAATAGATGTATAAATCTAAGTCAATAAAAATATGGAGGGCAGATCATACAGTTGATTTAGGGCTTTTGCAAAGCAATAAAACATCGTTCATAAGTATCACAAAGTTTCAAGTAGTTTTGGTAGCAATTCAACGACTCCTCAAAGCTTACGGTTCGTAGGTACCCAAATGAGCTTTGCATTTAGGGCACGTGTGTTGGATTACGCTCATTGAGTCCATACAGTACGGAATGCACGAGCATAAGCAGCAACTGGAACATCAAACAATATATCGTAAGTAAAAAATTTTTAAGAATATCCAAAAGAAGAAAATATTACTAATTTAATTTACAGTGGAGTCCCACTAATCCAAACTAATTGGGACTAGACCCGGTTTGGTTCAGCGAATTTTCTGATTAAGTGGATATTTGTGAATATTAAAACTTTTAGTTTTAATAATACAGAATCACACATGGTACCGTATATTTAATGGAGAAATTCGTACCACTTAATTTTGAGAATATTTTGTTGACGTCTTTGTACTGTAATAGAAAATTTGAATTGTAGAAACACTGTAGGTTTTGGCAATAAAACAATGGCGATATTTGGAATTTAACGTAGGAACAACTGTCAATGCCAGCTCTACGGTATTGTTTGCCTTGTAAACAGGTGCAGTGAAGGACTGGAAGGATTGATCTTTGGTGAGAATGCAGACAATGTTATAAAAGTAGAACTCAACCATCCTATCTATCCTCTCTTAGTTTCAAACATTCCAAATATGAGTGATTAAGTCTTTAAGTCTTTACACTTTGCGCTGTGAGTGAATAAATATATTTCAAATTAGTTTAATTCCAATTGTTTTCCATTTTATATTAGTTTAGGCTTTCTCTTTTGTTTCAAATTAAGGTTAACCGACATATGTAACTAATTATCCAATGTAAACCAAATAATTAACTTTTTATTGCAATAATAAACATTTCTTTTTACAAGAAAAAAATTTTTGATGAAGGTTATTTTTTACATGCGGTTTCATCAATGCAAGAACTTCATTATGGGGTCTCTCAGGGATCAATTCTCGATCCCCTTTTATTCAGTTGTTATCTGCAGGGTCTTCCTAACATTCCCCGAGTAGGTGAGTTTTCAGTCACTTTATATGCTGATTTATAGGCGTCATTTGAGGGGGGCAAGAGGGGGCAGTTGCCCCCCCCCCCAATAATTTCGGTGATTTTTTTTTTAAATTGGAAATTTAAATGTTAGGTTATGTGGTGAAATATTTTGACAACTCTTGGTTAACATTTTTTGTAGGCCTACATACACTTTGTCATCGTTACCAAGATACCTTCGTCATTTGCATAGCTTAATACGGTACCTATAGTGGCTTACGGGCTTTGAAGTCGGGTCAGCTGCCTTTACAAATTATTCAAATAGCAAGAATTAGACCATATAGCTGAATGCCGATGTTTCGCCCAATAATTCCAATGTTTAGTGAAATCATTGTCCTCAACCACTCCAAATGTCGAAGTCAAAGCATAAGTTTAAAAAAATAAAAACCATTTGAATGAGAATAATTTAAACAATTATAATGAAAATGAGATAGATAACATGTCCGGCAACCAGTACCAAAGTCACAATAAAACTTCTTTCAATATACAATTCAGAGCCTTTTACACTATACGGATTAAAAACCATTCAATTTTCTTGATTAACCAATCATCGATATAAACAATCAATTACAAGTTCAAGAAATAGTGGCGTTTCTAGCGTTTTCTTATCACAACAACAAATTTTAACATAGTAGGCTATAATTAATTAAAAGATAGTCTTCAATCATTGGCGTCATGGTCATCGTTTTAAAATCAAAATAAAACAGACAATGGGATGTTAAGGTGATGTTCTTTATCTCCATGATTTTCTTCTAAAGGACGTTTTATACGTTATTTATAACTTACTCATAGCTTTTTGGACATTCCGTTATTTTTCTCTAGTCTCTCGGCCAAAACCTTTCATTTGAGGCCACTCAGTGTCAATTCTACAATTTGTGAAACGCCCACAACTTTGTTCTAAATATCTCCCGCATGCATACTTAAGGCTCCTGTCTACCTGAGCCTGAATGTTACCTCTCGGCCGCGTCCGTACCGCTAGGCGAGTTTTACGGGAATCGTGTTTTAAAACTAACTCATTAAGATAGAGATTGGCTTGGCTCTTAAATTTTTCTAAACGTTAAAAGACGGATGTCGTCTTATCTGGTTTTAGAATGTTTTTATAAAATTTATAATTTCAGCTATAATTGTCTAAAATCATCTATTTTCCCCGATGAAAATTCATGGGTTTTTTAGAATCGTGTTATCTTTTGCTAAATGCAGTCTAGAGCTATAACTAAGGTGTTATATTAAAGAACAATCACGGTGCTAAATTAATTTCCTCTGTTAACACTTTGGAAATTATTTCATCAACACTAGTTAGAAATCGAGAAAAACAGATGATTTTAGACAGTTATAGCTGAAATTAGAAATTTTATTTAAAAATTCTAAAACCAGAGAAGACGAGATATCCCTTTCTTCTTTTGGAAAAAGTTAAGAGTCAATCTCTATCTTAATTAGTTAATTTTAAAACAAGATTCCCGTAAACCTCGGCAGCCATCAAACTCACCTAGCGCTTCGGCCGCGAGGCGGCATTCGGTAACATCGTTCGGAGAGCGGAGCCTTGCCTTGGTAAGGCTCCATAACCTCTTTTGTGTGAGAAGGTAGAAATAGTACTTTCGCTGATGTCCGATGTTTACACTTTACAGCTATTTACTTTAAAATCAAGATGGGTAATAAAATGGGAAAATTACGAACTTTAAGGACTTGTAGGTCCTCTCTTTTTAAATGGATAATTTACCAATTTACTTTAGAAACAACTTCACGCCGAGCTCTATATCCAATGGCAGAAAACTGTGGGAGGAGTTCTTGTACAAAAACCCATATCACGTATTAAATATGTATGGGTGTTTTTGTAATCATTACTTATCTTTTTTTGATTAGTTATCCTGACTTCTCTTGTCCTCAATAGCAATTTAGGTAATGTAATGGGCAATGTATACCGTGGCTGTACTAACCAACAATAGTTAAATTAAATTTTTGTGCATTATACGGCTGACTGCAAAGGTGCTTTGAAAAAAATAATTTTTTATAAAGATATAACAATCTGTTTTACCATATGTTGGAGTTTTAGTCTATATATCCGACTGTAAAATTTTTGGAGTTGTAAATAATGTAATATAAAAATAACTGAATAGTTATAAAAACAATATTTTTTGTATTTTTATTTCAACGATGGCATCCATTAACCAATCAAATCCATTGAATTTCTTAAGGTGTTTTACATCACAGTAACCACTGGCAGTTTCCGGAGAATAATGACCTTCTACATATAGAAACATGTTATATAATCAAATTTTACATGCATTAGGGTTTGATTTCATGGGTTTGTGAGATAACCCAATTCTCACATTCAAAATTCTCGATTTTGAAGAGAGCATTAGTCACTCCAATTTTTAAATCAGATGACCCACTAAATTGTAATAATTACAGACCCATTTCAATTTTATCTACAATAAGTAAAGTATTTGAAAAAGTTTTCTATTCAAGATTATCCTCCTTTTTTGATGCTAATAATATTTTAAGTCCTAACCAATTTGGGTTTCGAAAGAATTTGTCTACATTAGATGCCATTTATAATCTTGTCGATTTTGTAGTTTCTGCATTAGATGAAAAAAGGCATACCATAACATTATTTGTTGACCTGAAAAAGGCTTTTGATACTGTAAATCATGAACTTTTGATCAAAAAATTATGCAATGTAGGTGTTAGAGGAGTGGCTTTAGACTGGATTCAATCCTACTTGAGTGAAAGAACTCAAATTGTTCAAATTCCTCATAAGACAGAAGATAATTGTATACAAATTTTCAAATCAAAACCACAAATCATCCGATCAGGAGTACCCCAGGGCTCAGTTCTTGGACCAATTCTATTTATTTTATATATCAATAATTATTATCAAAATTCTAAGCAGTCACAAATTACATACTTTGCAGATGATACATCATTGTCATTAACAAACGAGAGTAAAAAAGTTTTAGAAATCGAGGCATTTATTGAATCAAACAAATTAGCAGAATGGTTGTCAAACAACTCTCTTGCCATAAATACAACTAAAACCAAATTTATTGAGTTTAGCATCAATACTCAAGACCATGGAATGAATGTCATGATTGAAAATCAAATTATAGAAAAAACCAGTAGAATAAACTTCCTTGGAATCATATTAGATGAAAATTTAAATTTCAAAAACCATGTTGATAATTTGTGCAAGGAGCTGTCGAAAAGTTTGTTTGTTCTTAGAAGATTATCCTCATTTTGCCCACGAGAAATTCTAATGACAGCTTATCATTCAATGTTTATTTCAAAAATGAGATATGGCTTACCAGTTTGGGGGATGGCAAACGCACAAGTGAGAAATGTATTTATATTACAAAAAGCTGCAATTCGTATAATTTTTAAACTAAAGAAAGGCCAATCATGTAGAGAAATTTTCCTGCATTACAAGCTAATGACTTTTTATGCTTTATACATATATGACACCTTAGTATTTATGAAGAAACATCAAAACTACTACAATACGGAACTTGGTAAATGCAGCATCAATCTCAGAAAAAACAACAAAATTCCTGCAATCTACCATCGAACATCTTTTTTTGAAAACCACGTCAAATACAATTATGCAAAAATTTTCAATAACCTTCCACAAGAAATTCAAAATTCTAGTGCTGACCTTGAAATATTTAAAAAGAAATTACAAAATTATGTTATTAGTAAATGCATTTACTCCTTCGAAGAATATTATACCAAATGATATAAATTAATTTTAGTTTAAAATTAAGATTATATGTTAAACTGATGTAAAGGCTGATACAGTTTTTAAGAATTGTCATGCCAATAAAGTTTGATTGATTGATTGATTGATAATATTAAAAGTTCACAGTTTATGGACGGATTAGTGTCGTAATGTAAACTTAATTAGTTTTTATTGACAGTTTTTAGCGAAATTTAAGATGTTTGGCGTATTTGTAAGAAGGGGGAGGGGGTATGACATTATGAAAATCTTGCCCCCCCAATCAGTATGCTGAAATGACGCCTATGATGCTGATGACATAAATTTTGTGTTTTCTGGTAAAAAAAAATATGCTCTTAACTACAGCAAACACGAAGTGTGTGGGTATTTCATTTAGTCATATGTTGTTATCTTCATTTGCTAGTACCAAGATCTTTTGTAGCGTTTCGTTTGTTTTGGTGTGCAGCCTTCCTTACATTATCCTTGGCCATTATTTTACTTATTTTTTACATTAACCTTAAAATTATTTATGCATTTTTTATATTGTCCCCAAGCAAAAAAAAGTTTACAGCAGTTGATTCTCAATAGCTCAAAATTTATGTAGCTAAGATTTTTCTTTGAGTTACCGTACGTTTAGATCAACTTAGTTTGATTTTCAGCTAGGTAATTTTTTTATTAATTAAATTCTACTTTACAGAGGTAACTACAGTTACGTAAGTCACAGCTGACAGACACTTGATTGAATATGTCACTGACTAGTGCGCCAAAATTTCCACTTATAAATGTCTGAAGATAAAACTTTGATTTGTAAAAAGTGCAAATTGAATTCAACTTATCACCTGAATTTCAAGATATAGAGGTTATTTAAAATTAAATTTATTATGTATGGTTCCTTTTTTACTTCGACTGGTTTTAATTAAGGGGATTGAAAAAAATGTCAAGATACTGGAAGAGTTCAAGCTATCAAGATTCAAGTTAGCAAGAGTGAACAAAATTATTGTCTTCTTTATTCTGAGAAATTTCTTCAACTAAATCAGTAAATAATTACCCAACAAAACACAGCCCAAGGCAGATTATGTGAGCAAGTGTCTTTGACTTTTTGGTAGTCTGAGTCTTGATGCTGGCGCTGCAGTTTGGACAAGTTGTTCGTAGAGATTCACGACCCACCATTAGCGGAAGTATTCCGACCACCACAGCATTTCCTGTAAGACAACAAACTTCTTAGTTTTATAAACATTTTCAAAAAGAGATGAGTCTTAACCCTAATATTCACCCTCCATGGGATCTGTTCCTGGGGCGGATAACTACAGGGTCAGTAAAAATTAATACACAAAATAATCAATGAGGGACTAAAAACCGTGTAAGGGTCCCTAACTCACTCACTTATTAGTGAGTGAGCGATAGTTTTTAGATTCAAGCTTCCTCTGGATTGTGTGTGGGAAATCATATTTTTCTATCAAGGTAAAGTATACTGATTAATATTGAGGAAAATATATATTAGTATATTTATGTATATCGTTGGTCCTATACTATAATACGAGCGATGTCTGAAGGGATGTGTGTTACACGATCTCGAAATCTAGCAGGTAGATTTTGCTTAAACTTTGCAATTAAGAGTGTTTTTGCCCAAAAATAAGTTTAGAAAAGGCCTCAATCCCAGAAAAAATCACATTTTGTCTGAATTTTAGTTTAAAAATCGTAATTTTTAACATTGGTCTTATCGGTTGCTATTATGGTAACGAAATAACAACGAAAGTTATACAAAAAAGCGACATTGATGTTAAGCAGATTTTTTGAAACAGCTGTTAACTGTGAAGAGGTATAGTTGGTTGTTGGGGGAAATTTAATAGCTCTATTACAGTGACACTATATAAAAACTGAATTAAAACCAACGAGCAAGGCTTGATTGACCTGGTACTATATTATTAAGAGAAGATAATAACTATAAATACAGTGGGACCACTATTAATCGCTATACTCGGAACTGGGACTATGAAAGTTAATAGGTAGATAACAGAAAGGTCGTTTGAAACCTGTATATTAAGCAGTTTTAAAAGGTTTTGGGAAAAACTTTAACCCTCTATATTATGATTGCATTCAACCAAAGTGGCATCTACTCTTTCGGCACAGTTTAATTTAAAACACATCATAAGTATAAAAATGTGCCTTTATGCAGTGACGGATAACATAGAGTGGAGGTTAAAAGAGCGACGGTTAATCAAGATTCTACCTACTGTATAAGTAATATAACATAAATGAAACCAAAAACCACTGGAGCATTTGCTGTTAAAATTTTTTTAAATTTAATGGAATAAGTTTTTTTGCCCTTATGGATTAGGCCCAGAACACACCAGGTGGCATATATTTGTTTAAACAAAAACAAAGTAATAACAAGTGTTTGACAAATGTAACTACCAACTGAAAAAAAGAAAATAATAGGCTACCTCGATACATGGGCGGTTTTATGGGGGTGACAGAGGGTGCCTGGCACCCCCTGATGTTTGGTGATTTTTCAAAATTTCTATATTTTTTTAATAATGTTTCTGTATTGGATGAAAAAAGTTTTTTTTTTAATTAAACATTTTTAACAAGTAAGACGTAAGCAGTCAAGTCGCGTAATTCTAACAACTATTTTATAAAAAGGTAATTTAAAGTATATTTTCAACATAATGTGGTTGCTGTGTGCGACGCTACGACGTTTCTGGTCAATTAGGTCTACACTGCACGGTTTCAAGCAAAGGCGAGTACTGTACCGATCCTGCTCTGACGCTCTCTCTCTCTCTCTCCCTCCCCCTCTCGTCATTTACCTCTGGTGACTTGATTTCTCGGAATATGTACATCTGTGATATAGTTATTTTTTGTTGTTGTGGACTCTACAAGGACAGTTGTAGCATCGTTGCTCAGTGGTCAGTATATGGTTTGGTTATTAGTTAGTGCAGTGTGTAGTACTTTTTTATTTTAATAGTTATTTAAAGGTATTTACTTATTTAGTTACTTGTAGACTTTTATACTGCAAAAGGCCAACGAATACAATAAGCCTTATTGGTAAAAAGACATTATAATAACTATGAAAAGTAAAACGACTTTTGTTATACAATAATCACTGTAACAATAAACTCACAAACAAAACAATGTTTTGATAGCCTATACCTTTTTTCCTGTTAAAGTTTTCACAGGACGTTATCAATAAAATATTATACTTTAAATTTAATTTGTTATGACCATTTTTATATTCCTTAGTTTTTTTTTTTTTTTTTTTTTTCATGCGGAAATTAATTAAACAAATCAAATTTACTTGAAGGCTAAACATAGGTTAACAGACGATCTTCATTAAAACGAAATAAGTACCATTTAAAGATTCTAAAAACACTATTCTAGCAACGGTTAAAATCAATATTCTAAAGTGATTTTCATAATAAAATTCCAAATTAGATAGACAGTTTTCTCAACTGAAATGAGCGATGATAAAATTTTAGTTTTTTTATAATAAATTAATCAGTGATACTTGTTTGTTATACATAAGCCACTATTTCTTTTTCGGTTATTTTGAATTGCCGCCGTCTTAAACACATAAATTGAAAGAAGACTAGGCCCTATTTACTGAACATTGTGTGAAAATTTAATGTTTCTAAATTTTACAGTTTTTGAGGTGTGCTTGCTTAAAGTCATCCATGTCACCGATGATAGTCGCGAACGCATCTCCTCCCAAGACCGCGATGCTGCGCGCTGGATAAAAGTTACATTAAAGCTGTATAGACGGTCTTTCGTATAACTTATATCACTACCGTGAGGTTTTTTTCTGGATTAATGCAAATATATCTGACCTATATATCAATAACAGAAATAATAACAATGCGCTGTTAACTTGGCTGAGGCTTATTATGTGTATCACGGTATTACGTGTATTATTACGTGTGTCACGGAATTACGTGCGGAGATTCTTTCACCACGATCATCGGTGACATGTCTGAGTTTAAGGAAGCAGAACTAAAAAACCGTAAAGTAGAAATGTGAAATTTTTACACAATGCTCATCAAATACTTTTTTTTTTAATTTATGTGTTTGTTAAAGATCCCAGTTCTTATCTTAGTAACATAAAAAAATAGCTGCAGCTTCAGACAAGTACCTAAACAGCTTAGGCCTACTTGGAACAGGCCTTAAAACCTGTCATTTAAATGGGATTTTGGTGTTTGGGAGCATACGACTCATACTTTAGGATAGCTGGCACACCTAAAAATTTTGACCTAAATCCGCCCATGCGCAGTGGAAAAACAACTGAAGCTATTATATTGCATTTTGCATGAATTTACGGTTAGCTATATAAGGATGTACGCAATTAATTTATTTTAATTAATTTTACAGCCTTGATACCTTGTTAATATTACCTTATTAATACAGGCTACTACATAAGTAGATTTCATTAATAAAACATAAATTCTTGAAATTAAATTCAAACTATACTCAGAGTTAGTATTCCAACAAGATTTAAACCAATTTCAATCTCAAATTAGAAGATAATATTACATTAAAACTTTCAATTTCATTTCACTTAGGGAACAATAAATATCTCTTGAATTGATTAAATATAATTATGAATTAGTATAAAATTGAAGTAACATATATTTTACCAATTTCCTCGTTGTTTGTGTTTGCGCATTGTGATTCCATTTTAACTTTCCTTGCACCAGAGAAAAAGAAGTTATTTAAATTTACTATAAGATGAGAGCTCAAGGGATATGTGTAAAACAAATGTGTGTCAACTTGAACAAACTACAATGTCCAACTTTTGTGGATCACAAACGTATAAATGAAAGTGTAGACTGTACTATTTTAATGATGTATACGTTTTAGATTTCCAACAGACTACCACAGGTGAAGGACTTGTTTAACACTACACATGTGTGACTTTATCCTGATGAAACTGGAGTGGGCAGCGTAGTCCCTGGTCATCAGATTCCCAGACATAGAGTGTGGGTGGGAGTGATGCTCACTATCTCATATCCCATCCCAACACGTGTGTTTTTGTTGACTGGCAAGAGATAACCATTCGTAAGCCAGCACCTTCCCAGAAAGTATGCTCATATTGAGCAAAAGCAGGCCTAAACATCTGTCTGTTATCTGTTACAACTGATGCTTTATACTATCATGTAAACTGAATCTATCAGTTGTCCAGCTGATAAGGATAGTAAAGATTTTATTGATTGTTTGTAATCATATGTTATCACTGTTGTTGTATGAGCTTTAGAAATCAAGTTTTCAGGAAAATTTTAATAAATATGGTAGCTGATGTTAGAATTGTTCGTCACCTACCCCTCAACAAATTATTTTAAAGTAGGAAAGTAATGAACTGTAGCTATCTTAATTTCTTATCACTATGAGTGTATATTCTAAAAACTATCTTAAAATTAAGGAGAAATAGTACAGCAAAACTGGTTTTCACTTGAAGTACCAAGATGATTACTGTAAGGATATTTTTATGTAAATTTACAAAAAAAGTACAAACTTAGTGCAGTACAGTGCATTTTCATGATATGATTTTCATGCATATGATCGGGAGTATAATTTGAGTTTAAACAATTTTGCTCTTCAGTGTCTAGATACTTTTCCTCAGTTAAATTTCCACAATAAGGTAATTCTTTATAATCTGTGTTCATTGATATGTTTCATGAGGCAGGGGCATGGGAGAGGGAACATCAGCTTCACCACAGTCAGTCTCTCGACTGCCCCTGTATTACGTGCAAATGTTAATTAGAAAGTGAAAAGATGAATTGGATTGTCGTTTGTTGTGGATAAACTGCAAGCCACACTCTGTAGTGATGTTGCAGTCAGTGAAAAAATTGCTGTTGAGTTTGGAGTGGAGACAAGCACTGTCTCAGATAGGAGAACGATCCCCGACCAAATTGCAACATGGTGTTTAGTTCAACCCAATAGAGATTTAAACACTCACTAATCGATATTCACTTTACCATCGGGAATGATAACTTACGGCTGACAATTTATTTGAACCATTCTTCTACCACTAAACTATATAAGCAAGAGTGTAATATAACAGGAATCGGGATCTCTTCTGGAAGGGTTACTTTCCTCGGAACAATTACCTTCGAGACTTATCTCACGATCCTTCACACAGGTAACTATTTCCTGAGATCACTGATCATCTAAACTTAACCTAAATATTATAATTTTTAAGTGTTACCGTAATGTAACATTACCAACAAAAAAAGTTACCTTCCACAACGCTTCTCTAAAAATTGAATTTAAAAAATTGATTTTTTCTTTGACTTTATATGAAAATATTCTAAAAACAAATTGTAAACACTAATACAAGTATAATAATTTTAGTTTTTTATCAAAGGGGAAAGTACAAGTTGGATCATTTACTACCCTGATATAAAAATTTGATATAAACTCACCACCACCATCAGTACGAAAATGTATGAAATGTGTCTATTAGTATCTTATTCTCTTGACACTCACCACTAGGGATTTGCGTGGGCTGCGGATGATATTGCTGGGGATACAGGGGTTGGCCCCCGCCGCCGCCGCCCCCGCCGCCGCTGCCCCCGCCCTGCACTGAGGTCTCATGGATGATCGGTGTGGGTTCTGGCAAAAAACAAAGACTGTTTGAGCATGACCAAAATAAACAGTAAAATATGACAGAAAGTCGCTGTAGTGGGTAAATGGAAGGAAATTAGGAGGAAGGGAGAAAGTGTGAAAAACGCCGCACTATTTGGCTCACTGAACAGTAGGCCCAAAACGGTTGGTAAGTCACCAATTTACAGACGAGACCAGGGCTGGTCCAAGGGCCATTTGACCCATGCAGCCGCATGGGGTACCGGCCTGGGAGGGGCGCTGTGAATTGAATGCATTTTTCCAAAGTTAGAAAGTACTTATGTTTTTGTTTTGGCTGGCAACGATCAATTAAACTTTATGAAACTAATATAATCCATTAGCCTACTTTTTTGTAGCAGGCACCTGCCATGTTGCTGTCAGTACATTAGCACCTTTGTTGGCCCAGAGTCCCTCGAATCCTCTTGACTGGCTCTGAGCTTCCATATGCTTGGGACTTTTTTGAGCTACTGAGTATATGTTTGTGTGTGAAACAATTTAAAATTGTTAAAAATTTCTATCCAGTATTATAATTTTTATAGTCAACAGTGTTTGTACTGCAAAAAGGAGCTACGACTGCGACGGAATATCGCCTTAAAGATTTTTTAGCTGACTGCAGTGCCGAATCTGTCAGCATTTTTTTTTAGGGAGAGGCAGAAAAAATGCATTACGCACACAGGGGCCAGCCTATAGTGTGGGACTTCCCTAAAAAATGGGTATACCCACTAAACAATCTCCTCTACTCTTAAGGAATCTAGCCTGGAATTGTTTGTCACATTACATCAGGCTAGGGCTGAATTAGCCTAAGCCCATTGGGCTCACTCCTTGACCAGATGTATGGTCAGGGGATCTGAGCCGCATAGCGGTCTAGATCAGTCTTTTTTCTAAGGAGGATGCCCCTGGACACACTGTGACAAACAATCCCAGCAGCCCTCATCCTCCAAGATCTTTTGGTAGACAGAGTCCACCGAAAATTTGTGTGGCCTCCAGGCGGGGCCCTTCCCAACGGGGGCAGCGGAAGAAGGTGTGCTCCACATTGTCGGGAACGCCCGGGCAATAAATGCAGTCCGGTGAACCGGTCTTGCCCATCTGGTTTAGGTTTAACCGAAAATAGCCGTGACCTGTCAGGAATTGGGTCAGGTTGTAGTCCACCTCCCCCTTGCCGCCGTTCCACCCATGGTTGGATCTGCTTGATAAGTCGCGCAATTCATCGCCCTCGGGTGTGGTGCTCCCAGCTGTATTGCCACTGCTGGAAGGTTCAGGAGCGCTCTTCTGTTCTTGCCGTGTCCTTGCTGATCTCGCCTTGTCTCCGATAAATCGCCTTCCTCTCTCCTGCCAAAAGTTTGACAGGGATGACTCCGGCGACCACCAGAACGGCAGGCTTGGACACTGTCCGGTAGTACACTTGAACACACTCGGAGTGCCACTTGCACTGAACCCGGGTGAGTTGCAACCTGTAGAACTCTTTATTTAGAGCGTCTACCCACACCTCTGCTCCATAAAGAAGCACAGACTGGACCTCGGACATCAACAGACATCTTCTGCTGGATGGGGGACCCCAACGATGGCCATCAGTCTATTTAGGTAAGTGACTACCTTAGAGGCCTTGTCCGCCGTACGGAAGATCTGATCCCTCCAGTTTAACTTGGTGTCCACCATAAGCCCGAGGTACTTGGCAGCACAGGTTGATTGGTTCACCTCCCTTCCCACTCGGAACGGGACGAAAGTGTCGATCCTCTTCTTCGTTAGGATCACGATCTCCGTCTTACTGAGAGCAAAAAAGAAACCGTGATCGGACATCCAGGTGTTGACCACATGCATGGCTTTGTTCAACTTTATTTGGCCCAGCTCTGAGCGCTCCACGCGGCTTAAACATGAAACCAAATCATGTGACGAAGAAAATGTCCTGAATCCCTGTTTCAACTGATAAATTTTTATCTTGCAGTGCTTTCCAAGCATTGCTACGGGTTAACATATGTGATTTTAGAATAAAATCATTAGCTTTTAGCGAATTTCCCATAGGGAATAAGCTATTACCGTAGGTCTCATGGAAAGACCTAAGCCCGGGACCATGTTACTTTTTCGTTTTGAGGTGCCCAGAGACCAAAAATAATAGTCATTAAAATTTTTATATATATATATATGTATATATATATATATATATGTATATATATATATATGTATGTGTCCCTAGACACGATAACTCTCGTAAAAATGGTCCGATCGACACCAAATTTGGTACAGATGTGTAATCCTACGTTTATTCGGATGAGTTCGAAAACCAGACATATCGACCTACCAGAAGGGGTAGTTTTGGGGGGTTTTGTACCCCAAAAATGGGTTTTTTGCATTTTTCATATGTAAATTTTAAAAATTTTAAATTTTTATTTTGACCATTGGATTTAGCTCAAAAAAACACACAATTTAGTATTTTGAAGCTTTGCTCTATCTCCATTGGTTACCGAGATATTACAAAGTCTAAAGACAGTACATTGTCTATTGGGGCTCCAATGTTAATCTTATGGAGAATAAGGATGTGTTAATATTTCACTTATTAACCAATATTTTTGGATGAAACTTAGTATTTAGCTTCATTTGGTTGAGATTGATCCATTTAAGGTAAAAAATCTTGGTTTTTGTACTTATCATGGCAGCAAACCTGCATACTCTTTTCCCATGTTAATCATATGGAGAATAGGCAAACTCTTTTATTTATGCACAGATATTGATGAAACTTACTATATGGCTTTATATGGTCGAAATAAATTTTTTCTATGCTAAAAACCTACTTTTAGTGTCCCCCATGGCAGCATACCTGCATACTCTTTCCCTATATCTTAAGGAGAATAGACATTTATTTCCCTATTTATGAGCACGTGATGAAAGTTTGTTTACAAGTTTAGCTGGTCAAAATTAATATTACTAATTTGGAAATTCGCTGAGTACGCAGGTCTGCTGCGACGGGGGGTTTTTTGTTATTGTTCATTAAGTAGAGATACAGGTATGGGGTGCAGGGGTTACTATTTTTATAACTCTGTCTTCCAGTCAGTGGTCGATGGACAATGAACTTCCTTCCGGCCATCTGTTCACCTGTTCACGGGAAAATACTGAAGAGCTTAAAAGTAGCATTAAAGCAGATGTCTCCACTATTAATTTAAGATTTTGCGAAAGTTTTATTGCCAAAATATACGTTTGAACATTTCAAAAACTTGATCAAATAACAACAAAATTCAGAAAAATATCCTATAAACTAAATGATTTTGCTAGTTACGTTTAACATAAGTAATTTACACATTATTTAATCTTTTAATTATAATTTTTAGAGTATCAGCTTAGTAAAAAAATCCGGTCTGGTAAAATTCAGGGTCCGGTGCCAATTAGTTGGGATTAGCTGAACTCTACTGCAATGATAATGTACTTACGGTACTGGTAGGGGGGAGCTTGTGAAGCAGGAGGATTGTAGGGGTTATACGGCGGCTGAGCATCGTAAGGCGGCGGCGGAGCCGTGGGCAATGGGGCCGAAGGCGCTGGCTCATATCCCTGTTTGCCCATTGTCCTTAAATCAAAGGTAAACACAAATACATCTTAGTATTTCATACGATAACTTACTTCATTTAAATAATAAAACAATAACTGGAAGATACTTCATGAATTAATATTTTTTTAAGTCTTAAAAAACATGATCAATTCAATGTGTGTGCCTAACTACTCAAAAAACCTTGAAACTTTAGGAAAAAATTCAATGGAAATTTTTATTCCAAACTTTGACCTGATTAATAAGACATTTTGTCTTTACTACAGTAGACCGCCACGCATATTTAAAATTTTTTTATTTATTTTTAAACAATAGAGCAAAAATGCATTTTTAGATTTTGCATTTATACTCAATTAAAAACTGTAATGTATTATGTTGGAAATACCATGTTTTACCATAATTCATATTTCACATGTTGGCAGTACCAAAAATTAGGCCATGTCTACCGATCTTTTGATCATACGATATTCAAATAAACTAATCTAATTGGCAGAGCGAATTCCGAATATCTCCTCATACAAACCACCAGT
Source organism: Neoaliturus tenellus (assembly GCA_030545055.2). Taxonomy (NCBI): domain Eukaryota; kingdom Metazoa; phylum Arthropoda; class Insecta; order Hemiptera; family Cicadellidae; genus Neoaliturus; species Neoaliturus tenellus. The sequence continues at coordinate 329,744,513 of CM061531.1, read as the reverse complement.
CAGTCCAGCTCCAGATTCCATACCGTAAGTCGGCGCTCCGCCGGTCAGTGTTTTACTCACCAAATGTAGTTTTTATTTAGTACCCCGTTCCCAGTAAAATGATTTGCGTGATCCACTCGGACACATAACAAAAACATAGCCTATTTAAGTTTGTAGCTCAAAATTAGGCCTAATTAAATCTAAAATTATCATAGCCTAAATTGTAAGTTCCATAAGTGAAGGTTAAAATAAAACAATTAAAAGCCAAACTAAAATAGGTAGGGACTATCATTTAGTGAAATAGTTAGAATGTTTCCCTTTTTATTCTTGTGTTTTTTATTACTGATAAGTTCGTTAAGCTTTAGGCTTTGATTTACATTGTGTCAGTTAAAAAGTGTTTATTTGCATTGAAATTCACATTTTAGACAGGCTTAGGCCTAGTTTGCTAAAGAAGTCTCTACAAATATTACAAAATTTATAATTTCATTCAAAACTGATTGCTTCAAAATCAGATTTTTATATTCAATATAAAATCCTCTATCAATTTGAACCAATGTAAGGATTGTTGGCTATATACTTTTATTCGATAGTATGGTGCCGTAGGCCCTAATCTAACAGAATTTCAACTACGGTAACTTACATTTTAAGGCACCACAACTTCATCTAAATAAGGACTATAGCAGTATATACTAACTGACCAACTGACTGAGAATGTCATTTTTCTGAAAGCCATTAATTTATGGTGGACCATAGACGATCAATACTATTCATTTAGGATAGTGATCAATAATGACAGTAACTTATTGTATATTGAGCTTGACCTAACACAGTCAAAATGGATCATAGGCCTAAATCAGTTCTATGGATCGTAGCTCAGTTGCTGTTCGGTCATACGGTTCTAGTGACGGACGAAAACAAAAAGAAAGCCGTGTGCAGTGTAATTTTGATTTCAATCTCATTGAAAAGAAGAGAAAATTAACTACTGTAGTTTAACAATTAAAGAGGTAAACAGATGAATTTGGATCTCAAAAACCTTAGACATATAAGGTGTCAGTATAAAAAAAGATGTTAAATATAGGCTATATGATTTCAAATAATTTTCCAATCTATGATCTACATCATGATCCATAAATAAATCAATATTGGACTTTACACACGGGCAGAACTTGTAAAAATACTATCAATACGGACCATAATTTAGGGCCATGATCAATATTGACAGTAGGCACCTACCTATATTTATTTACTGTGCTTGAAGTAACACAGTCAATATAGTGTACTAAAAATTGTACGCATCATACTTCAATACAGTAGGGCCTACTAATGTTCTGAAGATCGCAGCTAGCTCAGTAGTAATAGTTGATCTTTGTTACAGAAACAGTTATGTTTTAGTTAACATTTTTTACCTACAGGTAATCTGTAATGGATTATATTAACGTAACAATGTTTAAAAAATTATAATGAGTTAAACAACTCAACAGATGAGTCGAGGCCATCTGGATTGCAAATAAATTAGATGCTCATTAGGCTACTTGTCACTTTATTGATGATAAATGAACTTATTGATGGATTTTCAAATTGTTAAAATCTATGATTTATATCGTGATTCATAAATAATCATCAATATATTTTAATTTATACACACTTAAGTTTTAAACTTGTAACGTATCGTGATCTAGGATCACGATCGAAATACTGTGATGCCAATTGATCGTCTGAGGTAAGATTAATTGATCGCCATATCATTAATGCTAATGAACATCATTAAAACCTTGGTCAACAAACTCTAGGCTGAGAGTAGACTAGGTTTTGCCCAAGATTAACTTTAAACACGTTCACTGCGGCATATGAAATGATTGACCCTCCCCCAGTGCTGAAAAATATTATTAGGCCTACATAAAAACATGCTTTGTGGTTGATGAAGACCATCTCGTTGCATGAAAAGCGCTTCCTGATTAATTTTACTTCCTTCTTTGTCAGGCGCCATTTTGAAAATAGTAGGCTACTCACTGGTGAGTGCTCAGCACCTGGCGCCCTCCCGCACTTTCCCGCCATAAATAAGATACACATTATTTGATCCAAATTTCACAAAATGTTTTGCTAATCGGAAGAAATCGTTAAAATTTTAAAAATATTTACAATTATTTCAAAAGAGCTTAGAAATGGCACTCACTAGTGAGCGCTCACGAGCGCTCAGCACCTGGCGCTGTTGTTAGATTTGTCGACTGCAAGTTAGAAAAGTTTGAATCATTGTCTGGACCCATTGTTTCTGGGATGTCAAAGCCATTGTTTTACAAAAGATATCTTTATAATGTAGCCCTCAACACGCGTAAAATGAACGCAAAAGTATGTAAAATATAACAGCAATATGGGTGAAGATGTTCGAGAACGGATTGCACAATTAGACAGCCCAAGTCAACAATAGAAAGCAGGCAAAAGTTCCCGAACCTCACTGGTGTGCGCTTGCACAGCAACCGAATGAAGTCGTCGATACACGAACACTCACCGGTGCGCGCGCAGCATGGCTGAAAGGAACTAGACTACACCGTTGGGTGCCCCTAAGTGAATGTGTTAACTCCTTTGATACAATTAGGTGGGGATAATACTTACCTACTTACTGTCCATAAAGTACCGTAACAAACAATTAAGTTATGGATTCACACAGTAAATTTTGAATACCCATATATTAATAAAGGTACTGTGTAGATTCAAGAATATTTATATAGTTTTATTCCAATAAATAAGTGTGTAGGCCTAAGTTAAGTTGTGTATTTCATTAGATACTGAGATAGGCCTACCATATTTGTTTGCCTATTTGTGTTGTATCATAATTTTGTAATCCTAGATGCTTTGCCAATTAATTTATATATAAAACCATTTTACTTACTCAATTTTAAAATGTTTTCTTCGACAACTAACTGCAATAGACTAATTAATGATGACTTAAGACTGTCAGCAGGCTATTCGAGGAATTAAGGAAGCAGACGATCATCTATACTTCTCCAAACACTGTCGCTGACAAAACAAATTCCTTGACAGCCTTCTTCTGCTCGCCCTTCTACGGAAGCCCTGAAGGGCCAAAGAGTAAGCGATCATTTTTTACACCGCCGTGTTAGAAAGGCGGCGAGCCGTGTTTGGAAGGCGGCGAGCCGTGTTAGAAAGGCGGCGAGCCGCGTTTGTAAGTCGGCGAGCCGTGTCTGCAAGTCGGCGAGCCGTGTTTGGAAGACGGCGAGCCGTGTTAGAAAGTCGGCGAGCCGTGTTTGAAAGTCGGCGAGCCGTGTTTTAGAGTCGGCGAGATGTATTTGAAATTCGGCGAGTATTTTGATAAAGTAATTAAGAGTAATAATTAGATATCTGATATTAGATTAGGTATATGACTAGATATAATCTCATTTGCAAACTAATTAAAAAATATTACAACTTTCATGCCAGATTTCTATGGAAAAAAACTGTTTGGTTATGGTCATCATAACAAATGCACAGACTATTTTTGCTCCGGAGTTTTGATTATTTTGGTTATTTTCAATTTTATAAGAGGATGAAAATTCGTTTAAGAGTCAATAAAAAATCTTTTAATTATTAGTCTTAGTTAATTCATCAAAATGCTTGCCGAATTTCAGATACTTCTCGCCGACTTTCAAACACGGCTCGCCGACTTTCTAACACGGCGATCGCCGACTTTCAAACACGGCTCGCCGACTTATAAACACGGCTCGCCGTCTTTCAAACACGGCTCGCCGTCTTTCAAACACTGCTCGCCGCCTTTCAAACACGGCTCGCCGACTTATAAACACGGCTCGCCGTGTTTCAAACACGGCGGTGTAAAAAATTTATGCTTGTTCTTTGGCCCTTCAGGGCTTCCGTACCCTTCACGTGCCTCAAACCATTGAATATACATCTAAATAGAATAGCCAAGCAATGCTTTAATTTGAAGCCAAGCTTTTGAGAGCGCGACTAGCGAACCTGTTGGATTTTCAGCCAATCTCTGAGTTTTTTCCCCAATGCAGTGCTGCTTCCGTGGTCGTCCCTGGAACTAACGGCGCGCCGTGGCATCGTCTGCTTCCCGGCCGAGATATTTTGGTTTGGCAATGCTCCTCTCCTCACCCCACCTCACCGCTACCGATGAGCCGGCCGGCGCGGCGCGGCGCAGCGAGCGGGCAGCGGACTGGCACGAGTGCCACAACGGACCGGCTACGTAATAATGGTGTCTGTCTGCATGATGCGAAAAGGCCTTATGTTTCTCATTCACTTAGTTGCTGATCATTATTATTGTGCTATTAAACACAACCATCTTGATTTTACATAAAAAATTGCAACTATTAGTTGATATTTAAAATTGAAAATTTTTATTAACTATTTATGTTTGTATTCTCTGGTCCTTATGAGTAAATGAATATATTTTTTGCTTATTAATTTTGATGTAAACTGTACGTATATTTATAAGATGATTATAGCTTATCGTCTTAAAATCTAAATTACAAAGAATGATCTGTAAATAATTATTATTTTGCTTTTCTCCATAACAGACAAGAGTAGCCTATATTAACATACTGTTTGACATTTCATTATTATTTGTCATTTTTATCGATAGTTTGTCTGTCTCTCTCATGTTGCGCCAGTATTGTTGCGTCATTGTTGTGGCCCGTAAATTTGTATAATTAATTTAAGTACCTTTTTTCAAAATCGTAAATTATCCTTCTAAAATGTTATCCTAATGCACTCATAAAGCAGTGTAGTGTTTGCTTTTTTCTCTTACTACAGTATGTTATATTAAATATTATAGGGTCTATTTTTCTGAATACTTGTTTATTTTCCTTGTGACGTCCAATTAACTTATTCTTTTTATAAATATATGTGGAAATATATATGGGTGACCAATAGTGCAAATGCAAGTTTGTTGACTCTTCCTGACAAAACTTTGAATAACAAAGTTCTTCTTCACTTACCCAGATAGCACAAAAACGTTATTTTCACGTGAAAATAACGCTTCATTTTGAACATTTTCACGTTAAAAAAAGAAGGAAATCAAGTTATTTTCGCAAATGACATAAAAATTGCACTGAATTTCGCGTCAAAAACCCGTGAAAATAAAACGTGAAATTCAAATTTTAATTTCACCAAAATTTCACTCTATCGCAAATTTATCACTGAATTTTCACCCTTTTTTACTCGATTTTCACATGAATTTCGCATTATTTTTACAATTTTTTTTGCTAATTTCACGTGAAAAAGACGTGAAATTCACGTTTTCAAATTACCAACATTTTACCTTTTCACTTAATTTTCACATTTTTTAGGCTACTTGCGAAATTCACATCACTTAAAAAATTGTCTGCTCTGTTTTACGTTACATTCACAAAATATTTTACATTTTCAAATATAAGATATAAGAAAATCAAGTAATTTACATTAAAAAAACCTGAATTTTATTTGAATTTTATTTTTACCTGAATTTTATGAACCTAATTTTATTTTTTTAAACATTTTACTAACTTCTTTTTTAAAAAGTACTATATCTTGCCAATTTGTTTTTGTTTTAAAAAATAAAATTATGACTGGCTTAAATGGATTTATGGATAATGGAAACTTTTAATTGCAAGAATGTCATAATTTAATATAAACATTGCTTTAAGTTCTACCATATTTTGGTAAAGCAAAATATGGCCAAAGCAATATTATTTGGTCTCTGGTCTACTAACCATTTTGTATGATTTTTTATTTTTTTTTTTGTGTGTATCTAAATTTTTGTTATTTCAGTTACAATGGAACACATCGCTAAACCTGTAAATTTCATCGAATTTTACAAGACACAAACAGTTAAGAAATTTTATCCATATAAATTTGTACGGATTTGAAAACAAATAACGTAGTTATTGCCATTTTACTGCAGAAAACATTGATTTTGAATTATACTTCCTGAAAATTAAGGTGATTTTATTAGAAAAAATCGCAATAATTTGTTGTCAGATTCTAAAAATTTTCAATTAGTTTCAGAAATAAAAATTACTGGGTGTAATAAAGAAAATGGTGGCTAGTGCTATATATGTTCACATGAACTTTTTAGTTCATTTAGTTAGATCAAAGGAATCTTGTTGCTTAGAGAAGGCAAGTTGGCTGCAAGTATACTGTCCATTACGTATATTTTCCTAAATTAAGGAGAAAAGTACTTCTATAGACAAGGTTTGTTTGCAATAAGTGCAACAGGCAAGTACGTGCAGCCATCAACTTGCCTTCTCTACTTTCCCCGTCTCTAAGGAAAATTTCCTTTACGCCAGGTGAAATTTCATTACTAAAATAGTATTCAATAAAAACAAAAGAGTTTATAACTGTTGGCAAAAAATTTATTTCTAAATAACAGTAAAATAATCAACTTAAAAATATAATGCTATTAAATATTTATTTTTTTGTGAAAATCTTTGATTATTATAAATTTTTTATATATAAAAAATAAATAAATAACCAATGGAAATTGACGGAGTACTCAGGTCTGCAGCGACGCGTTTTTTTTAATCAAACTAAATTCAAGGATACACTGGCATTTTCAAGTCTCAAGGAATTTTCAAGGCCAATTCAAATTAAAGGTGTTTTCAAGGATTTTTCAAGGTTGTAGACACCCTGTTCCCAAGTTATCAAGAATTCTAGGTTTTCTAAACCTAGAATGATAAACCTTGAATGATAAATATCATTCAATAAAATGAATGTTCAAAAATATTCTGAAAAAAAACGAGTGATCTAAAAAAACCTCAACTTACTCGAGTGCAATTAAGGAAAAGATGAAAAATATTCAACACATCACACTTTAATTTTATTTAAACTTTGAATAGGTAATATTTCCATATATTTGGTTATATATAAGGTTGAATTGTTCATTGTAAGAATAAAAACAATTTTACAAAAATGAATAAGATAATACAAACAAAAAACACCAGCTTAATAATGTTGAAAATATGACACTAACACCGATTGAAACACAAATTTGCAATTCGAAGATTTACACATCATCAGCTTCTTCTTGTTCTTTTATCCTGGAAAAAAACAAGTATGATATGAATAGGCCAACGAAAAAAATCACAAAATTAATATAGGCTAATTCACAAGTTCCGTTCTTGACCATTTTGATGCTATGGAGCTTTTATTTATTAGCTCAAACCATTGACTAAGGATAGAAATTTATAGAATTAAGAATAGAATTAAGAATAGAAAGGATAGAAAAATAGATAGATTTAGATGTATATTCAATGCTCAAACTTTACTAATAACCTAATAACAATGTAAACAACATGTATGTTTTCTTAAATATATGTTATATATCAAATTAATCGGTAATAAAAATTATGTATTTGTGATAAATGTGGATCATTAATTCTGATTAATAAGTCAAAATAACCATAGAAAAGTTATATGGAACTTAAAACACTTGGAAAAGAAAAGATTATTGTATGGTTCTCGATTATCTGTTACGTTACTCTATGATTTCAAGGTGTTGTGTTTGTGATGTTGTGATAGTAAAACATAACCTAAACTATAATATTTGGATTGGATTGATTGATTGATTGCTTTGAAACTTTGAGTTGTTGCAAAGAATCACTGTAAATTGTTGTGAGAAGAGGCTTAATCTGAAGGTTTTACTTTTAAGAAATTAATTATAAACTTAAACATTTAGACCAATTTTAATATGGTTTTTTTCATTGGATTATTATGAGCGATTTCAAAAGTTTCCCAGTTCTAGTCATTATTGTAAGTATTGGATTTAGGTTAGGCCTTTTGATAATATCCAATAATATTTTATTTATATAAGACTGGATAGGTATTTAAATTTTGCTTAAAGGTAAAATTGTGACATGCTTTTGAAATTGGGCATCTATTATGAATTCAAACTAGACCTAGAAAGCTTATAGGCCTACTTACTTACTTCATACTTCGTCAGTCCTTGCCACAATCCTGGGATTGGGAAGTCGTCAAATTTATTCCCTTCGGTAGGTAGGGTCTTCGCGGAGTGAGCAAAGTTGGCCCTAACTTAGTAACTTATTGTAGATTTTGATACGTGTGCTCATTAATGTATTCAGTTAATGAATGTATTCATGAATTGTATAATGAATGTATGTATGAATGTATTCAGGCTATGCCAGGCTGAAGCTTCCTATCATAGTTTAACTTTACCTTTATAAAGTGAAGCAAGTATATGGTAGTTTAAAGGCAAGAATCCAGTCCATTCGCAAACGTCACACACTACTTTAGATTATAACTTAGGCCGTAGCCAATAGGCCCTAGCTTAGCCCATATAGTTTAGGTCTAGAAAAGGCTAGTCTGCCAAAAATTTTAGGCCCTACACACCGGGTAACCCTTAGGCTAAGCCTATTAATACATATACTAGTAGGCCTACATAGTAAAATTTTGTAAGTCTGCATGAGAATTTTTAAATTTGTTCACACTTTATAATCTAGGAGTAAAAGGAATGAATAAAAATAATACCAATAGGCCCCAAAGCAGAACATTTTTTATCTTTCTGGAGGGCTTCCTTTGTAAACTGCACATTGAAGGCTTTGGACGAGTCACGGTGCACAGCTGGTGTGTTCTGCGACTTGTCCAAGGCTTTTGACTGTGTTAATCATAAAATTCTTCTACATAAACTTACAGAACTTGGTTTCCATGATCAAGTAATTGAACTTTTAAAATCCTACTTAAGCGATCGTAAACAAAGAACAGTGATTAAAACAGATTCTGGGAACAAATACTCTTCTTGGGCATATAACAACTACGGAGTACCGCAAGGTTCAATTCTAGGTCCCCTCTTATTCCTCACATATATTAATGATTTACCTTCACATTTTTCTCATCAAATTTGTAATTTTACCCTTTATGCAGATGACACAACAGCTCTCATCAAACGAGATACTGTTCAAATCCCACACAAAGATGTTGAAAAAACAATAGCAGAAATAGGAAATTGGTTTTTAAATAATGGCTTACTTTTAAATGAAGACAAAACAAATGTTTTATTTTTTAAATTAAGAAATTCAACTGCCAATACAGGAGTTACTGACTCAGCCACAGAAGTAGTAAAATTTTTAGGTTTACATCTGGACAACAAACTACGGTGGACAGAGCATATAAATTATTTAAACAAAAAACTCAGTTCAACAAGATATGCCTTAAGTATTTTAACTCAAATTGCCTCCCAGGATGTGTGTAAACATGTCTATTATGCTTATGTGTACTCAATTTTAAGCTATGGTATTGCATTGTGGGGGACAGCTTCGGATATAGATAAAGTTTTCAAAAAACAAAAATCAATCATTAGAACTCTTGCGAATTGTCACAAAACAACACCATGTAGACAACTATTTCAAAATTTTAACATTAACTTCAATATTTATCTTAGAAATTCTAAAAATGGTCCACAATAATCCTGATATGTTTAAACATTATTTAATCAGTCATTCATATAACACACGGAGACAAAAAGTAATGGTAAATAATGTTAGTTCTGATTATCTGGATGTGTATGCTGGCGTTCCGCAAGGATCCGTTCTCGGACCTTTTCTCTACCTAATTTTTGTAAATGACATGTATTGTAACATTCCAGTGTTCTCAATATTGTACGCGGACGACACAACACTCATATGCTCTGATAATGATTTTGAGAATGTTAAACAACTTTCTGATGCCCTAGATGTAGCCAAACTGTGGTTTGAATCAAACAATCTGGTTATCAATGAAGACAAAACTGAATTAATATATTTCTCTCTGAAAGATGTTCCATTAGATAACAATTTTAATAGTGTTGTAAAACTTCTTGGTTTCTCACTAGATAATCATTTAAGCTGGGAACCTCACATCATGACCTTGTGTAAGAAACTTTCCCGTGTTGTTTTTTTGCTGAGGAGACTCAAGTTATCTGTAAGTGTTGAAACGTTAATAATAGTATATTATGGTTTATTTCATTCTCTTATTAACTATGGAATACGTATGTGGGGAAATTCTTGCCATGTTTCAAAGGTTTTTTTATGGCAAAAAAAGGCCATTAGAGTATTAGACAATCTCACTAGTCGCCAATCCTGTAAACTTAGCTTTAAGAAACTGAAAATTCTAACCGTCCCGTCTCTGTACATTTTAAGTAATTTATTTCATGTTAAACAGAACATAGACTCCTTTTCTTGTCAAGACTCACGTCACAATTATCAAACTAGACATAGATTTAATTTAGTAACTCCTCATGTTAGACTTACGAAAACTTTAAATAGCCATATATATCTACAGTTAAAACTGTACAACAAGTTACCTTTAGAAGTAAGAAACTTGCCATTTACTAGCTTCAAGAGAGTTGTTACAGAACAGGCTAAAAGTGAAGCTTTTTACTCTCTGGAAGAATTCCTGGGTATAGGCCTATAGCTTTGTAATAGTAGGCCACTTTTTGTTTTGTTTCTTTGACTTAATGTATTATTATTGACCTTATTATTGACGTGTCCTATTGCATATTTGTTATGTGCTTAATGGAAATAAAGTATTGTCTATTGTCTATTGTCTATTGTCTATTGTCACACGAAAACCAGAAATTTTTCAATATCCTGCTCATAGTTTGAAAAAATATGAAACAAGTCCTCTTTATATGGGGTTAAAAATTTATAACAAGATCCCGAATTCCTTTAAAAAATTAAACATAGTAAAATTTGCAGGCAGTATCAAAGAAATTTTAATAAAAAAGCATATTATAATCTTGAGGAATTTTTCAATGATTCTTGGTAACAGGCATATTTTTAATATCCAATTTTTTTTTCATCTCTTTTATTATGTAAATTAGTTTTAATTGGTTGGGTTCCAATGTCTATGTTTGTCTTGGTTTTTTTTTCTAGTAGCCTTTAAGTATTGACAATGTACCTGTCTGAATATTACCTTTGTAATAACAAAACAGATGTGATGTACAATAAAGAATTGTCATTTGTCATTTGTCATTTGCGTGCAGCATAACTTAGGCAAAAACTTTCAAGCATAGTCTTTAGAATCGGTAGCTTAAATGCATGCTTATAATACAATTAACAATCATTTTAATTACTTTCTGGCATGAGCAATGTGTCTGCCATGGCCGATCTTCCCAACCCGGCTGATATTTCCGCCACTAATGTTTACAACGCAGCCGATCTGCTTGACGCGATTAATGTTTCTGCTGCATACGATCTTCCCCACAAGATTGAAATTTCTTCCGCGGTCTATTATTCTGATACAGTTGATCTATCTGACGTGATCAATATTTCTGCCTCGACCGATCTTTCGGACATTGTCGCTAATATTTCTACAGCGTCCGTGTCCTTTTTGTGACAATGTCACACTATCGCGGCACGTTGTTCTACTTTGGTCCAAGAGGCCTAGGATTAATAGAAACTTTAAGTAATGTACTAGGCTAAGCTTAAGTTTACCAAGATTAAAATCGAAACAGCATGTTTTATTATTGAAATTTTAACCACAATAGAAGACGGTTAGGATCTACTAGTCCATATTGTTAAATATCTTTATAAAATTTGGACGAAATGGTTTTTTTTCGTATACCGTATTCTAAGAAAACTTAGTTTTATACTTTGAGGGAACACAAACATTATGTTTTATAAACAAAATAGGCTGACTCGTTGTTAAACTATTTGATATTTTTTTTACACAGGTACTGACTATTTTTGAAACACATGCCCACATTTTACATTCTGTCAGTGGAGAGGTGGTGGGAGGAAATTACACATATTACAGTTTGATGTATAAAGGCCCCATCACACTATATCTGTATTCAACGTGAGTATTAATCAGTAGTTTATTCTTGTTTGGCTGCTTTTAATAATTTAACATATAGGCTACTTGTATCATGATAGATTAGTGCAAACTTTGGAAATGTAATTGTTAAGCATATACAGATTATTTATTAGTACCGTAATTTATTTCTTCACCTAGCCTACCTACTTTTTGCATAATTATTACCTCAGCTAACCAACCTATTATTAGCTTACTGGATAAGCTGCATCTAGCCAAGTGCACAAACTTTATTTCAATTTACTTGTACGCTCCAAATCCTTGCATGTCAGTTTCTGTATTATCAGTATCAGCAATTATTTTTTACCTTTTGTACAGTTATTTAAACTTTCATGTTTTATTCTTATTTCTTATTGTTCTTTATACCTTTTTAATGTATGTTTGCATGTAACATTTTACCCATTTTGGCAATTGTTAATTTTAGTCTTGGCTGCTATATAAAAAATTCGTGTAATCTTTCGTGAAAATTAAATAAATAAATTACCTCGTCGCAGAAGACCTGCGTACTCAGCAAATTTCCAATAAGAAAATATTCTTGTGTCCTCCAACAAAGAAATTTGTGATTATGTAATAAATATAATCCTAACAATAAAATAATATATTTATTTCTAAGGTGATTCTAGTTGATAGTACACCTGGCACATGTTGGGAATGGCATCTGAGTTAACTCTGGAGCCAATCACCATGTGTTCTAGTGAACCAAGTTCCCAAGCTACTGGTATAGGTAATCGTTAATGGAATGTCTGGTGGTCCCATGTGGCAGAAACCCTAATACACCAAGTTTCGCTATAAGTATTGTGACTTTATAGATTAGAATGTGGTCAGCTGCAAACATTTATGCTAGCGTGTTGACTTCAACGTTTAAATGCTGAAGGACACTCATGATAAAGCTTTGTCAGACTATTGGTGTAAAAAAATTCAGTATATAACCTTTTGGTAATCTAACATTTTTAGTAATCCGACATCATCTCGGTTCCGTAACTGTCGGACTGTTGGGAGACAATTAAATTACAATCTTCAGTTCCAAAGGGTGGTCACCGTTAGGGTGTCAAACCACAACCATCTCACGCGAGCAGGAGGAGCGGCACAAACACCTGCCACTCATGGTTACATGGCTGGTACCTAGCCGACCACCCCACCCTAGAAGAGCCGCAGTATACGTTAAGAAAAATTGGATTTGTCTTTTATTTGTTCTATTAAGTAATGAAAAGTTTTTTAAATTTAAGGTAAACACATTAAAGACTTTTTTTTAAGGTACAGGCCTAGTGCTTAAACACATTATTTCATAAAAATAAAGATGAGTTTGATTTTTAATATTTAGTTTTGATACTTAAAGTTTTTTTTCAGTTATGGGGATGCAGACTTATATGTTTCTCAGTTTGTAAACAAGCCTTCGTATGATCCAGAAAATTACTGTTTGCAGTCTTCTACTTGTGGATTAGACGTTGTTCATATACCGAAAAGGTGAGTATGTACAGACAAAAAATTGCAGGTGTACAACAGTAAAACCCACCAACTCTATTTCTGATAACTCGACACTCCAGATTTCTATTTCTGGACACCTCTATAGGCACTTACAATGTTCGACTATACACCGCTCAATGATTTTTAAACTGCTATTCCTCTCCAAACAAGTAGAACAATTTTAAGACAAAAATGCATTGAACAATCAGTAAAATTAACTAATATTTTATAGCCTAGCCATGTTAGGCCTTGTATAGCCTAAAATGTTGTTGGGTGACAATTTATAACACAAAAGAAAATAAATGGAAGAGTTTATTTGTTCAATTTGTTGTTCTTTTTTTAACTTCAATGTATTGAGGTTTTGCAGTCAAAACTTCGATATATAGATATTCTTTGGTTGTGCATTGGCATTGGCATTCAGTATAGCAAACTTTGCTATATTGAAGTTATTTTTGTTAATCCCTCCATATATTGACATAGAAATAACATTGAACTGAAGGTAGGTGCAAGATAATGGGCTAACTTCTTACACTGAGGAGTTTGATATATCAAGGTTCCAATCTACTTTTATGTGTGCCCATTTTTATCTGCAATTAGGTGTTCACTATTTGTCAGTGCTCTGACAGCTCTGTTGTTTACTAAAAAACATAAAGAAGCATAATTAATCTCTTAATTTGTTACTGTATATTAAATTACACAGTTAAGTGGTTAAGTATTTATCAATTAATAGGTGACATGCTGTTTTATAACTGGGCTTAACCCACCGACAACCAAATTACTGCCAATTCTTTTTCTTAATAGCTTACTTTTAGAAAATTGTTATTTATTTAATTTTTTTTTATTATTTGCAGATTAAAATAATCTTCAAGTTACCTGTTGACTTTTGGAGTTATAAAATATTTACTGTTGAAGAGAAAAAATTTCAAAACTAAACTAAATCAGTTTTTTAAAGGAAGTATATTTTATGATAGGAACTACTTTTTAATTTTAGTGTTAACATCAGTTGATTTTGTTTTGATTTAAACGATCTGTGTACATTGTTAGCATTAAGTGTAGATTAGTTTGATGAAGTCTATTGCTCTGTATTTGACACTTAAAGACCAATAAAAATTTATTGAATCTAATATTATTTTGATCTCCGCTATTAAAATCTTAGAAAAAGATTATCTTACCAAAGAAAGCAAATAATACTTTCTAATTTATTTTTCAGTTTCAAAAGACCAGTGGGTATTGCTGTGTATGGTCATCCATCCCATGAAGTAAGCGAGTACTATTTAGACGTAGTATACAGACAAAATAAAGACATTTACGTTTTTGAAGAAGAAGACGAAAACTCATACTTTGCAGAGGAGCAAATAGAAGAACAAGTGGAAGGTGATCAAATAACCGAAGAGGTATAATTATTGTTCATAATGATTTGAAGTTTATTTTCAGATGAATTTGTCATCAATGATTGTTGAAGGTCGTGAATAAACTGGCTATATTTACATCAAAGTTAATTAACTTTGTTTAGTAAAGGAAATGGCAATGAGGCTAAATATTTTCTTTTCTTTATGTAATAAAATGCTCTTCAAACTTTCATATTTGATCACTCCAATCTCAATTTTTTTATTCCAACAGGTTAGTTATTATCATATAAAATAATTGATACAAAGTGGATGGAAAATATCTTTATATTTAATTTGATACATGTAGTGTTAGTGTTAAGTTATTCACTGAGAATATGCCAAGCGGTCTTTCATCCTCAATTTTGGTAGTGTAATAACATTATCTTATCATATAATCCATCAAAAAATGTAGAAAACATTTATTGGTGAACTAGACATAACTCTCTTGATATCTCGTACAGAATTTTTTAGAAACATGGTAACAACAACTTGTTCATTAAGGATGATTTAAAATTTTTATTTCAGGATAAGGAAAAAGGAGAGGAAGAAGCGGGTGGGTTTATAACTGCGCTTCTTTGGACTTTCCTTAATATTTTAGTGGAGGTTTTGTTTTTATGACATCTAAGCCATGTTGGAATACGAAAATCAAATGTTCCTGGATGTTCTGCATGAAGATGGATTGCTGATCGCTGCCCGGTAAGTATTCCAGTAAAGGTAATGCCTAATAAACTCAATAAGATGAATAAGTTTTTGTTTGTTAATAAGTTGATTCTTACATTCAGTGGTTTGCATGCCCACATGAGTATTGGTCTACTTCCAGTCTATAATTTCCTCTTTTTCTTAGTTTTATTTATTTTTCAGCTTCTCAGAGCTAAAGATATAAAAGTTAAATTTGGCTTTAATTTTATTTATTATTAAAGGTTTTATGCAGAGTTAAGAAGAGTAGTTGAATTGACGAGTCTTTCATCTTTCATTTTTAATTCATGTGTCACAAAACCTCCCTTTTTAGGTTTTTTTTGGAATAAGGCTATTCTAGTGTATGCAGTGTTTTCATTATAGAATGGTGTATTTTTAACTCTATTTGAATCAGTTATGAGACAAATTAAAATTTACATTTAATGGCACTACATCTACATCTAGTATATTACATCTAGTAGACCAACCATTTTGTTTATATACATTATGTCTCTATTTTTACTATGGTCCTGTACCTCATATTTACAAAAATGTTTTCTTCATTCATCTCGTTTGGAAAACTATAGACTCAATGGATAAAAACATCCTGTTTGGGCTAATGGATTTAACCAAAATGACAATTTGGTAGTTTTAGGAGTCTGCGGTCCCCAAAATTTTTTTGTCGGGCTGGGCCAGTAATTTTACAGGCTAAACTCCAGTTGGCTCAAACTTTATGAATTCATTATTTTTCGTTGACCAAATGTCAATAGAATGATTAAACAGCTCTTCCATTTGATTGAACAAACAGAAACTCTAGTTTTCAGAAAATAACAATATGATTGTAATTAGCGACAGCCAGATCGAATAAGAAACCACGACCAACTCTGAAGTGGACAAAAAATTCTGAGGTGGTCCATAGTTTGGCATTCGGTTGCCGGCACGAAAACATTGTAGTTATTTTACTTTTAGTTGTTTATTTCTAGCGTGCTCACCCACTCACTATTGGGAAAATCATGACAATAAATTCTAAGCAAAAGGACTGATCTATTATTCAGCGATCGATTGTTTGGTGTCCGGTAGGTTGAAGAATTTATTAATTTATTCCAGTGATAAGACCATGATTAGGCTTACTACTGTAAGAATCCAAACCAATTGACTTAAAAAAACAAATTATGGCTCAATTTTTCATTGAACATTTACAAGTTAAATAAAATATTAACTAAAGTTGTATGAAACTCCATTTTGTAGATAGATGGAATTCAAAAGTAACTTAAACAGCACAAGTTTGTCAGATCTGCAGTCAGTGGAAGTCAGAGAAAGTCAGGGAATTGAAATCTGGTCAAATAAAGTCTAAAAGCTTCAATTTCTTTAAGTGTTAGGGAAAAATCTTGAAATTTAAAATTTTAATTCTATAGAAAAATTACAAAATTTTTTTTGCGAATACCGTACCTTGTATGCCTTTGTTCATTGGGCTACTGATTAATGATCCAAACAAATGAATCAGGTGATCTTTGTCAGTAAGAAAGCTACATCGCATACCACATCACACACCACATTTACCTTTCAGTCATATTGAACTTTTATGCCAAGTTAAATCGTTAAATCACGATTGCATCGCTAAATCGATTAACAATTTAACGATTGCATTGTCAAATCACGTCATGTGTTGTGTCACAGTGGGCTGCGTTTGGAGAGCGTGGTGGCGAACCTGATGAAGGTTTACTGCGACCCTGGCAACCTAGTGCTGGTGCTGGGGGCGACGTCGCGCGAGGAGGAGTGGTTCGTCACGGAGCTGCAGACGCAGGGGGTCACGCCACTGCCACGGGTCATCACAGCCGACAACACCAACACCGACAGGTCGGACGATGCTTGTGGGAGAAAATAAAAAATAAATCAGGAAGTGGAGTATCGATAAACTCTGTTACTCTGAACCTCGCTACTTCAGAAATTCACTTATTCTCAACACATTGATTTTACAACCACTTCTCTATATTTTTATCGTTAGTGACAAACTTATTTACAATCTCTGATCGGTATTTGCCTGCAATTTAATAGGGTTTCACAACCAGGAACCACTTTACCTCGTTCCGATAGCATTGATTGCCGATATATGCCATAGTGTACGGCAGGAGTAATATCAATATTCATGAACTCCGCGTATTCAGAAAACCTCGCTTGACCGAATGTTGCTGATGTAGGGGTTGATAGAGGTAAGAAGAAAGAGTTAAAGTGTATTCACCCTAGTTCGGTTTGGTGATTTAGTCTTTTATATATACTATTGAAAAGAAATTGAACTGTTATCAAAACTAAATATACCGGCTGTTCATAGACTACTAAAGTGTTTTCAAGACCACATTTGGGGACGTCCCTTAAGAGTCTGCAGTACCTACGCCATTTTAGTATTTTGTCCCATAAAAACAATGTTAAATTTAAAACATTACTGTGAGTTTGTTTTTCGTCTGAAAATTACAAACTTCATGTCATTTTAAATGTTACCATAGTGTCTTTCATTTGACGTGATTGAAAATTAATTAAAAAATTTATCTATTCGAATAACGAATAAAAAACCAATGTATATTATCACCATTTTTAAACCATGTTAAATCATTTTTAGGAGGTTTATTAAAAAACAATCCATGTCACATGAACTGCCATACCACTATATTGTGAACATATTCAAGTTTCATATGAATCCGATGCAAGATTATCGAGATAAAGTGTTTTAAGGACAGCTATAATTAACATTGTTCTTATGGGACAAAAAATCAAGATGGCGGAGGTACAGCAAACTCTTAACCTTAGAGCTGTATATACAAATTTCTTGAACTATGTCATGGAATACAGTTCCATCATCATAAGGGCCTTAGAATTCAGAGAAGTTGGCGACAAACCTGTCCTCAAAGTGTCAAATATGTCAAAAGTTATTGCATTTTAAAATTTTGTTAAAATGATTTGAATGCCAAATTTGAACACGTGCAATTTTTAAACACTTAATCATTTTGAAGTCTTGTTCATGGCGTTGTTATCTACTAATTAAGATTTAATATTTTCTTCTAACTTATCATGGACTGTCCTCCAGAAAAACCGAAAATGGATGGAAAACGCCATCACAAAAATTAAATTAGTCAAGTTCTCAACTACTTTCTTACAACAGAATCGCCATTTGCTATTAAAACATAAACTTACCTAATCTTTAAACAGCATTAAAACCAGATAAAATCACCACCCGTGTGTGTCGGCTGCGCAGGGAGAAGGTCTACCTGGAGGGGGGAGTGCTGATGGTCTCCGCCCGGATTCTGGTGGTGGACCTTCTCAAGCGTCGCGTGCCCGTCGCCCATGTGACCGGCTTCATCGTCCTGCGAGCGCACAAGATACTCGAGTCCTGCCAAGAGGCCTTTGCGCTCCGGCTCTACCGCCAGGACAACAAAGTAGGTCTTTTAACCGTTTCCTCACTCATTGACGGAACTGTTTCTGTAACCATCCCTTAGTGTGCTCATGTTAATTTGCTTTTAAGTTCAAACCAACATTTCCTTTACGTTCCAGCTTTGATATTCACTCTTGCCTTTCACATATATTTAATATTTGTTACGAGCTGTATACGCTTTTATTATAAACAGCCCAACATTGTACATTATTGTATGAAACAAAGATAAACTGCCTTAATTTTTCCTGTAACTTTTTTAAGCTCAGCTTACCATTCACTGACATTCAACAATACATTACAGCTCTCAAGAAACAGCTTATCCTACTTTTGACAAATCAAATTTCACATGTTCATTATGTGGAGTTATTGCAGCATTATAGTGGGTGGTCTTTTTTGCTGATTCTTATGTAAAACAATTTTATCTTAAAGCTAAGTGGATGGTGTACATAAATAAATCGTGGTTTTTATAATGTAATAAGGTTTTCTGTTACTGACTTCATAATAAAATTTAGATTCGATTTTTGTAATTTAGTTGCTCATTAACTACTAGGTTTTATTTTTTTTTTTTTCGAGTGATGTTGGAATTAGTTTGAAATTGTTAAATAAGAGGACACAATTTTTAAATAACTTAAGTATAAAAATTCTTTAATAATAAGTTTATACTATTATTATGTAGTAGCCTATTTCATGTTGTTTGTTTGTTGCAGACAGGGTTCATAAAAGCATTCTCTTCATCCCCAGAATCATTCACCGTGGGTTTTGCCAAAGTAGATAGAATTATGAAATCCTTATTCGTCAAAAACTTATTCCTCTGGCCGCGTTTTCACGCAACTGTCAACTCTAGCCTCGAAAACCGAAAGGTACATTAATTATAACAAAAGGTTATACATAGTACACATACATACATAGTACACACATTAGTGATATTTGAAATTAACTGCAGATTGAGCTGTGTATAATTACTATTCCTATTCTTTCACAAGTCTATTAGACAAAAAAATACTCTGCCAAAGATTTTATTTATTTTTATCTAACTATCTCATACTAAAAGGTTTTAAATATGAAAAGTTGTCCCAGGACAACTTTAAAACTGGTTTATACTAGTTGCGAAGTTGACGTTGGGTACAGCAAACAAAGTTGTCATAACACTGTGGTAAGTCTGTTGGCTGTCCACTATGACAATTTCCCTTCCTTCATAATCCATTCATGTTCAAGACAGCGGCGGGGGAGGGGGGGGGGGTTGAGGAATGCACTGGGCATGGAAACCCCTAGCTGGAACATGAGTGGACAATCCATTGGTTGGCCGTTTGGAGGGCAGAGCGGACCGTTGTCACAGTACAAGGGGTTTGGCGGTCTGATGTCCCGTTTCTCACCCTTTCTCTACCTTCAATATCCCATCTTCCGGGGGCTTGCGCAAAATGCCTATTAGAGGCAGATGTGCTTACTGGTTCGGCTGGTGTCTCCTTATCCTCCAATAACAACAACAACATATGAAAAGTTCCCAATAAAATATATTTTTACAAAAATGCAGTTTCTCAAAAAAATTGTTGTCATTTGCAAAAAAAAAAAAAAAAAAAAATGTAATAATAGTAAGTGAGAGAACTGTTTTTGTAGTCCTACCTTCAGTAATAATTAGTAGAAATAATTATTATTGATTATCCACCTATAGAGCTTTTGTCTTCTATCTCACCCTATATACACTTGTTCACATGCAGGTAATTTTATCATAACATTTAATATTTCACAGGCATTGGTTGTAGAACTTCACGTGCCCCTTACTCCTTTAATGTCAGCGATTCAGACAGCTGTGTTGGATATTGTGCATTTCTGCGTTAAAGAAATCAAGAGGCTAAATCCTTCGGTAAGAATTTTTCTTGTAACTAAATTAAATTCTCAGTGACTATTTAAAAATGTGTAGATAAGCTTTTTTTGTTACAGTAATGTTGAAATAAGATCGAACTAAGTCCAATATCATAGATATAAAACTATACAGTGATTTTGAAGAGTATCAAGAGTTCATGCAGTATTATAAGTGTTATTATTTTAATCTACTAGTGCCTTAAAATTTTTTGAACTCAAGGTGTCTACTGGGTCTTCAAGTCCTTAAAATCTTAGTCTCATGCCTCTTTTAAATGGTAGACTTCCAGAAAATTTTGCTGTTAATTTCATATTTATTGATGGAAAGAATTATTGTAGTTTTACAGTACCGTGGATAATTTTAACTAAAGACTTATGAAATATTGTCATTTTACAACTGCCATAACATTGCTTCAGCTGGAAACAGACACTATATCGGTGGAAAACGCTCTGTCGAAGACTTTCCATAAGCTGCTTCAACTACAACTGGACCCTATCTGGCACCAGCTCAGCGGCAACACCAAGCAGCTGCTGTCAGATCTCAAGATACTGCGCTCCGTCATCACGTGAGTAACTGATACTTGGTTGTAACTGTGACTATAGCTTATAGTGACCAACAAGCAACATATCCACAAGCTGTTACAACTACAACTGGACCCTATCTGGCACCAGCTCAGCGGCAACACCAAGCAGCTGCTGTCAGATCTCAAGATACTGCGCTCTGTCATCACATGAGTAACTGATACTTGGTTGTAACTGTGACTATAGCTTATAGTGACCAACACGCAACATATCCACAAGCTGTTACAACTACAACTGGACCCCATCTGGCACCAGCTCAGCGGCAACACCAAGCAGCTGCTGTCAGATCTCAAGATACTGCGCTCTGTCATCACGTGAGTAACTGATACTTGGTTGTAACTGTGACTATAGCTTATAGTGACCAACACGCAACATATCCACAAGCTGTTACAACTACAACTGGACCCCATCTGGCACCAGCTCAGCGGCAACACCAAGCAGCTGCTGTCAGATCTCAAGATACTGCGCTCTGTCATCACGTGAGTAACTGATACTTGGTTGTAACTGTGACTATAGCTTATAGTGACCAATACGCAACATATCCACAAGCTGTTACAACTACAACTGGACCCTATCTGGCACCAGCTCAGCGGCAACACCAAGCAGCTGCTGTCAGATCTCAAGATACTGCGCTCCGTCATCACGTGAGTAACTGGTACTTGGTTGTAACTGTGACTATAGCTTATAGTGACCAACAAGCAACATATCCACAAGCTGTTACAACTACAACTGGACACTATCTGGCACCAGCTCAGCGGCAACACCAAGCAGCTGCTGTCAGATCTCAAGATACTGCGCTCTGTCATCACGTGAGTAACTGATACTTGGTTGTAACTGTGACTATAGCTTATAGTGACCAACAAGCAACATATCCACAAGTTGTTACAACTACAACTGGACCCCATCTGGCACCAGCTCAGCGGCAACACCAAGCAGCTGCTGTCAGACCTCAAGATACTGCGCTCTGTCATCACGTGAGTAACTGATACTTGGTTGTAACTGTGACTATAGTTTATAGTGATAAACACGCAACATATCCACAAGCTATTACAACTACAACTGGACCCCATCTGGCACCAGCTCAGCGGCAACACCAAGCAGCTGCTTTCAGATCTCAAAATACTGCGCTCCGTCATCACGTGAGTAACTGATACTCGGTTATAACTGTGACTATAGTTTATAGTGATAAACACGCAACATATCCACAAGCTATTACAACTACAACTGGACCCCATCTGGCACCAGCTCAGCGGCAACACCAAGCAGCTGCTGTCAGATCTCAAGATACTGCGCTCCGTCATCACGTGAGTAACTGATACTCGGTTGTAACTGTGACTATAGTTTATAGTGATAAACACGCAACATATCCACAAGCTATTACAACTACAACTGGACCCCATCTGGCACCAGCTCAGCGGCAACACCAAGCAGCTGCTTTCAGATCTCAAAATACTGCGCTCCGTCATCACGTGAGTAACTGATACTCGGTTGTAACTGTGACTGTAGCTTGTAGTGACCAACACGCAACATATCCACAAGCTATTACAACTACAACTGGACCCCATCTGGCACCAGCTCAGCGGCAACACCAAGCAGCTGCTGTCAGATCTCAAGATACTGCGCTCCGTCATCACGTGAGTAACTGATACTTGGTTGCAACTGTGACTATAGCTTTTAGTGACCAACACGCAACATATCCACAAGCTGTTACAACTACAACTGGACCCCATATGGCACCAGCTCAGCGGCAACACCAAGCAGCTGCTGTCAGACCTCAAGATACTGCGCTCCGTCATCACGTGAGTAACTGATACTTGGTTGTAACTGTGACTATAGCTTATAGTGACCAACACGCAGCATATCCACAAGCTGTTACAACTACAACTGGACCCCATATGGCACCAGCTCAGCGGCAACACCAAGCAGCTGCTGTCAGATCTCAAGATACTGCGCTCCGTTATCACGTGAGTAACTGATACTCGGTTGCCACTGTGACTATAGCTTGTTGTGACCAACACGCAACATACCCACAAGCTGTTACAACTACAACTGGACCCCATATGGCACCAGCTCAGCGGCAACACCAAGCAGCTGCTGTCAGATCTCAAGATACTGCGCTCTGTCATCACGTGAGTAACTGATACTTGGTTGTAACTGTGACTATAGCTTATAGTGACCAACAAGCAACATATCCACAAGTTGTTACAACTACAACTGGACCCCATCTGGCACCAGCTCAGCGGCAACACCAAGCAGCTGCTGTCAGACCTCAAGATACTGCGCTCTGTCATCACGTGAGTAACTGATACTTGGTTGTAACTGTGACTATAGTTTATAGTGATAAACACGCAACATATCCACAAGCTATTACAACTACAACTGGACCCCATCTGGCACCAGCTCAGCGGCAACACCAAGCAGCTGCTTTCAGATCTCAAAATACTGCGCTCCGTCATCACGTGAGTAACTGATACTCGGTTATAACTGTGACTATAGTTTATAGTGATAAACACGCAACATATCCACAAGCTATTACAACTACAACTGGACCCCATCTGGCACCAGCTCAGCGGCAACACCAAGCAGCTGCTGTCAGATCTCAAGATACTGCGCTCCGTCATCACGTGAGTAACTGATACTCGGTTGTAACTGTGACTATAGTTTATAGTGATAAACACGCAACATATCCACAAGCTATTACAACTACAACTGGACCCCATCTGGCACCAGCTCAGCGGCAACACCAAGCAGCTGCTTTCAGATCTCAAAATACTGCGCTCCGTCATCACGTGAGTAACTGATACTCGGTTGTAACTGTGACTGTAGCTTGTAGTGACCAACTCGCAACATATCCACAAGCTATTACAACTACAACTGGACCCCATCTGGCACCAGCTCAGCGGCAACACCAAGCAGCTGCTGTCAGATCTCAAGATACTGCGCTCCGTCATCACGTGAGTAACTGATACTTGGTTGCAACTGTGACTATAGCTTTTAGTGACCAACACGCAACATATCCACAAGCTGTTACAACTACAACTGGACCCCATCTGGCACCAGCTCAGCGGCAACACCAAGCAGCTGCTGTCAGACCTCAAGATACTGCGCTCCGTCATCACGTGAGTAACTGATACTTGGTTGTAACTGTGACTATAGCTTATAGTGACCAACACGCAGCATATCCACAAGCTGTTACAACTACAACTGGACCCCATATGGCACCAGCTCAGCGGCAACACCAAGCAGCTGCTGTCAGATCTCAAGATACTGCGCTCCGTTATCACGTGAGTAACTGATACTCGGTTGCCACTGTGACTATAGCTTGTTGTGACCAACACGCAACATACCCACAAGCTGTTACAACTACAACTGGACCCCATATGGCACCAGCTCAGCGGCAACACCAAGCAGCTGCTGTCAGACCTTAAGATACTGCGCTCCGCCATCACGTGAGTAACTGATACTCGGTAGTAACTGTCACTATAGCTCGAAGTAACCAAAACGCAACATATCCATAAGCTACTACAAACCATAAAATAATTTTGAGTCATGCATGGCTTTTGATTCAACTGAGTCCAATGGGTTTGAAAACAATTCGAAATGCCTGTGATTTTTTAGTTATTTTGTTTATTTATTTATTTTTGAGGTTGTTTTTTGCAAGAATCAACTGTTGTCAAATCAAATTAAAATATATTTGCTCATAATTTGTACAAGTTTTACAGACTTAAACTGATTAGTAACAAGTTACACGTTTTCACGGCAGGACGCTGACCCAGAGCGACGCTGTGCGGCTGCAGGCGCTACTGCTGACCCTCCGCAGCTCCGAGTACGCCAAGCGCTGCTCCGGCTGGATCCTGCTGGACTCTGCGGAGACACTCTTCGTGTCCGCTAAGCGGCGGCTGTACAACAGCAAACAAGGTGTGTGCCACTGATCACGAGAACTAACAAACGAGCAAGTATAAAGTATATCTTTAAAATTTAAAACAATTTTCTCACTCTCTCACATTGAATGAAATAAAATACCTGAATTGAGATTTAGAACCTCTTCACAGGCTAGATTTGCAACTGGTAGATTGCTAAGGCAATTACCTGTTCATACTAAAAGCTGCATAAGTTTTTTTTTTTTTTTCAAACAAAGATTTGCTTCAATTTCAAACTCTTCCATGAGTAAACAAATTCACTTTTAATTTCCATAAACCAATAGGTGGTACAGTACACTCTCGTTCATCGGACTCGGCAACATCGGAACTCCGCTTCATCGGAACTGAAAATCTAAACATTATTAATTTATTTTCTTATGAAATAAATAATTTTTCCGTTTTAGCGCCTTCAATTTAAATTCGTTCTATACGCAAAACAGTGAAGTATCACATTTTGCATCAAAAGTCATCAGGCGTTTTCCATAATGTGTACCCATTGATGTGATTTACGAGGCCGTGGAGTATTAGCACAAAAATAGAAAGAGGAAGGGGGCAGGAAGTGAACAATACATCTGCTCCGACCGCTTTCCAAACTGTCATTCAGTCTGTCTCGCGTCGCGACTGCACCTGTGTTACGTGGAAGTCAGTTAACTGCTGGAATATGAGTGGAATATGAGAATAAAGATTGTGGATCTTTATTTCCTGCGTTGTTTTTAGTCCTATAGGTTCATTGTTACCATGTTCAAAGTTTGAGTGCCTTATTTTCATAAAATCTCTTGTGTTATCTCAAAAACAAGAGTGAATACAATCACGATCAGTCACCGTACGGACGGAAATAATGACTCACGACGGACTCCGCTTCATCGGAAATTTTTGACATCCGAACCGGCCATCCGCCACATTAGTTCCGATGACCGTGAGTGTACTGTATGAGTTGGTGAAATGACTCAGGATATTTTGTAAATTATATCATTATTGATTAAAATCTTAATAGTGTAATTTATGTATAGTTACCAAGTATTTTATCTTGAGATGAACTGAGTGTAGGCCTATCATGGTCAATAATATATTTTTAGACACTTATTTATCCCACCAGTAAAAAAATGAAATTACAAACAAAATCTTTTACAGCATTTGAAATAACTTTTATGCATGGGACAATAGTTTAAAACATATTTTTTATGTCTGATTTGTCCTGAATACCTAATTCAAGCTAAGTACACAAGATAGCTTTTTGTAAATAAATTCAACATCTAATGTTTTCCAATTTGTACGTTTTTTCCTTTTACATACAGTCCAATATAGAAACTTCAATCAAGGACTGAAAGAATAAAGTAGCAAAATTCGTTCCTTTAAAAGTATTCATAATGATGCATCTCCGTCACGTCCGATGAGCTGACAGCTGTCGTGGTTGCAGAGGTGTTGCCCGAAGTAAGTCCCAAGTGGGAGACCCTGACGGAGGTGTTGAAGGAGATCCACCGGGACTCGGACGGCTCCAGCCAGACAGTGCTGATCCTGGTGGAGACTTTCGCTACCTGCAAACAGCTCAAACAAGTGCGTACACCGTTCGATACTCATCATCTAACTGCTACGTTTTTGAACCAAAACAGCTTAAGTGTCATCAGCTGTCGTTTAGATCAGTGTTTCTCAACTGGTGGTACGCTAGAGCATTTCAGGTAGTACGCAAAGGGCAAAGGAGGAAATAAAAAATTAAATACATGGAAAAAAATACTGTTTCCGGTCTACGACGTGACAACGACTTCTGTTTTGGTCAGCGAAATTCATTCTGCTTTACAACTCATTTCCACTTAGTTTTGAGAGCCACCAAAAGGTACACTACCTTTGCATATAGCTAAAGCAATGTCATACCAACTTAGGAAAGTAATTTTTAAGACTCCCGTTTGCCGAGCATATTTGTATCAACGAATAATGATTTTGTGTTCAGTACTCCTCTGGGTTATCCATAATCTTGAATTGTTTTAAGTTCAAGATTTACCTTGAACTATTCAAGTTATGAGACACGCTCTCCAGAAATCATGAAACTTTAAGGGAAATTTATTTGGTCGTTATCCACAGAGAATTTTAGGTTAATCACTTGGTGACACTGGAACACATGCTGTGTATTCGTCAATGTATAAAAACCAATAAGTGTAGGCATCCCATGTAAACATTTTAGTAATACCTCCGAGGTAATTAAAATGCTGCTAGGATTACTTCTCCAAATAACCAAGAGAAGCGCTATTTCCACCTCTTAAAATGTAATAAATCAGCGTATTTGTTAACACAAAATCTAAACAATAAAAAATGTTTTCATTCAACCAATCAGCATAATCCTAAAATAAAAATAAAATCCTATGGTGCTATCTGTGTTTTGTATTTCCGCGTTTTCATTTTTCCATAAAGAAATCATGTTATTTGGTTCTATGTATATATTCGTTGAGATCTGTCAAAATAGTTTGCGTCGTGACAGTTATTTGTTCATGTGTAGATGTAGAGTGCGGAAACACAAGTAAATTTTCTCTTGTGTGTAGAAATTTTCTTAGTACTGTTGTATTGTATCGAGTGTAGAGTAGTTTTGTGTGTGGTGGCTCAAGCTGTACTGTATCCCTAGGGGGGGGGGGGGGGGGGGGGAGTTATGAATTTGGGTGGTACGATAAAAATTTGAAAAGCACCAGGAGGTACGCAGACACAAAAAGGTTGAGAACACTGGATTAGATGTGTCTGTCTCCTAATCTCCACCTGCCCAACTGAGCCTAACTTAAATGATCTTGTAGGTGTGAAACCATACAATATACCATATCAAATCCAGTAGATATCAAACCAGGGTGGTGTCGGATTAGTAAAAATATTGAAAATATTGGACCAGTAGAAGAAGTCAATATAAACACCTTGGAGATGGATTTACTCATCTAGATCATGTGATATCATGATCGGGGACCACGGAAAAGTGGCTGATAGCAATTAAATGACATTAAACGCCCTCAAATATCTATCGAACATTGAATTATAGTTTATCATTTTAAAAATTTAACAGCAAAAAGTGGCCGCAAAAGTTTTGCTCCAATTTTCCTAAATTCCTTATAATATTGAAAATGAGGCCATGAAAAGTGTTGGAAATAGCGATTAGCGTAGTCTTAAATGTATCAATGCTACATTAGAGAGGAGTTACTTTAATTACAAGTCCTCTCAACGTTATTGATTTACTTTGAATCAGTACAATTTTGCTGATATGAATTCCAGCTATTGATGTATGAACATTTTTGGTTTCAAAATTAGAAGAAAAGTAAGAAAGTTGACTTTTTTATCAAACACATCTGATCTGTGCAGTATTGCTTTCAACCGCAGTAGATATCTGTAATTAAATGACAATGCTTTCAAGGTAGGCCTATGTTTTCATTCCACAGTTCGTTGGAATTCAGTTTTTAGTTTTTACTAATTGTAATAACCCTGCAATGTCACTCCTATCATACATGAAAGTAAAATTAACAGCCGATGGATGACCTCTTATATTTGATTTATTTTTAATTATTTGATGAAGGAAAGAACAATTGTTCTGTCATTATTACTGCTGAAGTCATAATTTATCAACATTACAGACATCTCAAAATTTAGACCTACTGAAGTTGTATATGGTCTTGTTCCAGTATTTGACTAAAGGAGGGCCAGCTATGCTGCAAGAATTGTACAAGAAGTTACTCAGCAAGAAGGCTGGTTCGTCTGCCAGCGAACCTCTTCAGGTGGAAAACTTGGACGATGACGACGATGATGGAAACGTCTTTACTTTTACACAGAAGGCCACAGATGATAATAACACCACATACACTGAGTGCACTCAGGTATGGGCTGAGGCTCATTTTATACCAATAAAATCTTGCTTTTATATATTTGCTCTTACTTCTTTAGTTTTGGCAGGCTCAGATCATATTTCATAGCCACTGCATCCATTTATGGGCACCCTATAGTTGTAGGGGATGTAATGTGACACGGTGGCCGAAATAACAACACAAAGTAAATTATACTAATTATTTTATTACAACAACGGAACTGCTATTCACATTACAATACAATAGTGAGAGACAAATAGAAGCATTTACATGAAATGATGTACAATTCACGACAGCTAATATACAACGACCGAGAACTATCAGTTACAGCTTAGAGTTAATTCAGATTCAGATTCAGAATTTCTTTATTCATAGCATTACAAAGTAAATACATAGAATAGCGTCACACATAAGCAACTAATATTACTTATTGTATTTGAACTGAACTAATTTTTTAACAAACTAAATGTATTTAGAAAATTTTAATGTTTTCTTTCACAAGTTCAATATCTATGTAGAACGTCCAAATAAAACGGTCTAAGATACATAAAATGGTACATGATATGGAGCCGAGCCCTCAAGGAAATTCCGAAAAGGCGCATAAAGCTTTATTTATTAAGTATTGCTTTAGTTTGTTTTAAAAAGAATTAAAATTCTGTATATTTTTTATTTCATTTGGCAGTTTCTTAAAAAAATGTTTCCCCATGTAACTTGTCTTTTTAGTATAGAATTCCAGGTTGTGCCGATCCATGATAATTTTATTCCTCGTGTTATATTTTTGATTTGTTTTGAACAGAGTATCGGTTTCGTATTCTTTAACATATTTTATTGTTTCAAATATATATAGACTTTAAACAGTAAGAATTTTAAATTGGGTAAAAAGATGTTTGACTGAATCAGTGTTTTTACTACTGGGGAAGATGATATGACCGAGCTTCACCCGTCCTTGGGCCGAAGCCCCGATTGGTGGTTATGTTAATTAATTCGAAGCTACACGCGGACTGACTATAGACAGCTGCTCTTCTGTCCACCACTTCTCCCCTCCAGGGAGAGGGAAGCTGCTCACATGCTCACTATCACCGTCCATTGCTGCCCCACGCGGCTAAAATCAACATAACTAGCATTGGTTGCGCAGTTGGTTTGGTTTGCCATGGAATAGGACCGATCTTCGTCAGCGCATTCCAGCCACGCATTGTTTCGTATATCTGGGACGTTGGCCAGGGCATGTGTCGAGTCTAGCTGACGGAATCATTTACTGGAAACATAGTCCGTTGTTCTATTTGAGGCCAAAGCGATTTCAACATGCCCGACCCTATATTTTATTATAAATAAACGGATTAAATTTAGTGACGGTAAAAAGGCTTATAATAGGGTGGGTGTAGATGCGTCATGGATTAATAGTATTTAAACGGTCCAGGGGTTTTTCGGCCCATCACATTCCTCAGCCCCTTAGACCATGCTGCCCCCAGCATGGTATAACAGCACGAAGCAACTTTCCAAGAAGCACTGCACATGGCAGCTCTCAACCTCCATTACAGAGTGTCCTTTTTTCCCTTGCTTCCAGCCAGCCAGGCTCAACACCGTGCCCTGGTTTAGTTTAAAATCCCCCCTGGGCCGGTCCGCCCCTCCTTAGCCAACCTGGACGTCCAGGACTCCTCCCGGGCACCTATGTTGATGGCGACCTTAGTGCGAACGTCCAGTCAACATGGGAACACTGAACACTGAGCGCAGAACCCCCCGCCTCAAACCATCCACAACACCCGACCTCCAAGTAGCTGGATTACAGGAGCACGCCAGGACTCCCAGTCAACAATGATGAAACTTGATGAATATAACGTGTCTATTATATGTACTATGATAATGAATCTTGTATAATGATTATGAATAATAAATCAACATTACTCGCATTGGTTCCGCAGTTGGTTTGGTTTGCCATGGAATAGGAAAATCTTCGTCAGCGCATTCTAGCCACGCGTTGCTGCGTATATCTGTGATATTGGCCAGGGCATGTGTCGAGTCTAGCTGACGGAATCATTTCCTGGAAACATAGTTCGTTGTTCTATTTGAGGCCAAAGCGATTTCAACATACTCGACCCTATATTTTATTATAAATAAACGGATTAAATTTAGTGACGGTAAAAAGGCTTATAATAGGGTGGGTGTAGATGCCTCATGGATTAATAGTATTTAAACGGTCCCCGGGTTTTTCGGCCCGTCACAGTAATGTAAATTTGCCTTAACAAATTTTTCCCGGTTTCAGTTGGATTCTGCCTCGGAGCCGGTGGTCATGATTCAACAATTTAAGCAGGACGGAGATCCTCTTTCGCTCCCAACTACGTTGCGCAACATGAAACCCAAGTACATCGTCATGTACGATGTCGACGTCACGGCAATCAGACAGATAGAGGTATTTTATCTTAGACTGTTGTTAGTTGTTTTAATTTTCAATAAACTATTTATTTTAAGGTTACATGTTGGGTTAAATTATTTTTATTGATTTTGTTCAGTTACTTGACGAGACAGCTCAGGGCTTACGTACCATAGCAATTTAGTTAGCCTCTATAATTAAGTTCTGGATTAAGTTGAAACCTTGGAACTATGCGGATAAATGATTTTGTACTGTTTCTTATTGACAGTGGAAATTTGTGAACAATTAAATTAATCCGATGTTTTATATTAAGCCTATGTACGGTAATTGTTTTTGTCTGTTTTATTACTTGGTGATATTAATTTTTGTTCCTTTTATAGAAGAATTTGATCAAAACTTATGATTATGAAAAATATATGATCAATTTAGAAAGGAGGTCAATTATTGATTTCTGTTATGTATTTTTATAATATAATATAAATTATGTAATAGGAAATCAATGGCTCAACATATGGACTAGGCAATGCTGGAAGTTCAGTATTACCCATCAAAGTACACAATTCATGACTTCTCTGTGCATCTCTGGTTGCATATGTGGCACCAACGAATTTTCAATTACCCACCTGCTTTTGTGGACACTACCACAGTAAAGTTATTTTTCTTAAGCGGTTCCTTAGAAGAAGAACTAATTATGTACATATTAAGCTCAAATTTGACTTTGCAAATATTATTGCTGCTGTAAATAATCAAGCAAAGTTAACGGTTTGGCCCGTTGGTCATTGATTGATTTTACTACTTAAAAAAAAAAAAAGTAGTATGCCACTACTTTTTTTAAGGTTATTTCTTCTTGGACCTTAAAAAGAAGCGCATAAATCGGAAGAAGAGTGGACATTGTGTGAAAATATGCGATTCTATATTAAGCCATGACCTTTTGAGGATCTGGTCAAATGCATCTCCGATTGCGGTTGTGACAGCTACATTTACTGAGCCAAGTTCAGTGTGCTGTGGCGGTTAGATTATGAAATTTATTTGAATGTTATTGCTAAATATATCCAAATACTTTGAAAAGTTTTCACAGTAAAAGTAGTAAGTGCAGTTAATTACTGGGCAAATCATCGGTGGCTATGGAGTGACATAAAGATGATTCTGTGAACTACCCGACCTTGCCTACTTTTATAGCTGTCCAAATGGCTGGAATTATGTTTAAAACATGTAATAAAACACCTAACATAATCACCACAGCGCGTTGTGAAAGAGTGACATCTGTTTATAACAAATAATTATCCTTAGTAAATAATTGAGGTTGTGTGATTGATTTCCCAGAGACGACTTGAGACGTTGACCACTGATGATTGTTGTGATTGTTGTCGCAGGTGTACCAGAGTGCGGAGAGTGAGCATCAGATCCAAGTGTACTTTCTGATCTACGGAGGCTCGGTGGAGGAGCAGGCCTACCTGACCACACTGCGCCGGGAGAAGGAGGCCTTCGACTACCTCATTAAAGAAAAAGCTGTAAGCACATTGATTGGTTTTGAGGTTTTGTAGAAGAGGTAGGCATATTATGGTAAAATGTGTTGGAGGGGTATTTAGACTAGTACTAGGCTTATTTACTATTAAGACGCATTCATGTACACTAATTATGTACGTTCTGAATAAAAATGTTTTGAATTTGAATTTGGTATTGGCTTAACTTCATCAATAGATAACAGTTTTGTGTAAACCAAAACCAACAAGGACATTTAAAGTTGTTTATACAATATTTGGATAAGGTAATTACCTGATAAGATTTAAAGGAATGATAAATTCCATAGGTGACGCGCTGTGGCCTGGGGGGGGGGGGGGTTGTAAGTGCACTCCCAACGATTCAAAAGTTGTATAGGAAAATATAAAACTTCAGTAGTTGTATATTATATATTATATTCAGTATATTGTATTTTATAGTTTTGTCAAGTGTGCCCAAAAAAATTTAGCCACACTACACCTATGAGAAATATCAAATAAATAAAAATGTTTCTCCTTCATAATTTTTAAAATAAGCGGTATTGGTAGAATACATAGAAAAATTGTCTTTATTTTGTGAAAAATTTTATAAATGATAGGTTACAGTACATTTTAAAATGAAATTGTCTCACAACTATGGCATTTACCCTACAAGGTAATGGAAACACCTTGTTGTTGCCAAACATTTTGAAAGTTTTGAATGTTCTCTGCTTTTTGTTAATAAAAACTAAACCATCTGGGTTCATGTCATGCACCAGCTACTTCATGGTTTTTGTTTACGTGACTCCTACCTTCACTTAATCACTATTCCTCTAGATTCTTTGTGTTTAGTTAAGGGTGAAAATGTAAGCACATTAGTGTTTAGGTCAAAATGTTTCTCCAATAACTCAAGCAAATGGGGGTTTTTCAGCATTTTTTCATCTAAACACTTATGATATTTTATGCAATTTTAACCTTATCACTGTTACAGTCTTCTTCTTTCTTTCACTCATTTTCGTAAGACCAAAATCCAAAACGCAATATGTATCTAAATATAAAAAAGTTAGTGAATTAGTTAAAAAAAATCATGATATAATTTTTTCAAAAGTCAACTAGGTAGATCTATTTAATTTTAATGTTGTCAATGTGAATTTTACTATAGATGACCTTTCTACTACATGCTAAATAAATAATTTGGTAATCCAAAATATTGAGCGGTGTCTATCACGTAGTTTTGTGTGTTCTGTCCAGTCTAACCATCAGATTTTCTTAATCTTTCCTTTCCTACTGATATAAATGCAATTTTATATAATTTAGTTTGAGGCTGGTAAAATAATAATTCTGAACGATCAGTGACCAACAAAGATTTTTAATTTATGATTGCAGACCATGGTCGTATCGGCGGATCAGGAAGGCAAAGGGGACAACTGCAGTGAGCTGAGTCGCGAGGTTGGCAAGAGTGCTGTGCCGCAGCTAAATACTCGCAAAGGTGGCAACACTGAGCCTGGGCCCAACCCTCGCGTCATTGTCGACATGAGGGAGTTCCGCAGTGAACTCCCGTCTCTGTTGCATCGCAGAGGCATCGACATTGATCCTGTCACATTGCAGGTAACGTATTTAGCTAATGTAACAGTAACGGATAAGACGATCAGTGAATGTTGTTGCTAGTGCAGGACAAAAAACAGGATTAATATGCAATTGGAAGGGTGTATTTGGTTTTGACATTGACTGATTAGGCGTTGGTTAGGCGATAATCAGTCGTGGTTAGGCGCTCAGCAAGACTCGCAAATGTTGGGTTAAAGAAGAAGGACCCTTGAAAACGGGAAACGTATTGGTTTCCCGAAACATCGGATTATGTATGTGTTCGTGTTCGTTTTTTTCGTGTGTGTCGTGTGTTTGTGTTTTTTTTAATGTTGACAATTGCGAAGATCGCCGCTGAAAAGGACGAATACTGCACAATATCCTGGAGGTGGGAGAGCCCAAAATAAGGTAAAATAACTATGAAAAATTCTTTATTTCAACAGGCAAAATTTGTGCTTAGGCTCCGTCAAATTTTGTTAATGTCGAGGTTCCTACAATTGAAACCATTTCTGTCATTTACTCATTCATATTGTGTAACATCGACCCTCAAGAGCATCAGTGACCTGATCGTGTCCGTCAGCTGTGGCCGACTCTACACGCAGGCCCTGGCCATGTGCCGCCACTACACCAAGCCCATGTTGCTCATCTGATTGACAATGTACATTGCCCAGATAGGGGACTACATCCTGACACCGGAGATGTGTGTGGAGCGCAAGAGCATCAGTGACCTGATCGTGTCCGTCAGCTGTGGCCGACTCTACACGCAGGCCCTGGCCATGTGCCGCCACTACGTCAAGCCCATGTTGCTCATCTGATTGACAATGTACATTGCCCAGATAGGGGACTACATCCTGACACCGGAGATGTGTGTGGAGCGCAAGAGCATCAGTGACCTGATCGGGTCCCTCAACAGTGGCCGACTCTACACGCAGGCCCTGGCCATGTGCCGCCACTACACCAAGCCCATGTTGCTCATCTGATTGACAATGTACATTGCCCAGATAGGGGACTACATCCTGACACCGGAGATGTGTGTGGAGCGCAAGAGCATCAGTGACCTGATCGGGTCCCTCAACAGTGGCCGACTCTACACGCAGGCCCTGGCCATGTGCCGCCACTACGTCAAGCCCATGTTGCTCATCTGATTGATAATGTACATTGCCCAGATAGGGGACTACATCCTGACACCGGAGATGTGTGTGGAGCGCAAGAGCATCAGTGACCTGATCGGGTCCCTCAACAGTGGCCGACTCTACACGCAGGCCCTGGCCATGTGCCGCCACTACGTCAAGCCCATGTTGCTCATCTGATTGAGCCCATGTTGCTCATCTGATTGACAATGTACATTGCCCAGATAGGGGACTACATCCTGACACCGGAGATGTGTGTGGAGCGCAAGAGCATCAGTGACCTGATCGGGTCCCTCAACAGTGGCCGACTCTACACGCAGGCCCTGGCCATGTGCCGCCACTACACCAAGCCCATGTTGCTCATCTGATTGACAATGTACATTGCCCAGATAGGGGACTACATCCTGACACCGGAGATGTGTGTGGAGCGCAAGAGCATCAGTGACCTGATCGGGTCCCTCAACAGTGGCCGACTCTACACGCAGGCCCTGGCCATGTGCCGCCACTACGTCAAGCCCATGTTGCTCATCGAGTTTGATCAGAACAAGCCTTTTGCCCTACAGGTAAGGCATTAGAAAAATTAATTTACTCTGATTTCTTTAGTGGTAGTTTTACAATATTTTACTCTATTTTATAATTAATTGTATACATACAGTTATGCTATTATTATAAAGTTTCAATCATATCAAATAGTAACAATAGTTGGTGGAATTTCTTGCCAGACAAGGTTAGGACTATGAATCCTCCACAGCACCACCTAATCTGGCATTTTAAGTTACACCCCCTTTACGGAACCAATCCAGGATTTACCTAGATGAGAATGAAACTATACAGAAATCAACTTGCAATGTTCAGCACAAATTTGAACCCAGAATCATCCAAATATGCATCATAAATATCGCCAATGTGCTACTACACTCAGTAGCTTTGTATTTTCTGAAAAGAAAAAAAATCTAATGCAACAGGTAAAAAGTTGTTCCCACATACACACTTGTTTAAAACAAGTGACCAAATAAGCATGTAAGTCACTCCTAACCATTTTACTTTGTCTAAAAATTACGACTGCTTAAAACGTGCAGCAACACTATTGTACTGACGGCATTGTGTCATCTTAACTTACGTTCCACTCTTGTTGTTGACCGCCAGGGGAGGTACTATCTGAGCAGTGATCTGCAGAACAGCGACATCTCTGCCAAGTTGCAGCTTTTGACGTTACATTTCCCCCGGCTGCGGCTCGTCTGGTCCCCAAGCCCCTACGCCACCGCCCAGCTCTTCCATGAACTCAAGGTATACTTTAATACTTTTATTGAAATGGCGATCTAACTAAATAGGTGGTTTAAGCCAAGTATGGATAAGAGATGAGTGTAGAATGATTGTGGCGTAATCTTGTAGTCTTTTTATACTGACATTCGTAAGGCCGACATTCTCCTTAGGCAGGACTGTTTAATAGCCCAACAGCCAATGCCATCTAGGGACCTACAGTTTAACGTGGGATCCAAACCACAATTTCAACCTCATATACCATACCACGTATCTGTATTTCTTTGACAACTTTTAAAACACAAAAAAATTTACTGAGTTTTTTTGGTGTTTGCTTTTATTATTAGTCCATAATTTTTATTTTGTGTGTGAAGTTCAAAGGCTGTTCCAAAAGTAACAAACATCTTGCACGTTGAGAGGGTTCCTAAATTCAGTACATAACCAGTTGCAGTAACGTGCACATCGTTCTTATTTTGTATACATTGGAGTACCAAAAATAAAGTTTAATTTATAAATAAATCCCACCATTTGTTAGCAATAATAATGTTTTTATGGTCACAAGTCAACACACAAATCAATTGAACTTCATAGCCAGAATGTTACCAAACAATCACCTCAAAGAGGGGATGTGAAAAGCGTAGACAATAAGATAGACAGTAGGTTTCGAAGAAAACTCAACAAGAAGATTTATTTAACCACCAATCTACAGTACTCCACATGTCGGTTAGGTAGAGGCTTTCTTTATATTCTTGATTGATTCTCTTATGTTGATAGTGTAATTCGTAGCCCATATTAAAATTTAAATTTAAATAAAAAAAAATTTTGTTCATTATGTAAAATAGGTTTACATACCTGCAACCAACAGTTTTAATTATTCCTGTAAAGACCTGCATATGTTTCAGAACAAATTTTTCATTGTCATGGGCATATGTCATGGGCATTCTAGGAAGAATTAGAACTGTTGACATCAGATATGTAAACATATTTTAAAGAGACAATTTTCATGAGGCATCTAAATATGAACAAATTTAGTTGTACGTAGGAACATTACCTGTAGGTTGTGAATGTTTCCCAACTATAGTTATGTCTACAGGAAGGCAAAGAGGAGCCAGTTGCGTCAGTGGCTGCGGCGGTGGGGCTTGAAGGCTCCACGCTGGACGATGACGTTCACATTGAAAAATACAACACCGCTATCCACGTAAGTCAGAATTATTTTATTGTATGGACCAGGAAGCAACACAATAATTTATCTAGAAGAACTAGAAGAACATATTTATTCTTGTAAATTATTTTTGGGCATGTATTACACTTGAGTCCCGCTAGTCCGAACACCGGTAATCCGAACGTCCGCCAATCAAGCTCCGGACGCATTTTGCAAAAAATGTTCATTAATGTCAAAGTATAATTTACATAATAAAAATAGAATTTATAATTTAAAAGATAAGAATTGTGGTAAAGAAATGAAAACGAAGTATTCCATTGTGGAGTATACAAATATTTTATTTTATTGTGTGGACTAAATTTACACAACGTTAACAAAAAAATGTAAACAAAAAAAAAAAGAAATTACAGAAGAAACATAAATTTATTTGTTATTGACCAGAAAGTCCATCATCGTCTTTTGTTGAAGTTTAGTCAGTCTGTTTTTTGCCTTGTAGTTCCGCCATTTTCTTACGAACA
This sequence comes from Neoaliturus tenellus, assembly GCA_030545055.2. Classification (NCBI taxonomy): domain Eukaryota; kingdom Metazoa; phylum Arthropoda; class Insecta; order Hemiptera; family Cicadellidae; genus Neoaliturus; species Neoaliturus tenellus. The sequence goes on along the minus strand of CM061531.1, from coordinate 329,706,110 downwards.
TCACATCTGCGGGCGTGGCAGTGGACTGTTGTTGTTCAAGCGGAAGTTGTTGTTGGAGTAGCGAAGAGCAAGGTCAAGTGCAGCTGTTGCTTCATTGTGCGATACCTTCTCCTCTCTTCCCTCCCTCCCCCCCCCCCCCGCATCAAGGTTCATTATTACTCCCTTCCCCTTCATCGCACTGAACCGGTTCTTGCGTCAATGTCGCAATGATTTCGTCGTCGGCCAAAACCTCATTGCTATCAGCGGACAGTATCTTCCATCATGCGTACAGGCAGCACACGCTGCTGGCCCGCTCTCTGCTCACATCCCAAAATTACGCGCAGTGGGCCATTGTGCTGTCAATGCGCTGTGCAATTGTTGGTTTTGCTTATATAAGGTTAAAACCACTGTTAAGATTTGTTTTTGTGTTTAAATTACAACACTTAGACCCGTTTAAATTCCTTATATTCCCTTATCAAACTATTTCGGATAATCCGAATAATTAGCTAATCTGAACAACGTTCGGTCCCAATTAGTTCGGATTAACTGGACTCAAGTGTATTTGTGATACTGAGGACATTTTCACTGTGTGTACACTGAAAAGGATACTACCACTGTCATAAAAAGCTTTTTCTCTTTAAGACAAACTTAGAATAAGAGTCTCTAAAACAACCTTACCTTATTATTTAAATTTTAGGAAAGATTAATAAGCGATAGGCTATGTATGCCAGAAACATTGTATCTTCATATTAATCACAATAAATAATAATTACAACAAATCGCCAAATAAATGGCCTTCCATTAATCGATAAGTACCATAGTTATATTAAAATTGTTTGTAGATAATATAGTATTCGATTTACAGGATTTTGTGAGCAAGCTTCCTGGAGTGAACACCAAGAACCTGACAGCATTGATGAACCGGGGACAGTCTCTGGACCATCTGATGACTCTCTCCCAGGTAAAGTATATTTACCATCTCCTTTTTATATCCATCTATTTTTTAACTCTCGAGAGGACGCTAAGTGGAGGAATCCTCCAGGTCAATATTTTTTGTTGTGGGAAATATTTATCTTGGGGTTGACAGCACTGTACTTTTTTGTAGCTGTCGACCCCCTCCTCACCATGCATTTGACGTACCCTTATCCCGCTTTCAGCGACCAGGGTCAGTTTGGCGAGCGCTGTCCTGAGGTGCTGGACGATTCCTCCGTGAGCGTTCTTGTGTGTTTTGTGAACCCGGCGGAAGAGCCCGTGTGCAATGGTTTTTTATTTGGTTATTTGTAATTTTTTAGGCTACAGTTGCCATTTTAGATTTGTTTTTATTTTAAGTAACTTTTTATTTTCCCGTGTATAATTATTTGAATTGATTGTAGTATCATTGTTATAATATTTAATTTACGGTTTATGCAGAAAAATCTCATAGTAATGTTTTATATATTCTGATAGACGAGTTTAATACAAAAGCTTTTTTATTTGTACTCCAAAACATTATTTTTACTATTTTTATACTATTTGACAAAACTGTAATTAAAAAAAAGTGATAATAATCACATTTGTTAAACTAAGGTTGCCATTCTTGCTCTGTTTTGCAGGAATATAGCGTGAAATATATTTTATAATCATTTTTTGTTTTTATTTCAAACAATTAAAGTATTTAGAATACATTTTGTACATTTATTTAAAACCCGGAGGTAACCTCCCTGAGCGAGAGACGGCGTTTTGAATTTTAAGCGACCTCTGGAGGGTTAATAGTCAGAATTGGGAACCCATAAGAGATACAAAAGCAGAGAAGGTTAAATGATCAAAGAAGAGCAAAATTATAAACGGAATAAAATGGTTGGGTAAAAATCACAGATGATTCAACAGCTTTGTTCCCTTCGCTCAAAAAACCGGTTTTGGTTCAAAACTATTTTTCCTTAAACCTTTTTGTACAAAGATTGAGTAGTTATATATTTAAAGGTCTACATAACAGAGCTTATTTTAACGGCTTTCCAGTGGGCGACACAGCCCCGTGAATACTATCCAACGGGTGGGAATGTAAAAAAAGCTTTATTTGATAACTTATTTTAGTATAATTGTAATTTTTAAATATTTTAATTTTTCAATTTTGAGAAATGTTTTGCATTTAGATTCTAAAAGAAATAATTAATGAGGTCATATTTTATTTTGACACTTCAAAATGTAAAATCTTTGCTGTGTCTTTGCAAAGCTCAAAAAATACAATCAATTCAAATATACATTTTTAGCTACTGGTCATAATAAACCAAATTCTTTTTCAGCTTTTGCTCTTTTACTGTATTTAGACAAATACGATGTGTGCTTACAATCAGCTGATTGAGAGTTTGTCAAATAAATCCATTGCAAGGGTTTGAAAATATTGATTTTTGTAATATAAGACAGTACGATCATGTTAAAATAAATAAAACCTGCTAATATAGAAAACTTTCGCTTTTATTTTATACAAACTGCATGTAAATCGGTCCAGTGGAAGTCTCAGACGAATTGTCTATAGGATTGAAAAAGTTTACTATCTTTCCCCATGTTTAAATCTCCATAAGAAAAGTTTATTTTCCATTTTTGACCAATTTAATGTAAATATTTTTGAAATCTTATACTCTAAAACAAGCTCTGTTTGTACAGGAAAATTTTTTTTTCGCTCCAAGGATTTTTGATTTTTTGATTGAATATGGGGGTTTTGGCCACCAGAAATCGATTGGCGCTGGTCCCATAGCTGGGAAAAATCCGGTTTTCGCGCTAGAGCCCTTCAAAGTTGCCATGTTATCCTTATGGAGATTTTTTAAATTGAACAAAAGTCAGCTTATAACTGTTTATATAAACCAATGTGTTACATCTTTAACCTGTAGTTTAAGAAAATTATACTGTAACAAAGTGCCACCCGTCAGCTTGGCGAGTGAGCGAAGCGAACGAGCTCGTCTTTAAAATGGAAGCGGGCGAGTGAGCGGAGCGAACCAGCTTTGTGTGAGAATGAAAGTAATAATTTTACCGAGCTTAAGCTCGGTCCTCCTGGTACTACAAATAAAACCTGCTAATATATTACAAAAAAGTTAGTTTTGGTTCAACCCGCATGTAAATTGGCCCTGCAGAAGTCTCAAACTGTCCATAGGTGTTTTTGTTTTAAATATAAAGATTTAAATTGTTGTGTTTAGGAGGAGCTCAGTGAGCTGTTGTCCAATAGCCAGAACGCAGAACTGCTGTACAACGCTCTCCACAAACCTCTGAAGGCCCCCACGGAGCCGACCTCCTTCCGGGCGCGAGGCCGGGGTCGTGGCTTCCGCAAACGGAAAAATTGAACCTGACATCCCCGTGTTTAATGGATCCCATAGTGTAAACTTATCAGTGAAAATTAAAGTTCTTCCTAGTTTTAACTGTGCTCTTCCAAAAGTAGCAAGAAGTTTTAAAAATTGTTTTGAAATAAAAATTTCAAAATTTTGTACTTTTTGATAGTACAGTAGACTCCCTCTTAACCACCTCTCGCCACCTTTTAACCGGTTTCCACTTTAACCGGCCTACCCTGACACAAAATAACATCTTTTTAACCGGCCATTTTTTATCTCAACATCGCTTTAACCAGCCGTGTTTCACCGGAAACTTAGTTTTCTTATCTAATGTATCATTTCATTCAACTTTATTTCATATTGACATTCTCAAACCAATTAAACTGTAACGTCCTGGACGGAAGTGACTGCCACCAGAAGTCAATGCGTTTAGACTTACTATCCAGTAGACCACAATAAAGAAACGAATTATTATTAGTGTAGGTTTGTTGTGGATTTCATGTTTGGTGGATGTTAGCTATAAATCATATACAGTAATGTATTTAAGGTGGTTTTTCAAGTAATAATTATATTTAGGCCATATTAAATTGTGGGATGGCATTCTTAAATGAACATCGGTTTAACCGGCCAATTCATTATCCGGCCGCGGCCTGGTCCCGAGGTGGCCAGTTAAGAGGGAGTCTACTGTAGAAGAAATGGACATCATGTCATTTAAAGTTCAACGGATTGTTGGTTTTACATTGTTATTACATTGAAGAATTTATAGGCAAATATACTGTGTGAAAATCATATTATTCATTATTTATTACTATTATAATATAAATTTATTACCATGTAATTTGTGTTAAAACTCATCATTGTGCATGTAATATAGCATATCCCTTTTAAATGAGTTTTTAACTAAGAAACAAAACTTTAACGCACAAACATCATTTTCAGTGTTTCTCTCTTGTATCGTTTGAATGTTTTTTAATGTTTCAATTCTATACACATTGCTCTCTGATAGACCAATGTTACTAATTGTCAAACAAACTTAAGGAAGGATTCCCTTTCTATAAGTGGCATCAATATTTCTGTAATTGTGAAAGTTCTTGTGGTTACTGTAAAAATCGAGTGATTAATGTTTTTCTAAATGAATTTTTCTAATGGAAATCTGTTTCCACCAACATTGAATCAACCAGAACATTAATGATAATTTGCCAAAGAGCAACCACAGAATCCAAGTTATAATTGTAACTTTTTTATTTTTTTACATTTTCCCTTTCATGTAATGCTTCTAACTTAAGTCACCGGATCAAAACTAAAAAAATACTCATTTTCTATTCTACATATCATAAATTAATAATTTGTGCATGTGATATTCATTGGGAATTGATTCAAATGCCAGATTGTGTACATTATAAATTGTCTTACAAATATGTGTACTTTTTTAATGTAATGCCAAAGGAACATTTTGATTTGAATTTATGATTTGTTGTGTACTTTGAATGGCATATTTTAAATGAATCATTCTACGTTTTAATGTGAAAATTGTACATGTCATGAAAATTGAATTTTTATGTATATTTGTATTTATAAAAAATAAAAATTTTAAATTAAAAATCTGTTTTCTGTGCACTTTTAAGTTATCCAATTTTAAAATTAACTTGTCATGAATTACTGTTACGAAATGATGAATTGTAACATATGAATAAGAGAAGGAGCTGGATGGAAATAAATGTTTCATATTCAATTCTACTACACGTCTAGAATAAAGCCCCGTTTACACGCTACGATATATGGCAGCGATCTGATTGCACCAACAAATCGTTGCGATAAATTGGAGATTGATGTTCCGTTTACACGCATAGATTTTTTTACCCAACTTTCTTCACAATTTGTTGGTTTGTCTCAGTTGCGATCAACATGGAAGAGATACTGTTGTGGTCCATGTACGTAATTTGTTTGTCAAGATTAGCAAGAAAGAGACGAAAACCAAGAAGTAAGTGATGTCGTTCTTGGCTTCTCAAGAGAGACAAATTTTCGAATGTGAGATTACTGAGAGAATTGAGGGATGAACCGAACAAATCCTATATACAGTAGAACCTTGATATATCAAACCTCAATATATCGAAATCCTTGATATAACGAAGTTTTCTCATTCCCCTTGAACCTGCCTATCAAACTAATGTTATTTCTACCTCTATATATCGACGGATTAGCGAGGATAACCTCAATATAACGAACTTTTGGAGCACCATTGCATGACCCAACCACCTCTACATATCAAAGTTTTGACTACAAAACCTCAACATATCGAAGTTAAAAAAGAACAACAAGTTGAATCATTGAGCTCATACATTTTCTTTCATGTTACAACCCGTCGTTCTACAGACGTTGCCTTTTGCCGTGCCTTGTGTTCGCAGCGCTGTTCTTGTTTCCCGTGTTTTCAGTTAACTTATTGTGTTGGTGTTGTTCCATTCATTACCTTAAGTCTCCGTTAGGCGGCAGTTAGCATTTTGTTTGAATGCATTTTACATGATCCTTGTGAGTACTAATTTGACAACCCCATGTTTGCTATGTATAAGAGTATAAACGTCTTCTAGTCCCGATTGATACTTATTAGCCTACATAAATTTTATGTTTGCAGCACTGTTTAGTTTTTTGGGTCACCATTTATAGTGTTTGTTCTGATCAGCTCGTGATAAAAATTTCATAGAAGGGTACTTATAAACATTAAACAACTTATAATGTTACAGTGGACTGTTATATTATTGTGCATTACCAAAATGTTGGTTATGTAATCATATTACACCCGTATTTATTCCTAAATTTTTAGGCCTTTTGGAAATAAGTAATGGTAGTATAAGGTTGTCGTGAACCTCAGTATATCGAAGTTTGTAAATAATAACCTTGATATAATGAACCTCAGTATATCAAAGACCTTGATATTACGATTTTTCAAATTCCCCTTCAGGTTTGTTATATTGAGGTTCCACTGTAATTCTATAAAATCTGTTAAAAACTCACGAGAGGCTGTCACCCATAATGAACTCCTTGCTTCACTCTGACTGGGAGAGAACTGTTTGTTTACTGTTTTGATCGCAGCGGTAAGTTGGAGCGCTGTTTACACGTTCCAATATGTCGCTCCAACCTTGCGATATCGTGGTCAATTTAGCCAGAAAACTGAAATTTTCATTTTTCGTCCAAACCCGATATATCGCTGCGATCTCCCGTTTACACGCTCCAATCATCGTAACGATATGGTTGGTACCGATCAGATCGCTGCGATATATCGTAGCGTGTAAACAGGGCTTAATACTTTAAACTCAGGTGGCAGAAAACCAGTCCTGATTTTCTAACTCCATCTAAAGTGATCGATCACCCATAGTAATTTTGTTAGTCATCATTTGGTGGGTGGTCCTAATTTCTGTCATTATAGAGACAAAAGTGATGATACTCATGTACTAATAAAGAACTTAAGTAAACTAACTTTGGTTCTCCTAGTAAAATTTATAATGTACTATTCTTTTAGGATTAAAACAAGTCCAAGATATTAAATATTAAAAGCAATATTGTTTAAGTATATATTTTACAACACAGACTTGAAAATTACAAGGATTTTTTTATGTTAGATACCACAATTTTCCAATTCCTTTCAACTCTCAAATTTATGTTCACATTATAGTGGGTGCAGTGAACTGGGAAAAAAAGATTTAGAAGTTAACATACAACCTACAGTTTCAACTGTGTTAAAAAAAATTGCAACAGTCTTCATAGCTTGACTTTTATCTAAGATTTTTTACCAACATTGTATCTTATTTTGCCCCTTCTCACCCCTTGGTGGGGGGGGGGGGTGAGTGGGGGTTGAATGCCTTATGTTAATGCTAGGGGCGATCCTAGGATCCAATTTGGTGGGGGGATATTTTTTTGCGGAGGGGTAACACTGGGGGTATGGGCTACCCCCCAAGAACATGACAGGATTAGGCATAATTGTCGAAAGGGATAAAATAAACCCCACCCAATTTTGAAATTTAAAACCGACCTAACTTGAGAAATAATTTCCTTAAGGATTAGATCATGTTAAAAAGGAAAATTATTTTGTAATCTATTTTTCTACATTGATGTTTCATCAACACAGGCTAGGGTTAGGGTTACCATGTATTTTTCAGGCCAACCCCTAACATTTTATTGGTACTGTGTGACCCACCAACAGAAAAACAGTAACCCCCTCTCTCTCTCTACTAAAGAAAATAATAATTAAAAATCACATAATAAGGAATAATATATTAATTATAAAATTATAAAATAATATAAATTATATTAAACATTTATAATATAGTCTATATATGTTCTTATTATGTTTTTTTTTTTTTTTTTTTTTTTTTTTTTTTTTTTTTTAGTAGACATGACATGAAGAGTTGGTTACTGTTTTTCGGTTGGTGGGTCACAGTACCACTAAAATGTTAGGGGTTGGCCTGAAAAATACATGGCAACCCTAACCCTAGCCTGTGTTGATGAAACATCAATGTAGAAAAATAATATTCCCTTCTAACATGCTCTAGTCCTTAGGGAAATTATTTCTCAAGTTAGGTCGGTTTTAAATTTCAAAATTGGGTGGGGTTTAGTTTTATCCCTCTCAACAATGATGCCAAATCCAAAAACAAAATATATCCCACACATTTTTTTTTTTTTTAATCCTATTTTAACTTTTACATTTAATTATCACTTTGAAGAGGGTTTATTTTAGGATTAAATAATCTTAAGAAATTAATCTATATGTTTAATAATACAATACAACTGAATCAAATTTCTTCTGTAGTCTCAAAGGTGATGTCGGTGGGAATTTCCGGGCTATTTTTGACAAGTTGGGGAGGGAATTTTAGTGCGGCGAGTGGTAGCCCTGGTTGTCGGCAGGCTGCAGAAGGAACAAACGGATTCCTTTCGTAGTTCATTTTATGCACTCCGTGTTACAGTGCCAGTTGAAGCCGCGTTCTAATTGTAGTTTTGTGTTAACTGATTTTAATTTTACCTTTGAATCAAGCGGTAAGTGATTCTTTTACCTCTATCATTTCTACAATAGAAAGGGTTGTGATGCTTTGGTTTATTGATGCAATTAAAGTGTAAATACACGTTTTAATTGCAGGACCCGGTCTCGTCTTGTTTGTAAATACATGTTCTTGCATGAATTCATTTTTCAGGAAATGTTTGTATTATATTTTTTATATTTATAACAAGTTATTTTACTGATGTAATTATTTATCTACTAGAGTGAATACTTGAGGATAAGATCAATGTGCACCACTCATATATATTTATTTGTATGGAGTCTCCTTTAGCTACCTACTGTATTAACTGCATAAAACGCAGTTTATAATTTATTTTTATTTTAAAGAAATTTCTTAAAATATTTGTACAAAGAATCATCTTGTAAAGAATAAAATCTATTGTTTATCCTGTCTCTAATAATGCAAGTTACCCACATAAAGTATTTTTACTATTAAAAAATAATATATATGAAACTTAACATTTTGCATAGCTTTACGTAAATTTTCATGGTTAGCATCTTACAACAGATTTTCCTGTACGCACATAAAGAATTCTAAAATTGATAAATTAGCCTATTTATCTAAGTCTGATTGTGATCTGGACAAAATGTGACATTTTAAAATAGATAGAAATACAGTACAAGCAATTTGGAATTATAAAAATTGCAGTAGACCCTTATAAAATATCAAATTTTATATTTTGCATCGAAGTTATCGATGATTTCAAATTATTAATATGTATGTTAGGCCAATTAATCTAAAAGATATAAATGTTGGGTTTTATTTTAATGAACTACACAATATTTTAGGGGATGGGCATGAAAAAGGTAAGACACTATATGATGTAAAAATCTTTAAAAAAATATTTGATTACAGGATTCCAGATGTACCATATACATTTTAAAATTCTTAAATCATCTAAAAAATCTGTTTTTGTAGTTGGGATTCAGTCCTTCAGTACACATCCATCGAGGAGAAGAAAGAATATTTACTCCCTTTCCAAAAAATTTTTAAAACATGTAATTCATTTACAATTTTATTGGAAATTATGAGCTGATAAGTTTGCTTAGTGTAGCTGCCACAACCTTTAGCAATTATACTTGCCAATATACAATAGCCCGTTTGGGGAAGGGAACAATAATTTTGCATTGATATCTTGTACACCCCCTTTTCCCTTCATTGAAATTATATGTTTTAAGTAAATGCTATAATTTCAATCCATCTCTTTCCAATCTACTACTTCAAGCAATGTAAGTAATTCCCAAAAAATAATTATGAACATTTAATTAATGTGATTCAAATGACAACTTTTATTTAACTTTTTACATTTGGTATTGTACTCAATGTGTTATAATAGTATTTTGCACCACTTTAGCATGTAGCACAGGCTATGTAAGGGTTTCATAAATTAATATTTTTTACATAAACCCTGGGTAATTTTTTTTTAATTTAATACCACCACATTAAAATTTAAATATCACGGTATATGAGTTTACTAGACTGAATAATAATAAACATAATAGGTATACTCAAATGAGTCACGTTAAAGAAAAAACAGTAGGCTAATTAATTATCCTTTAACATTAATTAACCATACCTACCAAAACAAAACAAATAAAATAAGTTACTGTAATGTTTTTTTTATTATTTAAATTTAATAAGAAACTTATAACCTCCAAGAACTGAGTTACTGAGTAACAACAAGAGCTTTACAAACTAACTAGACTAATAAGAAGATTTGGTGATGGAAAACTTGAACAAGAACTTAGAACTTCTTAGTAATGGAAGTTAATTAATAGCAAGTTAACTTTACCGTTTTAGACTAGCATCACACCGTTTTGTAAAAGCAATCACAGTCTGAAACACATCAATTTACTAGAATGTGCTGAAATAAAAGGGTTTGAAATGTAAATTACTTATAAGCTAATTAACATGTTTCATAGTTTTTTTAATGTGTCAATTTTTATATTTGTAATTTTTTGTCTATATACTTTACGACCTCCTCCTGTAACATATAAGTTAATCTTTTTGCACCATTAAGCAATTCGGAGTCGGGAAATTAACATTAGGCCCTAAATTATAATGCACTTGCATTTCCTTGTTCTCTGCAACATCGTAATTTTGAAATCATACATAATTATCCGTTGTTCTATGCAACTTTATAATACCTGGGTACATCGCGTGCCGTGTTGGCCATGACGTCATGCCACCTGTTGACAATGGTTTCCCGCTCCGGCAAACCGCCGCACCTGCCCCAGGGTTACCCGCCTCAAGTCCGTCCGTCCAGCCTACCATACCATGGCACTTGCATCTTGGACCCTTGACTCACGCACGCACACTCGGAATCGCTCGTACCGGTACCCAGCTCCGATGCTAACCCGCCGCGCCGCAAGATCTGTAGAGGAAAAAGCATAATAACTCCTTCCTAAGGTCAGCTGATTAATTTTTTTTGTGTTCCGGATATGAAGCGTCTAAAATAAAACGGAAGTCAAGTTACGTAATAATATTTACCATTACACAGCTGATTTAAAGAGAATGAAGCAGTCTTGCCACGGGTACGATATTTATCGTGACGACACCATATTATACTCTATTTTACATTTGGATTATTAGTTAATAACAAACCATTTGGTGATGACCAAATTAACAATTATCAATCTAGGTAAATTTAAAACCATAAATTCTTCCCTAGTTTGCTTTGGTAATTCATTATTTTAGTAGACTAATAGTTGAGACAAAAAAATCTAAAACACAAAGGGGAACGATTGTTGTTCCCTGCAGCGTTGGCAACACTTGCAGGCAGCAAAGAGTAAAGTGTTGAATTTTTAGCACTTTTTTAACCGACAAAACCTCTGTGGCGACATCCAAGGATGTCGCAGAAAGTGACACCATTGCTCTTATGGGATGTAGCTCACCTGGCCCTGGCCTACCTTGAACCCGCCGGTGTAATATTTCCAATACGTAACAACGAAATGTTCTAAATGAATCAACCTAAACCTTATTTACTGGGTACGATACATGGGTACATGAACCTAAATTCAAGTTTTATATTTGTAATAGACGTTAAATTCTGAGAAATATTAGTGTAGATAATTCATTTTTGAGCTAATATTAAGCGTTTTGGTTTTGTTTTTTGTTATCAGAAAAGTTACGTATTAGTTTTCCGGCTTCCATACATAATTACGTCGTGTTTAGTGTCATTACAATTGATATTAAATTGGGTTACACAAACATACTTTGAATAGGGCATATTGGTAAAAAATAAGATGATCTCTACTGGACGCCGTGTAGTATTTGAGTCATATACCTGGGGGGCAGGTCCACTGCATTCTTGTGCATGGGTCTCCTAATCCCATAGTTCCGCGTCGTCCCCCGGGTCTCTTGTGTCACGGGCTGACCTTGGACGTAGTGTGAGTGTACTCACTCCACGCACATCGTCTGGCCAATGCCACCGTCGCGGTGTTCCCATCCCATCACTACTGGTACAATAGCTTCATCGCTACGGCCACGGGGGGGGGGGGATGCTTCAAATAATTGCAACCACAAATAGCAAATCTGAAAACGTAAACTCATTTGGTTTTAACCTATTAACGTCATACAACCCTTTCTGGAACATCAAGTCTGCTCCTGTAGAGCATATATAATGAACAAGTAGGAACAAGAAACTTCATTTTAAGAAATTTGTTAGTGATTTCAATAATTTAGTAGGTTTTTATTCAATAGGAAAAAACCATTGAATGTTTCGGAGGTGGATGTGGTCTCTGATAAGAGTTCCACAAAAGTGTCTTATCAAAAAGGTCGTTGAACCAAATGCCTATTAAACCTATGTGACAGCAAAGCAAATGTATATTTAATCGGTTTTCAAGATTGACTGTGAAAAAATCCAATAAATTACATTGGTTCTGATATTCCAATTATCATTTTGATATTTTAAATTATCGATGTGCTCCTGTTAAATCTCAATTACGCAGTAAAAAGCTCTTTTGGTTTTTTAGAAGTTTACAATATTTAAGAAGTATTTATTTGTACTTCTTACTTAATTTATTTTGAACTTAATTTTTTAATGCTCCGTTTCAAACCCAGCACGTTGAAGTTGTTTTTAAATGTTTAATCTTCAAATCTTCAGTGGTTGTTGTCTCATTATTGTCATACACATTAGAGTTCTTTTTCTCTGTGCCCTCGGTTTTACAGAAAAACTATATTGACTTTGGTTTAAACCGGTTATCTAAATTGCATGTTTAAACCGTTATGTTATTTTATAACAAATATCGTCAAATCCCCATTGCGTTATATTAAATTTTCCTCTAATTGACTTCAGCATTGTTCTAGCTCTCTTTGAAATCATCAAGCATACAAAGTTATGAAATCATTTTACCGTAATTTTACAATTATTATGAACAAATTCCCCGAATGTGACACAAATAACATTACTCAGTTGTAGATAAATCATACCATTTGTTTAACATGACATAACAAAGCGATATCAGATTCGCAGTCGACCTTCCATAGTAACCACAGAAGGCGGAATCGGAAGGGAATGAGATGAGAGCTAGGAGTTGCTGCAACGGTACAAGTTGTAAACAACAGTAGGACTTCTGAATCATTCAATAGCTACCCGCCCCCGCCCAACCCCCGTCTACTACCCGCACCCCTCCTCTCGTGACACTATATCTTTAGGCCTACGTTCGGCTTCGACCATGTCTTGTGAACGGCGAATCTCAAGGTTATTGGGTGAACCTCAGGTAGAAAAAGGGTTAAATGGCCTTATTTGCTGGGAATTCCTCCCTTAAGCAGGGAGACTCAGAAAGAAATTTATCTTACAAAAATAGTTGTGTTAAATTGTCACACGGATTGCAACCTAAAAATTTCTAAATTGTACTTAACAGTGCGGTATCGTATTTCTTTGCAAAGTATAAGAAATTAAATTAAAACAAAATGTATTACGGTAACTGTGAAGTAGGAACATTTAAATTTAAATCCTTTGCAATATTTTTCTGATCCATCCGAATTGGATAACTAAATAATGAGTTAGTAAATGTTTTATGTAGATGAATCGATCATTTTGACTGTAGTTCGCTGAAGATGGTGTAGACAGACGTTCGTGGTTGTCATTGTGTTTCAAGATCTTCTGTTTTAGTAATTCCGTACAAACATAAATTGTACAAATCTAGGCGCTGCGTGGGTTCTACTGCGTCACTACAAGTGTATTTTTAGGGGTGACCTTCATTATATCGTGATGAACCATTTATTTGTCAGTTTGGACTACGAGAATGAAGTAATTATGATTTTATCCCCATTATTAGTATGAGTGACGAAATTAAATAGTACTTTGTTCTGGGGGAATACTTCATCCAAAATTTATTCATTTGTGTTCTGTACTCCCACAACAAGTGACAAACAACTCAAATTGCTTACTTTGCCTTCCTTTGCGAGCTTTATTTCATTATTTGGTACCGACGATCCTTTTTTGGCTCATTAAGTCTCAAACCCCTCTGAAATAAAATCAGTGGAATTTGAGTACATATAGTAAAAAATTTTAATTTTATAACAATCAAAGAGGTTGGAGTCACAGTGACGGTATTGTTAAGTGTTGAAGATAACCTTGTAATGAACCTTCCCCGCCGTTGCAACCAAGTTTTCAACCAAGTATGACCTAAAGAGCTGGTCGTTAAAAAATCTTGTCGTCTTTGAGGGTATTTATTTTTTTCGATGCACTAACTTACAGATTTAGTAAATACTTCAGGTAGCCTATACCATGATGTTTTGTATTCTAAAAACGAAATTTCAAGCCGCCTATACTCCCCGAAGGGGACTTCCCCTCTTGTACTTATGACCTGGGGGACAAATGCGTTTTTGGCCATGAGAATAATAATTTGAAAGCGAAGTTTTTTTCTCTGGTGAGCTGACGAGGAACTCAGTAAGGCATATTATTCAGTTAACTTAGCTAACGCATAATGTTTATGTTAAAATACATACGGTATACAAACTAAAAAAAACCTACATTAAGTTCTATTTGCGTAAACATTCGCCAATATTCAAATAAATTCCACGTTTATTTGATACATAAATAACTATTTGAACCGCCATATGGCACTATTAAATCATAAATTGCAACAAATGAACTCTTGATGAGTTAGATGACATATTCGACTGTAGTGAGTCCCAATTTCGGCTCCAAGGCCATCAATTGATAGAAACGACCAATATTCCTGTGGGCCTCTCTGTAGTTAGAAACAATGGCGGACAATTATAGAGCCGAGTCTAGACAATGCGTTATCGTCCATAGTGGAGTTCCGTATTGTCTGGTAGGCCGGACAATTAAAACTGCAGTCGGCTCCGGCGCGGCGTCGCCTGACGGAATTAGATCGGATCTGGATAGGATGAGGATGAGTCACTCCCAGAGTTATGAGTCTCGCCTGTACCGCCGCGCTGTAAATCCACGTTTACTGCAGTACAATGTTGATGTATCGTCGTGCAATGAAGACAAATGCTTCACGAGATTCATGTACGGCATTAATTTTCATTATGTAACCAGTTAAAACGTGCATTTTAACTACGGAAGAGTCCTTGAAGACAAATTAAGCTGATTTAAGCTTATTTACATAGCTTAACTCAAATTTAAAAGGATGACAACTACAATACCAACCCGATAAGCTCAATAACGTAAACCACACGCCAATGTTGAAAGTTAGGGGCTTTTTCTTTTACAACCTTACTTCCTCAGGGTTTTTATGGCGGCAAAAGACAGGTTTGGTCGAAGATGGAACAATTTTCTCTCATAGATTTGCTAGTCAGTAGTCAGTGAACGAGAATGTATAGCGGTGCTCTTGTAAACTACGTTTGTGCTTTAGTTTTTCCAAGGTCCTATAAAGTTTCAGGAATAAGTTGAAGGTGACCAATGGTTTTGTATTTTTTATTGTGTGTTTTTACGACTTGTTGATTCCGTCTTTCTACCCTTGATTTTCTTATTGCAGAATTTCATTTAAGACTCCATATAACGAAGAACACTCAAAACATTAGTTTTCTTTATTAGTAAATAGTACCAAGGGGACCGAGCTCAGTAAAATTATTTCTTTCGTTCTCACACAAAGCTCGTTCGCTCCACTCACTTGCCCTCTTCCATTTTAAAGACGAGCTCGTTCGCTTCACTCACTCGCCAAGCCGAAGGGTGCTGCACTTTGGTATAATTTTTTTAAACCACAGGTTAAAGATTTAACACATTGGTTTATACCTACAGTTATCAGCAGATTTTTGTTCAATTAATAAAATCTCCATAAGGATAACATGGAAACTTTAAAGAGCTCTAGCGCGAAAACCGGATTTTTCCCAGCTATGGGACCAGCTCCAATCGATTTCTGGTGGCCAAAACCACCATATTCAATCAAAAAATCAAAAAAACCCTTGGAGCGAAAAAAAAGTTTGCCCGTATACAAACAGAGCATGTTTTAGAGTATAAGATGAGATAACATATGACATGATGAAGAATAAACATTTTTGATCAATTTCTAACTTTGCTTTGAAAATCTTATAGAGGTAATTTCTTAGCAACAAAATTTAACAATTCCTCGCCATACAGTACTTTCAAAAACAATCCGAATGTTTGGGCTATAACTCCCCTTCATCTCCCAACTGTTGGCCACGGTTGGAGCCTTTCATGCGTTAAATCTCTCCCTGTAATAAACGCCGGTTAAGTAGGTTGAGTTAACACACACGCGGACTGACACTTCCGCCGGAACCGACGGCTTGTAGTCATATTCATCCCGGCCCGGCTACACGCGTGATGGAGTCGTTCATCCCAAGGTGACTATAGGCCAGGGCCAGGTGAGCTACATCCCATAAGAGCAATGGTGTCACTTTCTGCGACATCCGTGGATGTCGCCACAGAGGTTTTGTTGGTTTAAAAAGTGTTAAAAAATCAACATATACTCTTTGTTGCCTGCAAGTGTTGCCAACGTTGCAGGAAAAAACATTCGTTCTCGTTTGTGTTGGACATTTTTTGTCTTAACTATTACTAAAATAAGGAATTTAAAAGCAAACTAGGGCAGAAGTTATGGTTTTAAATTTACCTATTGGTAATTGTTAATTTGGTCATTACCAAATGGTTTGTTATTAACTAATAATCCAAATGTAAAATAGAGTAATATGGTGTCGTTACGATAAATATCGTACCCGTAGAAACTGCTTCAGTCTCTTTTTCAATCAGCTGTGTAATGGTAAATATTATAACGTAACTAGACTTCCGTTATAGTATAGACGCTTTATATCCGGAACACAAAAAAGCTATTCAGCTGACCTTAGGAAGAAGTTACAAGTTATGCTTCTTCCTCTACAGACTTTGGGTTCATCCGACAAATCTGAAACCGTAAACCTCACAACCGGTGGACTCATTGTAGACTGAGGCACTGATGAGAATAGTGAACATCGAATTTTGCTTAGTCGATATTTTCTCGATCCGACCATGTAAAAACGATGACATACCGGTAATGACGATCGGCCCGCGGAAAAGCTGTCACTACAAAGCGATGGAACTGCGTAAGTAGTCTACAAAACCGGATCGAACATAATATCATCTGTCAACGAGGGTCGTGCAGCCAGCAGACAAGCGTCCGCAGAAGACATCGTAACGTAACTTAAGAGGGCGTTGGTGTCAATCAAAATTCCGTCTTTCCCCCATAAGAGCAAAGTTAAACGGGAAACCAAATAACTCTTTTATTTGTAATCAGAAAATAATGGTTTATAGCTCTAAATAAAGGGTTCATCAAGCCGGATTTGGTTTGCGAGATGAATTTTTTATAAAAAGTAGTATATTTTACTAACTCGAAACAAGAAAGCAAGTTTTTTTACTACTTTTACATAATTTTCTACAGAATTGTATAAATGATTTACAAAGAATCGATCTCGCAAAAGTAATGGGGAATTTAATTGTGATTCAAACGCTATTTTATCCTGAACCAATCGGAAAAAATAAAGAAATTATATGACAAATGCCGGGGACAAGTTTAGCATTGCTCTTTTGGGAAATAAATCTAACATGGCGGCACTCCAACGTTCTCTTCACATAGATTCGTGTATCCCAATATCGACGATTGTGTTGCCAAAAACCACGCAAATAATGATTTTTCTTGTCACAAGGAGGGAAGAAGCAAATGCTATTCAATATCTTTTGAAATCTCTTTTTGGTTGGATTTTTTCATATAGGCCTAACGTTTTGTGTAATAAAATTTTATATCGATGAGAAATTGATGATTTAGATGTAAAATTATTCGCACTGATTAAAAACATTTCCTTACATTTGCGAATGATTAAAATATGAAATCGGCTCGAATTCTCTTTCCTGGCGGTATTCTCAAATTTCTGTTTTCGTTTCGCGGGTGGGCGTTTGATTTATTGACCATATGTTGTCACACGCTTTGGTTCGCTTCTAATATTATAGAACTCGCTTTACCGATGACCAATGACCGTAAATAAATCATCTTCCGCCTCAAGCCGCGTGGACTATACCTACAAACTTTGACCTTTTGCAGTGTCTAAATTTGCGATTTTGTACTAATTTTGTTTGCTTTTGTCTATTATCAGCATTAATTTCGTTCTTTAGGAATTATGTCCATTTGTTCCCTTTTCCTACGCGATTAGCAAAAATCAAGTGTTTTCTTCCCATGCCATTACATTCGATTAAATGTAAAAATACAGATTATTTTCTAACCTTATTTTGATCATTACTAATAAAAATAAACTTTCAATACTTGTCTTTCAGAGAGAAAGTTGCCGAATAACTTCTTAGACTAACAAAGGATTCTCAATTATTTTGACTGCTGAGCATGAGGAGGTTCAAATTAAAGATCAACCCATCCACAGCAAGAACCAACTAACTTTTCAGTAGGCCTACAGCATATAGATTGCAACTTGACATCGACCAACAGATAGATGATTTTAGCGAATTTCCCTATAGGGAATACGCTATTACGGTAGTAGCCATGGTAAGACCTAAGCCCGGGACCACTTTACTTTTTCATTTTGAGGTCCCCAGAAGCCAAAAACACCATTCGTTCATTTTCATAGATAGATATAATATGTGTCCGTGGTACTGATAACTTTTGTAGGGGACCACCGATTTTGATGAAATTTGGTATGAAGGTGTAAGACCAGGTCTATTTTCATGAGTTCGCGAACCAGCATTGTCGGGTTATGGGAACGGGGTTTTATGGGGTTTCAAAGGGGTCAAAAATGGGTTTTTGGCATTTTTGGACCTTAATTTTTAAAATTCATTAAATTTTAACTCAAACTACTTAAAAGAGCTTAAAACAAACAATTTGGTATTTTGAATTTTTATCATAGCATAACTGGTTACGGTTGAAATCCCAAAAACTTTTTTCCATGTTATTCTTATGGGAAATCAAGAAAACCCTATATCTTGCTTATTTATCGACATAACTTAATCAAATTTGGTATGTACATTATCTATATAAGGTTTAACTTATACTTGCCTACAAAACCCATATGGCGGCAAACCTACATACTCACCCCCATGGGGTTTATGGGGAAAATAAAAATTTCCAGAGCTTGATACAATTTTGTGTTTACATTTACCAATCATTGATTAACTAAGACTAACAACACCCAATGGCAGCAAACCTACATACTTGATCTTATGGTGTTTTATGGGGAAAGTAAATAATCTGAAATTCCATTGGAAATTCGCTGAGTACGCAGGTCTGCTGCGACTGGGGTATTTTATTTTACAACCAGAGAGCGCTCAGACCCGGAGTGACATTGAGGTTTGTGCGCGTCACTCCCAAATGTTTACCCTCCGTCTAGAGATAGGACGTTGTCTGTCTGTCTGCTGCCAGTCCTCCTATGGCCCTCCCAGTTGAGGTCAGTCCAGCCTATCAGAGAGTCCATCTTGTTTACATGCGCTGTGGCATTTAATCTTCGGTTTCTGCAATTACTTGGGCTGTTATGTAATGCAAATATGTTTATGTTTACAACTTCAGCAACATAGTGTTACATAAAATACATAAAATGAATACTGTACCTTCTATCAGAGCTCTGGGTGTAAAAGCAGTTTAAACTTGCCTTCAGAATGATATATGTGAATTATATGTTGAAATTTGAAGAATAAGCATTTTCCAAAGTTTTGTTGCTTGTTATTATGTTCATAGATAATTATAAATACGCAGTTTTGACGCGTCTAAGGTGTGTGTCGTAGTCTCATTGCTATCGATGATGAGACTTTCTTATTAAGATAGTCTTCCAAAAATTAATTAATGTAATTAAAATACGTTGCTCTATCAGCAGTGGCAAGATCGTCAAGGAAGTGCCTTTAAAAATAACCTAGTGTCTGGATAAGAAAGAGTAATGGCTTCTTTGCCCTTAAACGCTTTTCAATACTTCTCTGATCGGTCGATTATGGTAATTGTCCTTTCGGCTACTTTGGATTTTAGTTTTAAAGTTTAAAATTTAGACTTAAAACTAATTTAGATATTTCGTAAGGGATGGTCATTATTTATGACCATCCCTACATTATTTATGATGGCCTACATTTTGCTAGGCCGCTGGATAGCAAAATGTAGGCCTAGACACTTTAAATTACTGCAATAACTTTGTAACAAAGACATTTCCCATTATCATTGTGATATTATCTTGTTAGTAGTTCGTCATTTTTTAGTTGTTCAGTGCTATTTCTGCAGCCATCGGAACGGTCCCTCGGTTCCTGGGAAAGCCATAAGCCGCATAAAACATGTTTTAAACAAATTTTGTTTTTAAAACTTGGCCTTGTGTTTATAAATTTTTGTTGTTAAACATTTCATTTTATGCGCTAAACTTCAGTCAAACATGTTTAACAAAAGGCCACAGTCACCATGAGTGCTTGCGACGATGATGTGGTGTTGGCTGCTGCCGCATGTTTTGTGATTTGCTGTGCTACGAAGAAAAGAGCAAAACGTCGCTTTTGGTTACGTCCTTCGTTGCAAGCTAGGAGTAAGTACAGCGGGAGTGAAATATTACAAGATTTAGAACAGGATGACCAAGATTTATTGGCAGGGGAATTGAGGACTGATGGTAGCTTCAAGAACTTTTTAAGGATGACAAGTGCAGACTCCATCACAAATGGTCCACTAACCACTCCACTAACTTAACAAAACGATTTACTCACAAATAAAAGCACGTGTTGTAGGCGGCAGCATGAAGCCTACTGACTTGAGACAGAACAGCAGAAACAAATAATGTTTGTTCAACAAGCATAGGCGTCATTTCAGCATTCTGATTGGGGGGGCAAGATTTTCATAATGTCATACCCCCTCCCCCTTCCTACAAATAGGCCAAACATCTTAAATTTCCGTAAAAACTGTCAACAAAAACTAATTAAGTTTACATTGCGACACTAAGCTGTCCATAAACTGGGAACTTTTAATATTATCTCACAAACCCATGAAAACAAACCCTAATGCATGTAAAATTTTACTATATAACATGTTTCTATATGTAGAAGGTCATTATTCTCCGAAAACTGCCAGTGGTTACTGTGATGAAAAACACCTTATATAAGAAATTCAATGGATTTAATTGGTTAATGTATGCCATCGTTGAAATTAAAATACAAAAAAACCATTGTTTTTATAACTATTTGGTTATTTTTATTGTATATTATTTACAACTCAAAAATTTTACAGTCGGATATATAGACTAAAACTTGATAGGCCTACACATGGTAAAACAGATTGTTATATCTTTATCAAAAATTATTTTTTGACAAAGCACCTTTGCAGTCTGCTGTATAATGCAGCACAAAAATTTCATTTAACTATTGTTGGTTAATACAGCCACTTTATACACATTGTCCATTACATTACCTAAATCGCTATTGAGGACAAGAAAGGTAAAAATAACTAATCAAAAAAAGATAAGTAATGATTTGCAAAAAAATCTATACATATTTAATACGTGATACGGGTTTTTGTACAAGAACTCCTCCCACAGTTTTCAACAAGCTTCAATGATTTTAGTGCCATTGGATAGAGCTCGGCGTGAAGTTGTTTCTAAAGTAAATTGGTAAATTATCCATTTAAAAGAGAGGACCTACAAGCCCTTAAAGTTCGTAATTTTCCCATTTGATTACCCATCTTGATTTTCAAGTAAACAGCTATAAAGTGTAAACATCGGACATCAGCGAAAGTACTATTTCTACCTTTTCACACAAAAGAGGTTATGTTTAACCAGGGCAAGGCTCCGCTCTACCTCTCGCAGCCGAAGCGCTAGGCGAGTTTGATGGCTGCAGAGGTTTACGGGAATTGTGTTTTAAACTAAACTGATTAAGATAGAGATTGACTCTTAACTTTTTCCAAAAGAAGAAAAACATATCTCGTCTTCTCTGGTTTTAGAATTTTTAAATAAAATTTCTAATTTCAGCTATAACCGTCTAAAATCATCTGTTTTTCTCGATTTCTAACTAGTTTTGATGAAATAATTTCCAAAGTGTAACAGAGGAAATTTAGCACCGTTATTGTTCTTTAATATGACACCTTTAATATGACCTTATAGCTCTAGACTGCATATAGCAAAAGATAACACGATTCTTAAAAAAAACCATGCATTTGCAACGAGAAAAACAAATGATTTTAGACAATTATAGCTGAAATTCAAAATTGTATTAAAAAATTCTAAAAACAGAGAAGACGAGATCCGTCTTTTAACTTTTAGAAAAATTTAAGAGCCAATCTCTATCTTAATGAGTCAATTTTAAAACACGATTCCCGTAAACCACTGCAGCCAAAACTCGCCTCGCGCTACGGACGCGGCCGCGAGGCAGCATTTGGGCTCAGGTAGACGCGCTAGGTATGCATGAGGAAGATATTTAGAACAAAGTTGTGGGTGTTTAACAAATTGTATAATTAAAACTGAGTGGTCTCAAATGAAAGGTTTTGGCCGAGGGATTAGAGAAAAATAACGGACTATGTCCAAAAAGCTATGAGGAAATTATAACTTATAAAACATCCTCCAAAAGAAAATCGTGGAGATAAAGAACATCACCTTAACATCCCATTGTCTGTTTTACTTTTATTTTAAAACTATGACCATGACGCCAATGATTGAAGACTATCTTTTAATTAATTACTTTTTTAAACTTATGCTTTGACTTCGAGATTTGGAGGTAAGTGGTTGAGGACAATGATTTCACTGAACATTGGAATTATTGTGCGAAACATTGGTATTCAGCTATATGGTCTAATTCTTACTATTTGAATCATTTGTAAAGGCAGCTGACCCGACTTCAAAGCCCGTAAGCCACTATAGGTACCGTATTAAGCTATGCAAATGACCAAGGTATCTTGGTAACGATGGCAAAGTGTATGTAGGCCTACAAAAATGTTTACCAAGAGTTGTTATAGAAAATGTAAATTTATCTGTTGTAGGAAATTAAATGTTTTATCAATAGTAACTAAAATGCTCGACTTCGGGCAACATGTAGCTTACACTAGTCATTTCATTAATTCACTGTATTTCTTGGTAAAGCACAAGAACATGTTAGTTCAGTTAATTGACCATGCCAAATTAAGCCGTCTATATCGCCGTGAATCAAAGTCATTTATTACTTTTGTAATGTCGATTTCTATTGCCAAAAGCCCCAGAGAACACAACCTTTCTTGACCGATGGTGTTTCTACAATACATCATTTAAAAAATTTAAAACTTCAGGACACACAGATATACATAAATCACAGAGTAAAGAAGCTTTGTGATACAATCAACGCAACTGCCTCATTTACTTGACGTTGTTGTTGTCCAGCTTCCAGACCCGTGCATGCGCCTGTTGGATTAAACTGATACTGCTGTCTTACCGCTAAGCTGCGTTACCTGACACATTGGCGCTCTTTCTGTTGCGGGAACTCTAATGAACTATGGTTATAATGCTTAACAAATCAACAGACGTGAGATGGGACTTCCTGCCAAAGATAACGATTGCAGAATGAGTTAATCTAAGAGTTTTACATAAATAATTCAAAGTATACATTTGGTTAAAGTCAAAAAATTTCACCACATAACTTAACATTAAAATTCCAATTTTTTTTAAAATCACCGAAATTATTGGGGGGGCAACTGCCCCCCCTTGCCCCCCCCCCCCCAAATGACGCCTATGTCAACAAGTTTAACGTTTTAAGCAGGTATCAAACATGTTGTACAACAAAAGTTTATAAAACACAAATTTCCTTTGATCTTTCCGACACGGCTCGGGAAACCTGCAACCTGTTGCAAAACACGACTTTTTTAAAAACGTTTGTTGTACAACTTGTTTAAGAAATTTCATTGCATTCTTAAACATGTTCAAACCAATTAATAATTGGTTTGCACAACAAAAGTTTATATAAAACAAGTTGTATGGTGTAAATGCGGCTATAGTTGATAGCAAAGCAGACTGGACGGTAGGTGCGTGAAGTGGGACAGCGCGGCGCAGGGCTTCGAGCCAGGACTATTCCTGGCGAGATGAGGATACCTTAGCAATGCTGCGAACCGGGCTCGAAATAGAGGCAAGGCCCGATCACCTGTCATCACAATACTGACGTTGATGGCAGAGTCGGGATTCCGGGACGGCGACGATGTTGGGAGGATTTCGGTTTTAGTTTTCGAAACGGTCTCTTATGACAGCAGGTTTGGATCGGCTGGATGAGGCGATCTATTATAAAACTAAGTAGACATACGCGTTGAGTTGTAATGTTATGCCGAGTTGGTGGCGAGAGACCTTCTGGGCGGTAACTTTTCTCAACGGTAATCATAAAAAATTACAATATTTGGTTTAGGTTAAGTTAGGATAGTTTCGATGATCAGTTCCCACGGGGGAGAGTAACCTGCGAAATTTTCGACCGACTGCGCTACTACCCCTATGGTAAAGGAAACTAATTTTTTTACATTCTGAAGCTTTCCAGTGGGCGATTTTTCATATGGTTAGTATTTTATTTTAGTATCCGTATTTTCTTTCAACAACTCGGCTTTAATGCTTATTGTGATCGCTGAAATAAAACACAAGTTTTATCATGCAAAATGGAGGGGAGTTTAAGTTATTGATAGGGGAATGCATGATACTGTTCTAACAACAGAATTTTGACCCATTTATGAAAACTATTTCTTGGTTGTACTGTTGGTCTTCATACCTCTATAGAATAACTAGTGTAAACACACCCGTGCTTTGCCACGGAAGTTAGGTTGAAAACTATTTAAAATTTAATTAATAAAATAAGGGTTGGACTCGTTCGCTTTGTTCACCCACATTTCAAGGTATAATGCAAATAATCCTGACTGGTTTACTGCTACTGCATTTGTAAACCCATAGTGAGTTTTGATTTTTGTATATCATTCGATTGAATTGATAAAAAATAATAGTCTAATAATAAAATGACCGTGACCTAAAATCAAATAGAAATTTTCATTTAATCCCTTCATCAGTTTTGTGGAAGTTTCATGCTTAATTACCCAGCTAATTATCCAATAGTATCCTGGTGGAGTTGAACTATTCCCAATTAACCCAAAGCAGATTTATATTCCGCTAATTAACTCGTATGCTTTTCCCCCAACATGAACCAATGATAAATTATTTAATGCCACAATAAACATTTCTCGTAATTCTACTGATAACTTGTCTGATGGTCATTCAGTAGGGTATTCTCACATAATTATATCATCAGAGTGGTGGCGTTCCCAATTAAAATAGTAACGTAGTATCGAGTAGTTTCATGCATTTTTAATCGTCCCGTTAGAAAGTGCTGGGGGTAATAAATTGGACCAATTAGCAATAAATGTCTCCCGTCCCGTCGTCGTTCCGAGAGATGTATGCTGGCTACAGTATAGCTGCTAGATGTTAGACGATGTCGGCTAGCGAGAGGTGAATAACTGCTCCGTTATGCCTCATATTTTCTCACAGTTTCTTCATGATTTTCCCAACAAAATCATCAATACATCGGTGTTCTTTCAACTATTTTGTCATGGCCACTTTCTTGATAGGACAGTTGTAATGTTTTTGATTCCCCCAAAGATTGTTGTGGGAGATTTGAAAAAATAAGTTCTGATACAAAATGCACTTTTCAGATGTTAAAATTACAAATTGTCACTTAGTTTATTGACTGTTTCACTTTGTAAAAGTACTTTTCATCATTCCAAAAGTTCAAGTTATCCTAGTTTGTGGCGGAACCCTCCATAAATTTCAGTTTTGACAAAACCATGCAGTTTTCAACCATATGTTAGAAGGTAAAAGACAACTCAAATTTATGGTTATGGCACTTGAATTATGATTATAAAAATAACATTTGTTCTGAAAGTCATGCTACCAAAAGTTCATTTTTGTCCAATGACAAAATTAAAATATTTTGACCTATTTATTTTCAAGCCAACTTTTTTAGATCATAAATTTAATTCGTCATGAAAAATTAAAATCGTTTTGTGAGTTTTTGTAAAAATTACTATTATGAAACCTTAGACTCTTATGGTATTCATGCAAAGAAAGCACCAATTCTATGTAAAATTGACACTTTGAATAGCAATCTGTAAGTTATTAAATATTTATGATATTTATGAAAAGATTTTAAAAATACTTTACCTTAATAGTAAAATACTAGTTGTATTAGTTAAATTGAATTGTTTGAAATACATAACACTTTAAAACCCTTGCGGTATAAAGCGACAAATAGCCTATTCCTTACCATTACAAAAGCAGTTTGTATATAGTTATATCATTGACTATGTACAATGTTATATCATAGGAAGCGGTGCAACTGTATAACAAATGACGTCATTTATCTCTGTTGTGCTTCCTCAAACCCATAACAATGGTACTTATAGCCTTCAATCAATAAAACGTAGTTGTACTTTTACAACATTCGCCAATCAATTAAATGATTTTTCCTCTCTGTTGTTCTCTTAATTGAGCTTTAACAGTCCTACCAGTTGATTCAGGTAATCGTGTTTCACTTCATCTCGCACAAGCCAAGCCGGTGCACTGGTCCGCTCTCCGGCTTCTCCAAGCCCAATTAAGCGTGGTCTCTCCAGTTATGGGTCCACACCATTCAAGTGACATTTCTAAAAATTACATGGCCCTGTTGAAATTTCTGTTTTTACCACTAGCGACCCCTCAATCTTAGCGGTTCTTACTTGAGTTTCTAACGTCTATCACCCCACAGAACTTCGTTCTATCTTTATTTAAAATTTAAAAACTTTATGAGGCTTTTGTACTCATCGATATAAATTAAATGTGTATAGACATGAAAGGTAAAACCTTCACTGAGCCACTTTTATATCACTAAACCCCATGGTCCCGATTAGGTGGTTTCAAATTTTGAATCATACTACAATAGAAATCTAGCCTAATCTGTTTTGATTCCTCTCTTACTTTGCCTAGCTGGGTTTTAAACAACAGTACTAGAGCCTATGTTTAATGGAGACTAAACATTAAAAATAAAAAAATAAAAATTAGTTTTAGATTAAAAATTTAACAGTCTTAAATTAAATAGTCAAACTAACTTAAACCGGTATTTTAATATCAAGACAGTTTCACAAGTTTGCTGTTAATTGTAGTAAAGAGAAAAAGTAAATATTATAACATTCGTATGTGTAGTGGTTTGATTTATGGGTTTGTTATAAGGGGCAACATAGTACTGCAATAAGAAGTGATGAGCGAAGCGACCAAGCTAATTCAAGGGGCCTAATAATTTAAGTAAACTAGTTACTCTTTTTTTATCAAAATGTTGAATCGAATAACTTTGTTAATTTTGTTCTTATAATTTTCTTTACATTATTTTTAGTACACTTAACTTTACCTAACGAATCTCAGGTATTCAGCTGGATTCTGTAATAAAATAAATATTATGTGAAAAGGATTCATTATATCCTGTTAACAATGCAGTCATAATGAAAGATTTTCTTCTTTCAAAGAGAAAAGTTCCTCAACGAGTTTCCTTTTTCTGCGCTTTACATTCCGTCGGAAACGATATTTTGATTATATATAGGCCTATTCTTATCAACAACCAATATCAAAATGTTGATTACCACAGCTTACAGTTTTGCCGGAAAAACTTCTTAAAAGGGTTAATACTACTAGTAATATGGTTATAATAAAATGTATTCAAGTACAGGATGTGGTATATATTTTAAAGATGGAACTAAAGAATAAATAGGAGATTCATAATCAAATTGTTTTTATTACAAACGTAGAGCGCACGACAATGTAAAGCCGCGTCCGCACTGGCGGAACAAAGTTTTTCCAAACTTTTTTTGTTCGTTGCTAAGTTAATCATATGGCCGGTAATTGTTCGTTAGAAATGTTTGTTAATTTTATGTGTTCGCCACGAATGTTTGGCCAGTGCGGACGCGGCTTTATGAAACAATAAAAAAATTAATAAGTTTATAAAAACTAAAAAGTTTCCAATTCTCCCTGACAATTCTGAACCGTGGTTACATTATAGTCTTCTCAATTTTCAGGCGTGATAGTTGAGATCATGCTCTTTATGTACATAATTAATATGCATGCGTAATGTATTTTCTTATTCTTACAGTACATTTTTAAGAATATTTTTCTACGGTTTTTTAAACAAATTTTAATAATGTTTCTGACATTGGATTGAGCTAGGCGTGAAGTTGAAGTTGATTAAAGTAAAGGTTTTCCAGCATCCAGAAGGAAAAGCCCTATACAAAGCCTTAAAGTTCGCCATACTTCTGCATTTGGTTAACAATCAGTTAACATCATCAGTACCCATAAACATTGTAACCAGCGAGAGCATCTATGTATTCATACCATGGACGATCAACACATGTTCATCGTTGGATGCAATGGATAACGAACTGCATTACATAGCGCGTATAGCACAAATGTATACTGTAAGTATTATACTTCACAAAACTCATGTCCTTTTCCGACTTTATTGAGTCAACTTAAAGTCTGATTTAAATCAATAAGCCCTGGGTAGCAAGGAAGGGGGTAATTAGAACAGTCCTGCGTAGCTCGGGAGGGGCGCTACCCAGGACTGTTCTAATGTAAATCAGACTTTAAGTTGGCTCAATAAATTCGGAAACAGACATGAGTTTTGTGAGGTAGGGGAGAAGTCGGGAATTTATAATTTATTAAAAAAAACTTATTTGTAACATAAATACAATAATAATTTATTTGTCTAACTTTAATAATTTATTGGTATTTTACAAATTATTTTAGTGAATTTGCTGACAAACCCATGTTTGGTACATCTGTTTTTTGTCGGGAATGTTCTCAAAAGTGTTCCGGAAAAGTCGGGAAAAAGTTAGGAATTTCGTTTGTGAAATTTGGTAAACACCCATAATAGAGTAACAGGAGCACTAAAAGTTGTGACTGGGGCTTAAACCATTCCCCGTCAAAACGTTAAAAAATTCCAAATACGTAAACTAACACAAAATCTTATTAATTTATTTGTTAAGAGATCACTGGTAGACTTGGAAGAGTTAGCATTCCCGGTGCGGAGGCTGCACCGGCGCGGCGCGGGGTCGCGTGATGGGGAAGTGGCGTGCGGAGGCGGCGGTGTCGGCAGTTACCCCATTAGCCTGTTGATGAGACGGCGCGACGGCGAAAGTGCTGTGATATCAGAGGATGTAGATAGCCTCTGAAGATTTAAAAACTAATTATCGTACCGGTGCAGAAAAATTATAGTACTCTTGGGTTAAATTATCGTACCGGTAGGCTACTATTTGCTATGTTGTATTGATTAACGATATCACTAAAACACCATCGTATCATTGTATATCACTCGGCGCCAGTGTTGCCAAACCAAACATCGCTACGGTGTGCAATGTTGTATTAGACCTCCAAGACTGTAAATGGGCTTGCGAAAGCTTCTCTTAAAACAAATGAATCATTAATAGTTTAGGGACCTTTATGCAGGGTGTCCAGCTTCAACCTTTACAAACTTTTCCAGGTCATTGCCCACGTCAAAATAAGCAAAAAAGTTCCTGTAAACATATGTTCTAAAATGCTTCGTTAACCCGCTAGCCGCCATTTTGTTTTTTACACTAAATAATTTTTATTTCCATAACGGATCATTGTATTAAGTTAATATTTGGCATGAACCTTCACTATAATAATACCCATTTTCAGTAAAAAAATTATTTTTTCCAATGTGTATTTTCAAAATGGGGGCCATTTTAAAATTTTAAACTTAAATATCTTAAAAACGGTAAATTTTATAAAAATTTTAAAAGAAACAAAAAAGTTGACAAATTAAATTATCTAAACATTGACACCAAGTTTGTAAGGATCCAACAACAAATAACGGAGTTATTGTGGTTTTCCTGCAGAAAAACACTGATTTTGCACTATGATTAATGCCAATTTAGGTTATTTTCAGAGAAAAATCTCAATAACTCCGTTATTTGTTGTCGGATCCTTATAAACTTGGTATCATTGTTTAGACAATTTAATTTGTCAACTTTTTTGTGTCTTGTAACATTTTAATAAAATTTATCGTTTTTGAGATATTTGAGTTTAAAATTTTTAAATGGCCGCCATTTTGAAAATACACATTGGAAAAAAATAATTTTTTTACTGAAAATGGATATTGTTATAGTAAAGGTTCATGCCAAATATTAACTTAATACAATGATCCGTTACGGAAATAAAAATTATATAGTGTAAAAAACAAAATGGTGGCTAGCGGGTTAACGAAGCATTTTAGGACATATGTTTACAAGAACTTTTTTGCTTATTTTGACGTGGGCAATAACCTGGAAAAGTTTGTAAAGGTGGAAGCTGGACACCTTGTATTTATAACATCTAATGTATGATCATATGACAACAAAAACATTTGAATATGATGCATACCTCTCTATTTAACTAAAGCTAATAGGATCAAATTATCGTACTTTTAGGGCACGATACTAATATAATATCGTAGCCGATGGTGAAATTATCGTTAAAGCACGATAGTTATCGTACGCCTGGGCGGTAGCGAAAGTGGAGTGATATCCCAGCGTTATCAGAGGATGTGGTCAGATACGTCTGCTTCCTCTGACACCAGGCTGCGCCGCTGAATACGCGAGTCCAGAATAAAATCATGGGAAAGGAGAAACAGCAGAAAACATTATGAATTTAAATCGAAGAAAAATTCACTTTTACTTTTAATATAATGGGTTATTCAATTTAAGTGCTAGAAATATTATTGATAAAAAATTCAAGCTGAAGATATATAGAAGCTTAAGTGATACCCCATGGCTAGTGGGATCGGGAAGATGAGTTGAGTTCGGAGAAGTCGCTTAATCAAGTCTGGTATCAAACCCAAGTGTAGGGTCTAATGACAATAACTTCAATTTTTATATTCATAGAATTTTAATTTGTTTAACCACTGGGGGAGATTAATTGCTTCCCAACAGAGAATAGGTTATTTCTACAGCACATTTTGGATCCATGGAAAACGGCCATGGAAAATCGTTATCAAACTCTTCGTGGATCAATGTCATAGAATTGTTTATGGACATTCCAATTTATTTCATTATTCCCAACCATTACAGTTTATGTATGATAACCGATTTAATTTAATTTAGTGGGATAACTAGTGTACTAGTGTTATTTCCAATTGATATTCAAGTGCATTTGAATTTAAGTATTCCCCAAATAAATCGACCATTCGTCGATCGATCAAATGGCATGTCGATCAAGTGGTAGCAACCCATATTTTACAGAATGGAACGATTTTGTGGTTTTACCGACCAGATCTGTAGCTCGCGAGGACGGAACGCACACGACGGAAGGTTGCGGGTTTGACTCGTCGCCAATGGCATCTCTAGCTGGCATTGGACTTTGTCTTTTGACCCCGGAGGCCTAAAGTAGCCGGCGACACTAGCGCTGCTGCGGACCAATCATCAACTCAATTAGATTGCGAGGCAAATACCTCTTGGCTGGCCTAACCGCACTGCCGCGCACTACCATCGGGGAGGCATTGGCTACAGACCTAGATTGCCTTTTACGACGAGAGATTCTGCCGGGAATAACCATTGCGACAATTGTTCGGGAGAAATCACTAATAATGAAAATACTATAATTAAATTTACTACTGCGTCGAACAGTGTTCAGTGTCATCAGGTCGAAACGGGATAACTAGTGTCCAAGCACAGATAGTATGTAATTTAAGTATTACCTGGCAAGTGTAGGCTAATTAATTTTGAAAACTAAATATAGAAATACAATGTGAGTTAGCTAAAGCATGTATGTTATGGGCCGATTATCCCAGTTCCAAACAGTAATGTGGATCCATAAAATTGTTTGTATGTCTGAAGTTTAAATGCACTTTAGTCTTTACAAGACCTCATTCCGTCATTTCATCTTATTAAGGCATATTCATTCTTTAAAACAATTTTATAAAACGTTCATAATTGTTTTAAGTTTTTAACGTTTTAAGTATTAGGCTATACCTCAAAGATTCGGAGTATAGGCTACTATTGTGGCAGCTATGGATTTGAAGAGAAATTTATGAATCGACTCATCAAACTCATCTTCAATGTGGATATTTAAATGTTTCTTCAGAAGACAGTTTCTCTTCATAAAGTAACATAAGTGTTGAAAACCACACTATGAAGAGCGGCGAAATAATTACAATTCTCCATTGAGGAAATTTAAGGATTGCACGGTTAGTCTAAACTAAAAATAATAATGAACCAACACTGACGTCTAAGGGTCAGCACTCAACAAGAACAAGCAGTTAATATTTAAGTCCACTTTGCTAGTCTACTGTCTCTTGGTTAATGTGTCCTTTAATTTGAAGTTTCACCACAGAATAGGCGATACAAAAGTAATTAAATCATACAATACACCTGCGTTGATTTAACAGTCGCAAGGTCTGTGACGTAATACATTCTGGTTATTATGATTCGGTACCACCACCATGTGCCATTAAGCATCCATTATTAGAGCTACGTCATGATCGTTCGATGCGGGTAAAACCGTTAGCAATTAACTTTGGCGGTACTAAACGCAAGCTTCCTGGAAGTAAATATTGAACAAAATATTAAACAATCCAAAATCACAATATTATACTATTTTAATAATGTGGTCTAGTCGTTGAAGAATTGTGTTTAGTTTTTAATTCAGTTTTCACACTTTAAATAGTATAAGCCTACTATGTTCTATTTGATGACAGTGGTTATTTTGTCATGTTTTAAGTCACGAGTTACAGTATAGGCCTACTACCGCATATACCGGACTTCAAAGTGCTGCACTTTTTCAATGGCAGCGAGTCAAAAATTGCGGAACTCCCGCGACGCAACAGTCCCTCAGAGATTTTCTGGCAGCAAGCTGTACACGTCATGGTCATCGAAGCAAGAAGAGACACCCGGACTTTTACATTAATTTAAATGTATTTATCAATTAAAGTGGTAAAACGTAGTAAGCACATTACATAAATGTCCTTACACTATTCTAGGTTTGATTGCTACTATTTGTAATTTCTTGGCTTTCGATCCCACACTATTACAATAACAAAGTGTTAATTAAATGTCAGTTATTGTCATAAGCGTTCCCTGCTACAAACATAATAACACCTTCAGAAGTGATCACCTAGGAGGTCTCCTCGACACAAATTCATCCATGAATACACTAGATCCAATCTGCTCCTTTTTCTATTAAACAAATATTTAGCTACTCTTGTACTCTAGGCAACCAATCTAGGCCTACTAACACAGGAGATGAGACAGGTAATGAGGGAATGATCAAATATGTAGCAAGAAATGAATAAAGTTCTTCTCGATCTGAAAAATATAAAAGTATGATTTCAACTGGAGGATTTTGTTGCTTTATTTCTCAACAAGGGCTGGCAGCGTAGTCCGCCACTTTTCACTGCATTATCAGTAAATAACCTATAAATGAATTGTATGAGAATTCTTTCAACAATAAATTTCTGTCACTTGCACCCCGTGGGTACAATAGATGTAGATTGTCGCACAAAAGACTCCCTCTACAACAGAACAGCCACCTGCTATCAACGAACGTTTCCCCGCGTCAGCTGTTTTCCCTCATCAGCTGTGGCGTTGCACAGCTGACGTGGTAACTAGACGGAAGCAGTTCACATGTGGTTGTTTTTGTCGTCTGCTACCCACAGCCCATTTGGGGCTTCAAGAGCCGCCCTGTTCGATTACACCCGCCAGTCTGACTAGACGGATCAATCATATTTATGACCACTGAGTCATATCGTCCGTCATTCCCAACAGCGCGGCGGCGGCGGCGGCGCCGGCGTCCAGGCTGTTCAACTCTTCGTGTGATAAAAAAATAAACATATAGAAAAGTGAAATATGATTAATTAATGTTTTAGTGTCTTGTTTGTGTTATGTTCTGATAGTGAGTTTTTTATCATTGACTATAGTAAGATGCACGGATATAGTCCGATGGAAATTTAAACAGCTGTGTCCCCCCTCACTCCCTCTCGCCCTGCAATGTTGTCATTTGTGATTATTTTTACCATGTGTAATCTTATCTTTCTTATTATATTATCTTATACTCTAAAACAAGCTCCGTTTGTCCGGGCAAACCATTTTTTCGCTCCAAGGATTTTTTTATTTTTTTGGTTGATTATGGGGGTTTTGGCCACCAGAAATTGATTGGAACTGGTCCCATGTCTGGGAAAAATCCGGTTTCCGCCCTAGAGCCCTTCAAAGTTTCCATGTTATTCTTATGTAGAGTTTGTTAATTGAACAAAAATCAGCTGATTACTGTAGATATAAACCAATGTGTTATATCTTTAAAGGAAAATTATACCAAAGTGCAGCACCCTTCGGCCTGGCGAGTGAGCGAAGCGAACGAGCTCGTCTTCAAAACGGAAGAGGGCGAGTGAGCGGAGCGAACGAGCTTTGTGTGAGAAAAGTAATAATTTTACCGAGCTTAAGCTCGGTCCCCCTGGTACTACAGTATAAGAATGTGTTTCATAATCAATTTGGCAACAATGTATCGCCTCTCATCGGCCTATTTTCGTGAATCCTACTATAGTCGATGTTTTTATTCTTTGGTAAATTACTTTCAACAACTTGCTTGGAAATTATTCAACTCCATAAAATTAATATGGTCGCTATTAATCAAAACGGAAAGGAGTTAAAATAAATATCTTGCCATTTAACAGGAATGGTCTTTAGAAACAAAATATGCATCTAGTGCCTCGCATCTGGATCTTAACATCCACTTGTGATCTGAAATAGGCCTACTTGCATATAGTACCTACTTAGATTTCTCGGTTATTTAACTCTTGTTCTCTAAGCCTCATTAAACTATTTGTCGCGTCTCAAAATTGATTGCAATTCATGATGTTGAAACTTTGATGTTATTGAACTTTGAAATGCACTCGGGACCTAAGTTTTCAATACCTATAAAATACTTCAGTTCATCGATATCTTATAATCTTTCCAAACAAATGTTCGAACGTTTTATCTCGAAAGATATCTGGTTTGCGTGTTGTGCCTATCTGCACAGTCTGCCTAAAGTAACGCCGAGGGGGAATAAACGCATTGAAAGTTGTACAAATATAAATTTTGTTCAAGCTATGAGAATTTTGTTCACTTGTAAATGAGTGTCGAATGATGTTTCTATTTTGGAACAGGGTTCAAAATATTTTCAACTCCAATGGGCAATAGGCATTTTGCGCCATTAAATTGTTAGTTAGAGAGAGAACCGTTGTACCAAATCCAGAATGTTTGATCCGGGGCTCCAACAATATTTTCCACAAGTCAATATTTTGCTATGATAGCGTTTTGAGATTGCCCATCAGGGCAAAGGCCGAACATCAAGCCGATTCACACTACCCACGGTTGAAAAGGACTTTTTTAAATAAAACACACTAGATGTAAACAAATTTATTTACATTATTTATCACCAAATACGCCCACTTTTGTTCAAGATAAGTTACCGTGATTTGCATAAAAGCAGTCTAGAGTAATTCGCTACCTACGGGCGTTGCTACATTCCCAAGAGAAAACCCATAAACAAGTTTTGTGATAACAACAGGCGTAAAACTTGATTAACTTACAGTCCGTGAAGTAACTCATACGATATTTACCGTGGTTTCATACATATTTTAGTTCGCCATGTCATCGACTGAGTCATGTTTACAAAAGATTGATTATTCTTAAAATTCTAATTTACGTAAGCTTTTACAAGGAAGTTGTTTGGATATTTTCGGATCAATCCAGATTTTCCATTTGTTTGAGCGAGTTGGCTACGAACGTAAACATTTTGTTTTTCAAAAGCCGAGCGACTACCCGGTTCTTTGCATAATTGACCTTATCGTCTAATCCTTTTGGCGATTTCGTTTATCCCGCGGAATCATGCTAATGTTATTACGTTTCCTGATTTATACAACAAGTTTTTACTTCTGTACTATCCAGAACCTCAATGCAGTGCAGTTGACTCTCTGTAACTCAAAATTCATGGCACTACGATTTTGTTTACCTACCAGTTCGAGTTACAGAGGTATTTTTTTACTAAATTCGACTTACAGAGGTAACCTGCAGTAGCCTAGTGCGCATTATAGTAACACTATAATCAGACCGCTAAATTTGATGAGTCATCGTCCTCTTCTCTAGGGTTTCGACTTCCGTCGAAGAAAACTTCAAAACTTCAAGGAGGTAAACTTAGACGGGTGGTGAAAAAAATTAAATTTGATCTACTTTTGTAGTGAACTTCGAATTATAGAGGTGTAGTTTTGTATGTCTTTGACCTATGGTTTTTCATTTGACTTAGGCAGGTTTTTTCCTTCAGGGCACTAAAAATATTTGGAAAAACCAAGGATTTTGAAGTTAGATTTTTTTTAGCTTAATTTGTCACAAAACGTCTCTCGGGGCAACTTAATCATTTTTGCGAAGTGTAATAAATAATGCAAATTGATTTCGAAGACTTGGGATCTCCTTGCGGAGTTCTGTGAACCCTGACCATGCCCCGGGCCCGGGCCTGGGCCTCCGTTCGCCAAAACCGGTTCCAGGTCCGATTAATTGTCCAACGCCTCGGGTCGTTCGCCGAACATCGGCCAACTCTGTCGTACCATCAGCTGGCGGCCAGCGGGACGATCGTGCGATGGCGCGAGAGGTATACACTCGCCGTCAAAATTGAAACACCGTTTCTTTGTAAACAAGGCTCGAATCGGTCCCGCGGCAATGAAAATGCAAAGACACACACTGTGAACGATTCTCATATAAAACACCAGAAAATATATTTGCCACTGCCTAAAAGTTGAATTCCTAAGTCAAAGTGGTCCTGCAAAAGTCACAGACGCATGGTCAAACTCGTGCTACTCAGCTGTTATCTATCGAACTGAGCCATCAAGACAATAATCTTTGAAGCTTTTAACACCTTTTTTATATTGTTGGGGAAAAGTATGCGTCAGTTATCTGATACCGTTTATTTTCTCGGCTCGTGTGCAGTGCATCGTAGGATAAATCCGGGGGGGTAGCGGAATTCTACCCCCAGGAAAAGTACCCCCATGAAAAAATGCTACGTCATTTTGACGTCACGAGGGGCGGAGCTTAAAGTGGCATGGAGTTTTGGCTCGCGGCCGGAAAAGTACCCCCAGTTTTATAAATACATTATTATTTAATTTGGTTTCTCTAAATTCACATTATATCAAACCAAACACAAGCCGGATTTCTACCCCCGGAATTCTACCCCCGGAAAACTACCCCCAGCAAAACTACCCCCATCAAAACTACCCCTAATGGACTAGACCCGGAATTCTACCCCCGGAAAACTACCCCCAGCAAAACTACCCCCATCAAAACTACCCCTAATGGACTAGACCCGGAATACTACCCCCGGAAAACTAACCCCGGAATTCTACCCCCAGCAAAACTACCCCCGGAAAACTACCCCCAGCAAAACTACCCCCAATGGACTAGACCGGGAATCCTACACCCGCGAAAGTACTTCCACGTACACAATTCCTTAAGTATTTAACAATTAATTGTTATTTTATGTACGTGTTCTGCTATTTAAAACATTTCTATTTTAAAATAATAGAAACGTTAAGTTTATAACTTAACCTATGTTAGTTAAAGTTATGTTAGTTTATTAACTTGCCCTTCGGGTGATCTCGTTCTCTACCCTCACTCGCCGTCAAGTTCTATAATGGGCCTATGCTTTAGTTTTATGTAACCAATCTTTCCTCAATCCTTTACAGGCTTTAAGCTGTATGGTTTTATTGACATCAAATAAAATATATACATTACCGTACCATGATATACTTTGATATTAGGTTTATAATTTTCAGCACCTAGGCAGGGCCGGCCCTAGATTTTCTGGCGCCCTAGGCGAAATTGTTGATAGGCGCCCCCCCCCCCCCACAACGAATGCATTCAAGCCATTTATTTTAGGCGTTACAACATATTACAAAAATAACGTTTAAAGTAAAAATAAGTTTTTATTACCAATTTATTATCAGAAAAACAAACTTAGAA
The DNA here is from genome assembly GCA_030545055.2 of Neoaliturus tenellus. Lineage (NCBI taxonomy): Eukaryota > Metazoa > Arthropoda > Insecta > Hemiptera > Cicadellidae > Neoaliturus > Neoaliturus tenellus. The sequence continues at coordinate 329,668,391 of CM061531.1, read as the reverse complement.
TTTAAAAAAATATTCATAAATTTATTATAAACAAAATTTGAACAACAATTACTTATTTTTTGCGAATATGCAAAGATTCATTTCATTGAAGCTCAGGGGCGATGTTTACCGTAAGTTGTGGGGATTTTTACCACCGGTCGGGGGCGCTCTATACCGCTGTCATAATCAGGGCGCTATTTACCATCGATCATGGGCGCTTTTTACCGCCGGGAGGACGCTGTTTAACTCCAATCAGGGGCGCTAATTTACCGTCAATGAGAACGATTTTTACCGCCGGTGGGTACAGCTATTTAACTCCGATCAGTAACGCTATTTACCGACGATCTTTGCCGATTTTTACCGCTAGTGGGTAACTCTGTTTAACTAGGATTAGGGGCGCTATTTACCGTCAATTAGAGAGCTAAGTTAGGGCGCTTAGAGGGCCATGAAGGGGCGATTTTTACCGCCGATTGGGGGCCCAATTCAACTTTGATCACGTGTATTTGGGGGCGCTGTTCAACGATGGTTGGGTGCGATTTTTGAGGTTGATTTCGGGCGCTATTTATGCCTATCGGGGGCGCTTTTACCGCCAATCCAGGGGTTAACCATATTTTGGGGGTGCTCTTTACCGCCGATGGGTGCCAGGGGTGCTATCTACCGCCGGTCAGGGGCGCTATCTACCACCGGTCGGGGGCGCTATCTACCACCGGTCGGGGGCGCTATCTACCACTGGTCGGGGGTGCTATCTACCTTCGGTCGGGGGCGCTATCTACCGTCGGTCGGGGGCGCTATCTACCACCGGTCGGGGGCGCTCTTTACCGCCGATCGGGGACGCTATCTACCGCCGGTCGGGGCGCTTTTTACCGCTGATCGGGAACACTTTACGGAAAATCAGGGGCGAAGTCTCCGCCGCGATGGCGCCCCTCGTTCACCGGCACCCTAGGCGGTCGCCTAGTTCGCCTATATGGTAGAGCCGGCCCTGCACCTAGGGGCCAAGCATTAGCTCGGTAAACTTAAACAGTAGTATTTTTTGTAGTAATATCATAGATAAAATATGGTAATACCATTTACAGACAGCCTGGTGCAAAAAGGCTTATTTCTTGTTCAAGACGAGCTCGTTCGCTCCACTCACTCGCCTTTCAGCTTCCTTTTTCTGTGCTTTCAGACTGTTTCAATGTAGGCCTACGGGTCTCGTGTATATTTGTTCAAACACATGTTGAATGTGTAACACGTGGATTCTAATTATTTAGTTAGCTGGTGTTTGATTTATTCTTTCTAATGCTTTTGTTTTTAAATTCAAATGTAATTCTACAAATTGATTTGTTGTTTTATATACTTTTACATTACTTTTATTCTTACTCATAATCAGCAGTATGAAGTACGATTTAAAAAACTATAGATTATTTTCATCATAAAATAGTACCATTTAATTATTTAGTAATCGGCTGCCATGCAAAACTACATGTTTATACTGGAACACATAGGCCTATTCTGCACTTTGACAGTTGAGTCTACTGTTTTCATTATTATTATTATTATTATTTTTTTAACTCCATAAGACCAATGTTAAAATTTTTAAAATTTGAATTAATGATTACAGAGAAACGAGATTTTTTCTGGCATAGACACCTTTGTTTATATTAAATTCATCCCAAAACTATGTTATCTGCAATGTTGGAAGAAAATCGTTTTAGCTGTTTTTGAGATCCGTGTGCAAACATACACACATACAAATATGTAACTTACTCGTATTACAGAATAGGGTAGGATACACTTTATGCTTATGTAACTTAACTCACGTTTTGTAACTCTAGATAGTTTAAAAAATATATAAATCAATATATCTGGTACAACCAGTAATACGGTAATAGAATTTTACTGCTGAGTAAAGATCTTGTCCATCTCGGAGGCGAGTGATCAGAGTGAACAAAATTCCTTCAGATTATTGTAATATTATTATTCCGATTTTTCTCTATTTAACTTTCAGGTTTGAAGCACATAGGGCCTACATTGCCATCTAATAAATATTATGTAACACCTGAACATAATTGAACTTTGAAGGAAATTTCTACTTTCTTTTATCAGTTGCTGCATACACATTTTTCCAAACAATTATAAAAAATACCTTAGATAATAATACCATTAATTTATTATATTGTTTTGTAAAATATAACATTAAACCAATAACATTAACTCATGATCACCCACAATTACATTTTCACTAAAAAAAAGCATTTTCAAAAACACACAGCTAAAAGCCTGTAAAGGATTAAGGGACTATTGGTAATATAAAACTAAAGCATAGGCCTATTATAGACTTGACGGCGAGTGAGGGTAGAGAACGAGATTACTCGAAGGGAGTTTGTATTAATGTAAATTTAACATATTATTATTTTATAATAGAAATGTTTTAAATACGAGAACACGTACATAAAATAACAATTGTTAAATACTTAAGGAATTGTGTAACTTGGAAGTACTTTCACGGGTGTAGGATTCCCGGTCTAGTCCATTGGGGGTAGTTTTGCTGCGGGTAGAATTCCGGGGGTAATTTTCCTGGGGGTAGTTTTGCCTGGGGGTAGTATTCCGGGGGTAGAAATCCGGGGGTAGTTTTACCGGGGGTAGTTTTGCTGGGGGTAGTATTCCGGGGGTAGAATTCCGGGGGTAGTTTTCCACCCCTAGTAAACTTACAAAACATTGCTTAAATTGTTCATTATAGAAATAAATTATAAAAGTGCGTAACCAATGATTGAAGTAGAATATAATGTATTCTCTTCCAAAGTTCGCGGCCGGAAAACTACCCCCTACCTGTGACGTCAAAATGACGTAGCGTTTTTTCATGGGGGTACTTTTCCTGGGGGTAGAATTCCGGCGCCCCAATCCGCGCATGCCGTTAGAAAGGTATAGTAGTCCTGTAGATGAGCAGAATCACATTCTAATTCACATCGGACTCCAGGGCTGCGCCCGACAGACTTTCAAAGTTCCAACGTTAATCTTATGGAAAAAGGAGAATTGAATGAATCATTAGACAGCTGTTGTAAAAACAACTGCTAGAAAATTAGGAAGAACAGATGGTTTAGTTCTAAAATGTTTTTAAGCTTCTTGCATCCAGATCAACCGAAATTTTGATCGAATTTCGATCTAGGCGATCTCAAGTTACTACAATTCAACAGGACGGATTAGCATTGCAAACCTTCAAGTGAAACTCATCATGGACTAGATCTAATATGCATTTAGCAATATTTTCAAAAAGAGTTTTTTTCTCAATTCAGCAAACATAGCAATATAGTGCGTTTTGAAACAGAAGATTGAGGTACGGTATTGTTTTTTGCGCAAGTCTGTGTGTGGATACATTTCAGTAATCAACCTTACTTGAAGGAAAACTAGGCGATTACTGTACCTGGATTTAATAGGATTGATGGAGTTATTCATGTCAAATTCTCTCGTAAGGTTAACACTAATTTGAACATCTGGAGTTTCTCCTTGTATCAGTAGTTGTGTTTTGATAAATTGCAATCTACACGGAATTCAGAAACACCTTTTTATCGTGAATAATCAACTTTGTTTGGATCGACCATCGTCCTAATTATTCTTTATTGATCTTCTAGTCGATGAAAGAAGTAGCTATTAAAGGAGTAACAAAGAAGGCATCGAAGGGAAGGCCAGCCGCTGTAAAAGTACAGACCAGCTGGTGTAGATGTCAGGGACTGGTGAGGTGACCTAGTGGAGAACGTTGATCGCAGCTGGTGAATAAAGAAGAACTGAAGATGATTATCAATTACACCATCGTAGTTGTGAATGTGTAGATCGAATTGCCTTGAAATTAGAATTACCTTAGTGTAATTAGTTTACTAGTTGTGACCTATAGTCAGGGGCAATAGAACAGGCGTGTCAAGGTCAAATCTTCCAATAGGCCAGCTGATTTTTTCTCATTTAACTACATGTTAATTAGCTTGACCTTCACCCGCCTGTTCTATTGCCCCCGACTATAGTGGAGAACGCTGATCGCAGCTGGTGAAGAAAGAAAAACTGCATGAGGACGAATTTATCAAATGAACCCATCACCATCGTAGGGTAGCTGTAGTTGAGGTTGATGTGGACCACACTGGTTTTGTTCCAGTAATCCAGTAACTAAATGAACTGTAAATCATTTCAATGTTAAATCACATACTTCGTGTAATATCTTTCCAATAGGTACATTTGAGCGTAAGATTTCCACCAGCGTTGTTCTTCAATATTTCAGTACTATTTCTTTCTTTGCCAGATAAGGCATTCTTCCCATTGTACCTAAAATGAATTGAAGGCTGTTATCACAAATAAACAAATTCTTTGCATTTTTTCTTTACAGACGTTATTTTACGCTTTGTCTTGATTTACAAAAGTGATGTGTAGAATTCCGACCAAACATCACCTGCATACGAGATTCCTTCCGTTCAGTCGATTCTCACTAACTCGAACCTCGATAACTCGAAACCCTCGGTATATCGAATTAATTTCAATCCCCTTGGAAAACCTGCCCAAGTCAAATAAAAAAACCATAGGCCTATACGTACCTCGAAATTTTTATTGAAATTACCATGTACCTTTGTCAGTCGAATAGAGAAAAAATTATCCCTATTTCTCGGACTCGAATTTATACATAGGCTAAGTCGAATTCTATTTGTATCCTATCCTATACTAGCAATGTCTGAAGGGATGTGAGTTCAAGGAGGTTACCCCCACCTCAGTGATTTCTAGTTCTTCTATTGGTTAATTTTTAACGTCTTATTTTATTTCAATGCTATTTAACAGCTGATAGGGGTGGGGTTATCTTCCCCTTCACTAGCCATCAAGTCATCTCCCAACTATTGACTGTTTGTTGGTAGGAATGTAATATGACCATGACACTATACAAAAAGATTTAAAACCAACGAGCAAGGCTCGGTTAACCTGGTACTTTTACCTCTACAAGTCGAGTTTACCTTCGTATCTCAAAGTATTTTAACTGAGTGGGTGAATTAATTTTAATTTAAGAAAAATCATGGATTTATTTCTCGATTTAGCTGCAGATAAATTTTCAAGCACTTCCGAATTAAAATTTAGATTGTCCAATTAATCAGCCCAAGCGTCGCACCTAGCACAGCTGCAGCTGACTAATGTAATGGTTGGTGAATCACTTGTTCGGTTGGCAGCCCATTGCCAGTTGCATCACTATCAGTGGTGATAACCACTTCGCCAGTAACAAATGGAGACGTATTAGTGGGGAATGTCGGACAAGCCATTAGCTCTGTAGTGGTGATAAGGTGATCGACTGTCAGCCAGTGGGTGGAGAGTGGTGATACTGTGGGGGAGATCGGGACACAGGGACGCAGGGACACCAGGGACACAGGGACACGGGACACGGGGAGATGTTGAGGAAGCTGCTCAAGAGGTTGACCAGGTTCCGGCGAGGACGGAAAAAGTGAGTATCGTTTGTTGATAGTCGAGACCAGCGTATTTGGTTTTCGGTGATAAACAGTTATTTGCAGAAAACATCTAATTTTATCTATATACTAGTATATGTGTTGCTCGAAATCGAGCAATTTATTTAAATACAGTACAAATGTTACTTTAGCTCTAAATCAATGAGATCCGACCAATCCAATAATGTGAATATTTTTAATCGCCAATAACTACACGTATTTACAGCTGATTATTAACAGATGTTTCAAATGCTTTATTCAGTCCCCAATCCTATATCCTATACTCTTATACGAGCAAAGTTTGCTTGTTTGCTTGCTTGCTTGCTTGCACAATTATCTCAAAAACGGCTCCGACGATTTCCTTCAAATTTTGGAATATGGGGGTTTTGGCCACCAGAAATCGATTGGAGCTGGTCCCATAGCTGGGAAAAATCCGGTTTTCGCGCTAGAGCCCTTCAAAGATCCCATGTTATCCTTATGGAAATTTTTTAACTGAACAAAAATCAGCTGATAACTGTAGATAAAATAAACCAATGTGTTACATCTTTAACCTGTGGTTTTAGGAAAATCATACCAATGTGCAGCAAACCTTCCGCCTGGCGAGTGAGCGGAGCGAACGAGCTTTGTGTGAGAAACGAAAGTAATAATTTTACCGAGCTTAAGCTCGGTCCCCCTGGTACTGTTATTTAAATGGGAAATTTTGAGATTTCAATGGAGGATAGCGCCTTTATTTTCAGTCCAATTCTCATCAATTTTTGGCGGAAACAACTACAGACCAAGCCCTATCTAACGACACCAAAAACTTGAAAATCGGTTGAAAATTGTAGGAGGAGTTCTCATGACAATAAAACCCTTAGCGTATTAAATAAGTATAGATAGATTAATAGGCAAGCACGATTCTTTTCTTCCTTTTTTATCATCTTGTGTGCATCGTAGGATAAATTCGGGCATACCGTTAGAAAGGTAGAATCCTGTAGATGAGCAAAATCAAATTATAATTCACATTGGTTATCAGGGCTCCGCCCTACCGGCTTTCAACGTTTCAATCCTATACTCTTATACGAGCAATGTTTGCTTGTTTGCTTGCTTGCACAATTATCTCAAAAACGGCTCCGACGATTTCCTTCAAATTTAGGAATATGGGGGTTTTGGCCACCAGAAATCGATTGGAGCTGGTCCCATAGCTGGGAAAAATCCGGTTTTCGCGCTAGAGCCCTTCAAAGATCCCATGTTATCCTTATGGAAATTTTTTAACTGAACAAAAATCAGCTGATAACTGTAGATAAAATAAACCAATGTGTTACATCTTTAACCTGTGGTTTTAGGAAAATCATACCAATGTGCAGCAAACCTTCCGCCTGGCGAGTGAGCGGAGCGAACGAGCTTTGTGTGAGAAACGAAAGTAATAATTTTACCGAGCTTAAGCTCGGTCCCCCTGGTACTGTTAATCTTATGAGAGAAGAATAATTGATTGATTCATTAGACAGCTGTTTTAATAAAAATGCTATTAAATCATGAGAACCAGATGTTTCAGTTATGAAGCATTTTAAAACTATTGGCTCAAGATCATTTAGAGTTTTGTTCGAATTTCGACCAGTAGGCGGTCCCTAGTTCTGATTAATTTTTGGTGTAAGGATATAACGCAGACGTTATTTAAGGCGAAAGGTATGCAAGATGTGCCTAGTTAAAATCTTTTACTGCGTATTTATAAAACATCGGGTATTACAAGTAGCAATCATTTTGTCTTTAAAAAGTTTGGTTAGTAGGCCTAGTGATTCAAATTACTGAAATCTTAACATTATTTGCGGTAGAAGAGAAGAACCTATTTGTTTTAGAATACAAGAGTTTGGCTTGGTACCATACTTAGCAGTCCTGTTCACTGTTTTGTATATGTGTTCGAAATACCGACAGCAAAATCAAAAGTTTTGAGCTTTTTAAAGCACTCAATTAAACATTGCTTGGTCTGGAATACAAGGTCAAACATTACGTTGTGCTGTCGTCAACGATACTGGCTATATAAAATGAACGTCATGGTTTATAAAATATAGATTTAAATGATAATATTATTTGGATAGCAGGGCTATCTCATGTTTAAAAACAAGGTAGGACATAGAAAGTAACTTGTAAACAGCACCATTAAGCATTATAATTAAAAGTACCTACTAGTTTGTTTAAAACTGAGTTGTTCGATTTTTATGAGATAACCGTATCCATAATGTAGTAATTAGCCTCTACATTAGGCAGCTTCTTCTGTAGTATTTTCGGGGCATTTTGGCGTGTGTTTGAAAGTGAGGTATGCCCCATCGTGTGAGGCTGATAGTTAACTTCTTTAATATTCTACATGTACTTCTCTAGCCTATCAGGAATATACCCGGTTCTCTTAAGAATTCTCACAACGACTTCTTACCGTTACAGTACAAGTTGATGCAATATTGTTGTGTGTTTTAGCTGATTTACCTGTATGGAATACGCTATCATGCTATAGTAGCCATCGTAAGTCCTAAGCCCATGTTTTGTTTTAATTTTGAGGTGCACTAAAATAAAATATAGGCCTAACACTATTTGTTTATTATTTTTATATTGTATGTGGTATCTATGTCCGTGTTAGCGATAACTTTTGAGAGTGACCTCCGATTTCGATGAAATTTTGTATGATAAAGGTGTAGAACGAGGTCTATTTCCATCAATCATAATCTGAGAACCAGCATGATCTGATTATGGTAACGTGGTTTTATGCAAATTTAAAAGGGTCAAAAATGTTTTTTTTTTACCTCGATTAATTTTTTTATCTAATACTATTTATTTGAAAGAGCTTAAAAACAATTTGGGAATTGAATTTCGAACTTTCAAGCTAGTTACGTAGAAAATCCAAAAATGTGTTTCCCATTTTATTCTCGTGTGACATCAACAGATCCTTTAATGCGATTTAGAAACCTACATTTTCACTTCGTCTGGGTAGACCTACAACACAACCCTATACAGTATTTATGGGAAAAATTGTGAAATCACCAAATCACATTGGAAATTTGCTTACGCAGATCTGGTGCGACGAAGGTAGTCTATTTTTCGTAAACAAAATAACGGTGGTAGAAATAAAAAATATCCGATCACGGCTCGGAAGGTCTCGGGCTAAGCTGCTTACGTCGTCCTCTGTTCCTCCTTGTCTTGTCTGGTCCAGACCAACCTGTCTCTTGTCGCCGAGGCAAAACAGATTATCTAAAGTAATTTCTGTTTTGCAAATTAGCTTTCCAAAAGAGAAAATTCCATTACTGTATTTGTATTTATTAAACTGTGGTGTTAAAGCCCCGTTTACACGCTCCAATATATCGGTGCAATCTGATCGGTACCAACCATATCGTAGCGATAATCGGAGCGTGTAGACGGGAGATCGTACCAATATATCGAGGTTGGACGAAAAATGAAAATTTCATTTTTCTGGCTAGATTGACAACGATATCGCAAGGTTGGAGCGAAAGGTTGGAACGTGTAAACAGCGCTCCAACTTAATCGATGCGATCAGTTCTGTAGTTGTAAACGGAACATCAATCTCCAATTATCGCTACGATATGGTTGGTACCGATCACATCGCACCAATATATCGTAGCGTGTAAACGCGGCTTCAATCTCCAATTTATCGCACCGATATATTGGTGCAATCAGATCGCACCAATATATTGGAGCGTGTAAACGGGGCTTTATAATCTAACTCCTACACATTACATGACTTTTGCGATGCCAATTGTTTTTCATTTATCAATAGCATTGAGTAAATAAAATAATCGTTTTTAGAAAAAAATGTAAACATTCTGTATTTTGTTTCACTGTTTCATTTTAATCTCTAACCAACAAATTATTTTATTTAGTTAGTGCATCAAGTTTTTAAAGAATCATGAGAATAATTTTTATAAGAGGTTTTTCTTAGAAATTCGAATAATTGTAATTCATTAATTGTATTTTGTATCTGAACATCTCTTGGAACATCTCAATACTGCCAGTAGCTCAACATAGGCCTGTGATCTTATTTTAAAGTAGTAGACATTCTATTACGAAAATCGATTGATTTATTGTTGATTTTAACAAACAAATAGGCCTACTTCTGAATAGTTTTAAAACAATTTTATTGCTTTACTAATTAATTTAACAGAGATAAAATATATATATAAAAAAAAATTATAATACGTAGGGTGTACTATTTTTAGGTGCGGAGAAACTGAAATGCTACAATTTAAAATATTGTTTTTTCTGTATAGAATCACCGCTTCTAAAACTTCTTGATCGTCGTTCTAAAATGTTTAACGACCTACGACAAAGTTGACCTCTCTAAATTTAGAAAAGCTTTTAAGATCTGTCTCTCAGATAAGTGATTCTTTTACGGCGAACGTAACGGCCAGCCAGCCAGTTGATTACTCTGTAAACTTTTAAACGCTTCTGTAGTCCGTGATGCTAAACTCTTTCCGGATCTTTTTAGAATCAAAGTATTTTTTTTTTTTATTTTTTTTTTTTTAATTAAGTTATTTACTTTTAGAAACACCTAAATTCCTTTTCCACTTGCTCTTTCATCTCGTTGGATTAGGCCAGGACTACCATCGCCCAATCTTCGTGGGTGCTTATTTTGCTGCGCCTATGTCGGGTGGTCTATTCCCCATTTTTGAAGGTAGGTTTACACTATGGAGCAGAGCTACATGTAGCACAGCTATATAGCTCTGATATAAGTTCAAAAAGTGACACAGGATATCTGCTACATAGCCCGGCTACATATGGCAAATATAAGCCTATTCTCTCTATAACAGAAAACATGTTATCCAAAAGATTGTGTAACATCTAGCAGAGCCACATGTTGCTGACTTAGCTATATAGCTCATTTGTAATATAGCTCTGCTATATAGCACGGCTATATAGCTTTAATCGCCTCCGGTTACTAATTCCTTCGGACACACTAAAATACAGATAACAGTTTCAGTTTTGACTTGCAGGATAATATGTAAAGTAATTGACGAGACAACAAGTGCAGCCTACTATGCTCACTCATCTTTGGTCAATATCATACCGGTGTAAAAAAAAGTCCGTCCCCCCTGTTAATTTTTTTAAATTTGTTCAGCTAAACAAATATCGTATGGGGGTGATAGTATCGTAATACAAAGTACCTTTTGACGTTATCAAACATTTTTAGTAATGTTAGCGGGACGGCCCACCAGGAGTCAGAAGAAAATCTTAAATGTAAGCATAGGTTGATATGTACATCAAATTAAAGATCTCACTTGGCAGAGTTGAATGCTGCAAACTAGACTTAAAATGGATGACCCAGACGGAAATGGTGGCCGTTCAAAGTTTCCATTAAAATCATATGGGTAAAACTAAAAAATGCAATAATTTTCTTAAAACTCAACCTTTTGAAGTCGGGTTTGTGGCTAATTACTCCAAATGCAAAGATGTTTAAAATAGTGTATATGATGTGACAGAGGCTAAGGAAGTTCCAATTTAAATATCGTCTATGTCTATGGGACGTCCCCTATTGAAGTCTTATAGAGATATGCTTCGGCTTTGTCACATTATACACTATTTTAAACATCTTTGCATTTGGAGTAATTAGCCACAAACCTGACGTCAAAAGGTTGAGTATTAAGAAAATTATTGCATTTTTAAGTTTTGCCCATATGATTTTAATGGAAACTTTGAACGCCTACCATTTCCGTCTGGGTCATCCATTTTAAGTCTAGTTTGCAGCATTGTACGCTGTCAAGTCAGACCTTTAATTTGATGTACATATCAACATATGCTTACATTTAAGATTTTCTTCTGACTTCTGGTGGGCCGTACCCCTAAGATGACTAAAAATGTTTGATAACGTCAAAAGGTACTTTGTGTTAAGTTACTATCACCCCCAAACGATATTTGTTTATCTGAACAAAAAAAAATATTAAACAGGGGGGACGGACTTTTTTTACACCGGTATGATATTGACCAGTTCCAGTTTTTCACAGTGAATTTAGACTTATACAGGGTGTCACTAAAAAGTGTACCTGGCTATACAGGACCTGATTCTACATGCAAAAATAAGTCAAAAATGAAGAATAACAATTTTTGGATTTCGGCTTAGTTTAGCCGTAATCCGCCATTTTGTTTTTTATACATAATAATTTTTATTTCCGTGGCTGTTCATTGTATTAAGTTCATATTTGGCATGAACCTTTATGACAGCAATGTCCATTTTCAGGAAAAAAATGATTTTTGTCCGATGTGTATTTAAAAAATTGCGGCCATTTTTTATTTTTAAACTCAAATATCTCAAAACCGGTAAATTTAATCAAAATTTTACAAGAGACAAAAAAGTTGACAAATAAACTTACCTAACTACTGGTACCAAGATTGTAAGGATCGAACGACGAATAATGGAGTTATTGAGATTTTTCTTCTAAAATAACCTAAATTTGCATGCATTTTAATGGAAAATCAATGATTTTATGCATACAAATGGCAATCACTCCGTTATTTGTTGTTCGATCCTTACAATCTTGGTACCATTAGTTAGGTAATTTTATTTTACAACTTTTTTGTCCCTTCTAAAATTTTCATAAAATTTACCGGTTTTGAGATATTTGAGTTTAAAAATAAAAAATGGCCGCAATTTTGAAAATACACATAGGACAAAAATAATTTTTTTTTCCTGAAAATGGGCATTGCTGTCATAAAGGTTCATGCCAAATATGAACTTAATACAACGAACAGCCACAGAAATAAAAATTATTATGTATAAAAAACAAAATGGCGGATTACGGCTAAACTAAGCCGAAATCCAAAAATTGTTATTCTTCATTTTTGACTTATTTTTGCATGTAGAATCAGGTCCTGTATAGCCAGGTACACTTTTTAGTGACACCCTGTATAAACCGGCGGTAAAAACGAGATTAGCGGTAAAAGTGGAAAGAGGAACTGGGCGGCAGTTGAGGACTTTCATGGTTTTTTATTGCAACGAAGAAAACTGATGCGGAGTTCTGTGTTCCCGAGCCAAAGAGGGGTTTATAACGATTTCTATGCTACAATCCAACGAGAATTACGGTAATATTTATTCAAAGAACTGAGCGAAGATTACAGTACCGACATCTCTGTTTTAAAGGATTACAGTTATACAATGTACAATGCCGTTTCATGCAGTCCTCCGCGGAGCTCTCAAAGAGCCAGCATTGTTGAATGAAATAATGCGGTATTTGTTCGTCATGGAATTAAAATTAAGGGAACTGGTTATTTTGTGACTGTATGTATAGCAATGTTGGAAAATGAATTTTGAATGTCTGCTAACAAAAATGCCGTTGCAGTCATATAGTAGAGTTGCAGGTATTTTCCTCGTTGATGTTTTGGTATGTCAGTACTGAGTTAAGGTTTACTGCAGAAACTTAGGTAGTAAACTTGCGATAGATGCGTTACGGTATGATGTGGTTTTTGGTGAATCGAAGTTTAAGTTATCCGTTGTTCCGTATAGAAGAGCGATATTCGTCAGCCTACTTCCATTTATCATGCATCTGCAGTTGACTGCTCTCTTCATCAAGGCTATCCATTGCAAAATAGCGCAAGTTTATCAGAATGTAAAATTTATAGGCTCATAATTTATTTGAATTAAAAACTGTAACTCATTTGCTGTATTGATATAAATGTTTTGAAACTTGTTCCATCAGGTTGCAGGTCTAACTAAAATAATAAAAACAGGACTCTGGATATAGTTTTCAATACAAGAAAATGGCAAGACATTAATTTCTAAAATCTAAAATATTGGCTACTTAACCATACAACTTTATTTATTCAACTTATATTGAATAAATGTTATTCAACTTATCGTTGAATAACATATCGTTGAAGCGGTACTTTTTACCGCTTATTACTTATGTTGAATAAATTTATTCAACTATTTATTTATTTATTTAACTTTTTATTTAATTAAATTTTTATTGCAATATAAACTTTTACTGCCACGCCACCAATTACAAACCAAGTTAGACCTTCTTGTATTAATGTATTTTTTGTAACTATTTTAATATTTTAGTGTGTGTTTAATGTAATTTTGTTGACTTGGCCGCAACCAGTGCCGTAAAATAGACAATTGTCAATGCTGTTTTTGTACCTGTCAATGACAAATAAAGATTTTTTATTTGATTTGGTTTGACTTGTATAAAAGACAACTATTAGAATTAGACAGCTGTTTTAAAAATAATAATTTCGAATCAAGGCTCAGGTTTCACTCTGTTATAGAAATATATTTTCTTTTTTACATTTTTCACTTGTCAAAAATCATAATAGTCTACAAGATTTTTTTAACCTTCTTGTAACAACCAGTTATTAAATTCCATGGAAAATAAATTTAATGTGTTGACAAATTATAATTCATCAGGATTCCTTGGGACGGTTGATTGAAACCTGAAGAAAAATGCACGTAATGGATTGAATTTCACTATCGGGGGAGGATTGTTTTCTTTTCATTTTGCTCTTTACCGCCGAGTTTGACCCCATTTTGGCCAATCGCTCGTCCCCCGGTGACACGGATAAAGCACGCCCGGGACTCTGTGAGTCAACACTCTGGACTGTTGTTTTATTATACCCGGTTTGATTCATTGGGTTGGCTGTGAATCAGTGGGGAGTGGTCGTATTGGTTTTTGCACGTTTTACTCCTAAGTAACAAAATCATTCGATTGCATAAGGAAATGCTAAGTGAAAACTAAACACTATACCTGCGGTGCAGGTTTCTTAGGTTAGTTGGAGTGTGAGGAAGGTATGATGCGAAAGCTGAAATGAAGGAAAATATCTAAGACCATTCTTAAATAGATTTCAACCACATCATCCAGGAAAAATTTAGTTTTACAGTATACTTTTTTTAACCGGCAATGAAGTACTATGTTGTATATAATTGGCTTAAAGCATCCATTTATAATGGTAACATTACTGTATTTACTTTAACAATTTTTTATGTTACAGGTGAGTGTTTTCTAAGATCGTTTGTGACGTAAGTAGCCTACTGCACAAATATTCGTAACAGAACAATCTTTAGAGGGCGTTGGAGTGCCGCCATGTTGGATTTATTTCCCATAAGAGCAATGCTAAACTTGTCCCCGTCATTTGTCATATAATTTCATTATTTTTTGTCCGATCGGTTCAGAATAAATAGCGTTTAAATCACAAATAAATTCCCCGTTCCTTTTGCGAGATCGATTTTTCGTTAATAGTTTATAAAATTCTGTAGAAAATGTTTTAAAAGTAGTAAAAACCTTGTTTTGTTATTTCAAGTTAGTAAAAAACACTAATTTTTATAAAAAAATCCTCTCGCAAACCAAATTCGCCTTGATGAACCCTTTATTTAGAGCTATAGGCCTAAACCATTATTTTCTGATTATAAATAAAAGAGTTATTTGACATCCCGTTTAACATTGCTCTTATGGGGAAAGGCGGAATTTGGATTGACTCCAACGCCCTCTTAAATTACAACTTATAGTAGAAGAATGATTTTTATTTATACCTACAGTACCTATTTGCTTGTTCAACGTTATAAGCTACAGTAGTTTTTCACTTCGAATTACACCAGGCCTACAACAACCTACTATAATCATTATGGATACTGAAACTGATCATTTAGATTGTTTGTGAAAATAACACGTATTGAAACATTCTGAAAGCGGGGAGATTTTCCACTGTTATTTATCCCCTTTCATCCAAATCTCTGTAAACCCGTCACTGCTCAACAGTGAAAGTAATCACTATTTAAAATCGGGCCAGTATCGGCTGAGAACCAAACCGGAAAGTAATCCTGTAGTCCAGTTACCGTCGACACCCCGCCGTTAGGCCGTTCACCGCCCCAGAAACGGAGTTGTAATGATGAGACAGAGAGGCATTCCACGAGAGATGACTCTCTAATTCGCAACCAAGCCGTCACGTCGGCTCATCATTTAGCAACAAGCTGTGGTTAGCCCTAGTGCAAGTATACAGCCCACTGATGGCCTCTTAACGCAATCATAGGAGAGAACTGTCGGTGTGCATTGGTGGATCGCACTTTCACATGGAGATTATATCGACAGCGATTGCGGGTATAATGCTAGTTTACATTGCTGGGCCTAATGTTTTATTTGGATCTCCTAAATTACTAACATAACAAGCAAAAAGCAAAGAGTGTTGCAAATTTCTTAAAAACCTGGTGTTCAACTACCGTATTTACTCAATATAAAGTTCATTATCAACATCAAATCTTTACCGACAAATTTCGCACCTGGTTGGCCGTCGCAAAACACGAATCACGCACCAGCAGTCCAGTATGTTCCTCGCGCTTGCCTTTCTTCCTTCTCTGTCTTCCCTCACTATTATCTTTATTATTCTTGTGTAAACGGCCATTCTCTTCACCCTCCCTCCAGAGAAATCTCACCGAAGTTCAGGACTGGGGAAAACTGCTGTAATGTAATAGACAAGGGCTGTTTCATTAGCGGGTAAAACGATGTAAAAATTAGTACCCAAAACGTCACTAGCTGATCAGCTGGTACATGTTATTCTTATGGACATCAGATTGATTACGTCACCGGCCTGACTAAAAAGCGGCATTTTCCAACATCAAAGGAATGAAACAGCCCTTCTTTTTTCATATGTTCTCCGCAGTCCTGACCCAAGTTACTCACTGGTGTTCTAGATGACCAGGTTTGTGCGGAATTCGTGTACCGCTCTCAGTGTATCCACATTCATAAATGAAATTGAACACTCGGTACACGGTGTTGTTCAGTCCAACCGGTTCAACTCGCCTCGTATGACTCACAGAGTGTTGTGTCTCGTCCTCGGAATTGCAACAAAAGTAAGATTCCAGGTTCCCCGAACGGCAGGAGTGAGTAAGCGAGGATGCGAGGAGGTTGGTAGGCCTGGTGGGTTTCCGGCGCGGCGAGACACGGCCACCATTCATCGCGATAACATACCAGACTGACACTAATCCGGCCCCAGGGCTGACACCACAACACCACCACTCCCACACTGGGCCGCGGACCAGGACCAGGACCAGACAGCGCCACGCCGAGGCGCGGCGAGGAGTCGGGGAGTTATCGAATCGGCCAGGGGGTCGAGGGTCCATCTATTTGTTCTGTAATCGACCTAGCCCCCAATATATGCATACATATGACAATACAAGATAGTTAAGCCTGGTTTTCTAATTGCGGATTTTCTTAATTGAAAGATTTGGTTTGGCAGGGCACAACTGTATAGTTGATGACTAAGCCGGATTTCCTAGCCACGGAAGGCTGATATTCGGAAAAGCGGGGTTGGATAAACACAGTATGACCGATGACCTCAGGACTGTAAGGCGGATTTTCATAGCAGCATAATTTTTCCAAGATTGGATAGCGGGTGTTTTCAAACCAAGTAAACATAATTAATAGCGATTACGCGCTACGCTGCAAATTCCTACATAATACAATTAATTTCCATGGCTAGCAACCACAACTTGAACACTTTTACATGTAATCAATCCATCAAAGAGTCAGAGTATTTTATTTTTTCAGTATTAAATTTCAAGCGGATCGTATATATTTTACTAGTAACCCTACACCTCTCAGAATAACGGTACATTCCTCCGTTTTTGAAGTGTGGCATTCGGGAGCGTGGGTGCGAAGCGAATTCTGGGAAACGAATTCCGTCTAAAAATATCACAACATAAACAGCTGATCGGTGACCGCGCGTGGCCGCTCGCAGCTCCAGCTGATGACAGCAGTAAACTTACATTAGAACTCATAATTCATTCATTCTGCCTTCATTTTAAAGTTGAGTGCGTAGATGTGAGAAATTTCAAAATTCATCATAGAATCAGTGTCAGCACACGTAACAATTGGGTCAATAAGTTTATACTCCGTAACACCAATTGTTTATGATGTCGAAACAGAAACTAAACTCGTAGATTTCAAAGATGAAGAGACATCATAGTATCTTTGTAAAGTTTGGTTCGATGGTCGCGGGACACCCTGCATATCGAAAAGACCTGCTGCCGGAAGGCCATCATGTTATTTAAACCTGCACTTAAATGATTATCACTTGGCTGATGAATAAATCAAGATTGTAACATATTTCTTTGGACCAATTTCCCCGACTTAGTTTAAACTAAAACTTAAGATTAAACCAGATTTTGCCATGTGGCGCTTGTTACATTTCGCATCCGTTTGTTTGATATTGTAATTTTCCTTCATTCAACATTTTAACTTATTAACTGAACGTCAGACAAATCCACATCAGTGATAATATTTTTTTGTAGCTTCAGTTTTATCATGCAATGAGCTACATCGACTGGTCCCATTATTACTTTATTTCTTGTTAGTTAATTTTTTTTAATGTTATTTTCCGGCCCATAGTGTTGAAAAACTAGCCATATACAGAATCAACCTTCGCGGCCTCGGCGACGACTGGCCTTGAAAGACGCTCTACCCGAGCTGCCTACAAATCACACAGGAACATCATACCTTACCGGGAGTGGCAATGGCAGATAAACTGACACAATGGCGGTCAGGGCCGGAGAAAGGGCGGTCACTCGGTGAAACTTGCATCGCCGGATGCGGAAGTCAAGAAGAAGAAGAAACACGGTTCACGGCCTCGCCGATCTCGTCGACGGTGAAGACGTGTAGATGCAGAGTATTGTATGAATGTGCAACTTTCTTCATCGACACGTTTATGAAGCTTGGAGAGAACAACGTATGACAGCGTTGAATGAATTGGAATAGGTTGGAGTAGTAGGCTAAATCAGTTCTCTTGTATGTGTCATTTAAATTACACATCCTAATCCTAATCGTGTTAGACTGACATATTAGATTCAAGGAATGTTTTCTTTACTAACGCCGGTTTCACAGTCTTTGTAGGCCTATACTTGCACTTTCGCCACATTTAAATACATCTGGAAATGTAAACGACTGTTTCAAAAAAACTTCCCTACCATTCTGTGATAATCGTTAAGTTGTAGGGTAGGAATTATACTGATTTGTGAATAGTTTCTATATGCACGAAGTAAGACCCAAATTCATCTTTTGATGGAATCAATTTAATTAGACTTCGTTAAAAGTTCTAGTGAGTTCATCTTGCTGGATGCATGCGCCAATGTCGGCATCAGTCTATATCGTGGATTTGCCTACACGAAAATAGCAGGTTGTTGTTGAATTTCCCATGTATCATGCTAATTACGATTATAAAAATTAAAACCTACATTAAATGAGGGTATCCCAACATTGAGTTTTATATACAAAACGGCTAAGCGTAGTGCTATGGCATAATGTTACCGTACATTTAACAACATTTTCGAAACCTTACAGTAATTATTCAAGGTACTGTACACTGCTCGAGTTGAGTTTGCACTAGAAACGCAATACCGTGTATACTATCCAGGTTACTAAATACTATAGCTTTCTAGGTGTTTCGACTGAACCCTCGCTGAGTATGAGTATACTTACTGGTATTGTAGAGTATTGAAATCAAATTAACTAAGATGTTATCCATCCTTACTGCTAGTTACAATAAAAATGCGTTCTTAAATCAACAAGACCATTCGTGGTCTACATTTTGTTCTGTACACTTGTGCGTCCAGAGTCCTAGCTCAACATTGAGACACCGTCCCGCAGTTGCCCCAGTTGCAGCTCTATGACGACGACTTCCACGGTCTATGGCGCAGCCTCCACAGTCAACAATGGTCCATCCGAGCCGTTGTTTGCGGTCGAGACCGCCCGAGCGCGGCGAAGGAACCTCCTAACCGCCGCGCCGCCGCCGCCGCCGCGCAGTTTGGTACGTTATTGCCCCTCTCACCGCCACGCCGCCACCCGTGTTGACTAGGTACTGCACTTCACCGTTTACCACACCCGGTGACTAGGTACTGCACTTCACCGTTTACCACACCAGGCAATCTCATGGATGTTACTCTAACCCAATCCTCATTTGGTTTTCAGATGGCATATTTAGAATTTTCAGACATAACGCTTAAAAAATTCTGCGTTTTCACAGATACTACATCACAGAGAGTAATTTTTTGTTAAAGTACCAGGGGGGACCGAGCTTAAGCTCGGTAAAATTATTACTTTCGTCCTCATACAAAGCTCGTTCGCTTCGCTCACTCATCAAGGGTGCTGCAGTTTTGTATAATTATCTTAAACTACCGGTTAAAGATGTAACACATTGGTTTATATCTACAGTTATCAGCTGATTTTTGTTCAATCAATAAAATCTCCATAAGAATAACATGGAAACTTTGAAGTGCTCTAGCGCGAAAACCGGATTTTTCCCAGCTATGGGACCAGCTCCAATCGATTTCTGTTGGCCAAAACCCCCATATTCAATCAAAAAATCAAAAATCCTTGGAGCAAAAAAATTTTGCCCGGACAAACGGAGCTTGTTTTAGAGTATAAGATAAGATAATTGTTGAATGAAATAGTAAAAAATTCCTTTCTTTGTACAAATTATTCTGAAATGTGCTTATCACAATTTATTTTCAATGGCCCGATTTTACCTCGATAAGGTATATTAATTCATCTGTTTGATGAAATACCTTGATTGATGTTCACTGTGCAATGATTCGCTCCCCAGGTGAGTAATGTAGATTAATCCCATCAATACAGATTGCCCCGCGGATCAGTTTGGCTCCAACGGCGGTGGCAAGCGTTCAAAACGGGGCGCCATTGTCTTTAGCTGTCGGGGTGTGAAAACTATTATTGCTCGTTGAGTTTTATACAAAGAAAAATAAATTGAATTAGAAATACACGATTTTTCCATCGCAAAATGTATTTCTGGAGGAATCCAGAGATGAAGTGAGATTGTATTCAACCTTCTCTTGAGGTTTGGAACCAATACATGCTTCAAAATATGTTAAAGAAATAAATTGAGTCCAAATAATACACGATTTTGTCTTGATTTTACGTAAATAATTTGTATCGACTTTACGCTTTATAGTTATTCCGTAATACAAATTCATTACCTTTTCTATAACAAGGTTATCAGTTGAACTATCCTTAATTTTTAATAGGCCTACAGTACTATAATACGTTGAAAATTGACAGGAGTCGTAACAGTTTCAAAACAGATTATAACCTAACAAAATATGAAAAAAATCATTAATTTTTCTTACCAAATGTGCATTGGAAACCCCATTGATAAATGATTTAACAATAATTTTACTCTTGCTGACAAACTCAATAAATCCACTGGTTACAAATATGTTCCGTACAGAACCCTTTCAAATGAGACATAATAAACCACACGAGGGCAGTCCGGGGCACGCCCTGGGGCACATTTAGTAAATTACAAAACCCACAATCCCTGCCCTGTCTGACTGTCCGAGCAATAAGTCTTCGTCAGAGAATCCTTCCCTTCCGGTACACCCGAATGCTTTTAACATTTGGTGGAACGAGCGCGATCGCATCAAGTGTTCTAAGTGATTTTTTTAACTATTTGCGTTTTTGTGAGTAATATAATTGAACTGAGCGTTTTTAAGAGGTGATAAATCGGTTTAATTATATTTATGTATTTCTCGTTGCTCAGGGTGTTTTTTTTTTTTGAAACATTGGCGAAAATGTGATATCGATTAATTTTTTATTGGAATATAATTGATACTTTTTTGTTCAGTTACAGTTAATGTTATAAAACAAAATATGTATTACTATTTTAATTCTTAATTTTGCCACCCCAATTATCTTAAAGGCCTTCCATTTCCAACTATTTTGTTGTTGCTCCTTGCATTTTTATCACAAACAAGATTACAAATAACGATTCATAATATCCATTTACAGTGGTTCACTATGGGGAAACAACATCAGTTGCTTTGTGACTAATCAAAACTACCTAGCCGAACGGTTTTCCATTTCACATCGCATGCTGTAAGTGGGTATGGGTTTTATTAATCGAGATAGGCACGTTTCGTTGTCTTAGTCGTTATTCGTTCCCCCATATTGGGAGCTTATCCGCAATATAAACCTGTTGAATGGAGTCACATCAGTCAACTCATCACCTTAAATTGCACACATAATACAATACATTGGTGTTTTGAGAAATGGATATATCACATTGGTTAGCTAGGATTGTGTGAACTCTGGAAAAAAGTTGCAATTAAAATAACAGTCCCATCCTTAAAAATAATTAAAATGCAAGAACTCATCAATCATACTTTAAGTCTTTAAGTTCATACCCTACTCTAAGTAAACTTTTATAGTTTTGGTTACATCTACCCTTCATACTCTAAGTTAACTTTGTATTTTGGTTGCATTTAACTTTACCTACAGATCAAATTCTTTCTATTTACTAAAACATCTATTTTCTTGACACTATCGAAGGATTAAGTTGTAACACTTAGACACAAACACACAAACAGCGTACACATGAAGGCGTCATCCTCCAAATTGAACGCAGTGAGACGAGCGGGGTTTGCAGAAAGATGGAGAACGATGGTGAGACTGTAATGTCCCCATTTCCCCTCGGAGAGAGGGACAGACAGATAGGATCTGAAGACAAATTGAAATGCTTTATGGTCTCTCCTTCCCGCGATACCTGGCGAGTAGAGATATGGCGACCACTTTGTAGTCCGTTTTGTGTCTCGTCTTCTATCTATCAATGTTGTTGGGGCATTTGGATATTGAACGAGAGTCTTGATTGATGTGAATTACGTCAGGAACAAGCTTTTAGTGTTCATTCGGGATTACTTTTATTACATACGTTTACAGCTAACGTGGAGTATTTTGGATCAATCAGCAGTATTTACCTTCTCGTTGTTTCGACTTGAAACGATATGTACTTCATTTTAGAGAACCCTAACACAGCCTGGTGCTTTATTTAAAATGAATATGACTAAAAGAATTAATGAGGTAATTACCTCGTTCACGTTCATCCACCACAAACAGTTTTTTTTACTTTTTTTGCCTATCACGTGACTAATCCCACAAATAAAGTGTCTGGAATTTGCCATGTGATAGGCCAAAACAAAACAATAAACAGTTTGCGGTGGATTGCGGTGGCTGAACGTGAACGATGAGCTCATAATAAATCATATGAAGTGTAAATTTGTTACAAAGATCATGACCCCTTTGCTGTCAGGGCCATTAGCCTAATCAGTAGCCCAATGAACAAGGTGCCAGTTTCGAACCTCGAACCTTCAAAACGATTCTAACTTTTCTCAGGAAGGATCGAACCAACAACCTTCAGGTTGAAATGCTATTTAACCACTCAACTATAACCACCATTTTCGATTCTAAGCCAATTATGCTATATTTGTAATCAACTGTTCGCAACGCATGCGATCTCTACATAGAGTTTCATAATCCATCCCACTTCACACATTTTGCAGTATTCCCTACCTGCCTAACCACGTGATCGAACCGCACAGCTGTTCGTCACATCTGTGGCTAAATTCCATTTCAAGGTGACGGTGACAGTCGAACAGCGAACACGACCGTGAATCATCGCTGGTGGTGCATGGGAACGCGCTGAAACTGCACTGACTGTGCTACTTGTGAGTAATGCTACATTGATAATTATAATATCTTATCTTATACTCTAAAACAAGCTCTGTTCGTACGAGCAAAGTTTTTTTCGCTCCAAGGATTTTTTTATTTATTTATTTATTTTTTGTTGATTATAGGAGTTTTGGCCACCAGGAATCGATTGGCGTTGGTCCCATAGCTGGGAAAATTCCGGGTTTCGCGCTAGAGCCCTTCAAAGTTCCCATGTTATCCTTAAGGAGGTTTTTAAATTGAACAAAAATCAGCTGATAACTGTAGATAAAACCAATGTGCTATATCTTTAAAGGAAAACTATACTGAAGTGCAGCACCCTTTGGCCTGGTGAGTGAGCGAAGCGAACGAGCTCGCCTTAAAATGGGAGAGGGTGAGTGAGCTGAGCGAACGAGCTTTGTGTGAGAACGAACGTAATAATTTTACCGAGCTTAAGCTCGGTCCCCCTGGTACTAAGTCATAATTATGTGGATAACATGTCTATTACAGATGGTAATCGCTTGCTACTGCGTGCGTGTAATTCTCCTTCTAGCATATGTTTCCCCCTATTGCTACAACTTGTGGATTCGTTGTGACAATGTTGTCTGATTTTTTTCTTGATTTTATTTATAAGTGGCTTTGGAAACACCATTATGGAATTTGGACGGATAAAATTACATGCATAATCGCTATGCCATATACGGAAACTTTGTGTGTTTTGTTACGTTGTTTACGATACTCGAACATGATACGCGTCGATTCCTCCATGGAATAACAGTACTGTACTTGTATCCGTTACGGAAAAGCAGCTGTTATTTCTGGTTCTAAATGCCTAGCTAATTTTAAGCTTACAAAAGCATATGGATGCATATTCAAACGGTGATGCGGCTTTTGTATAAGGAACTCCTCCTACAGTTTTTAACAGATTTTAATGATTTTTTATGTCTTTGGATAAAGCTCAGCGTGAAGCTGTTTCTAAAGTAAATTGATAAATATCCATCATGACTGACATGTCCTACAAACCCGTCTATTATTTTCATTCTTTTGATTAATATTGCAAAGGAAATTAATTGATTCCCCAGTTTAACAGATATAAGTATCAATAAGTAGTAAACACAGTAGGCCTACATACTGTATAGAAAAAGCATTTTCATCATACCATTGCGATAAACGTTGTTTTCGGAACCGTCAGCTGTGATCGAAACTAGTTGATTCCCGGTGGGTTGGATAAACATGATTGTAAACAAAGTTTTCGGGACTAGTCCTCGAAACAGTGGTTTTCGGGACTAGGCCGGAAAAAAACTTCTAATGTTTGACACCACTAGCGCTGATATTCTGCTTACAGTAACTTGAGCCTCGTTGACTCCAATATATAAATGTCAAACAGCTGATTGTTTAGTTGTAAATAGTTCAAAAACAAGATAAACAAATAACAACGTAAGAGGGGGTGTATAGGTTAAAATTTATTAATTTTTATCCAAACTGTATATTTATTAAAGGTGGTATGATGAAAAGTACTGTTCGTAACTCGTCCGAAAGTGGTATATCGGTGCTCGATCGAATTCAAGTACTCGGCTTCGCCTCGTACTTGAAATTCGATCTTGCACCGATAACGACCACTTTCCGGACTAGTGACGAAATATACTATTACAGTATCTATTTAGACTAAGAGGTTATATTGATCTGGGAGGATACACTTTTTAACGAACTACATTATAAAAGCGTTACCAATAACAAGTATTCAAATTAAAATGCTCGATTTGGAACGACGTGCTAACTAGAGTCCAACTTCAATATTGCATTATAAAATTTGGCGGTGACTGTTAAAATCTTAGATTTGTGACATGGGTTTCTCTTACTTTTCTCATATATTTCAGGAACGATTGTTTTGAAACAGTGATGACTGTTGCTTTTATATATATATATATATATATATATATATATTTTTTTTTTTTTTTTTTACTAACTACGATTTTTTTACCAAGTACGATTCGTTTTAACAATCATACCGAATATCAGTTTCGCAATCAACCAACATCGAAGAATTCTCTCGGGTCTCGTATTTTACAAAACGCCACGATAACTCGTCAGAAGAGAACCTCATTACCAGGAGGAAACGAACTGTGAACGGCGATTGGACCAACACCGGAGTGATGTCGACCAATCACAACGCTTCGTCCGCATCTGCATCGTTAACGATTGTTGCAGCTGATCGTAAAGTGTGCAAATCGGCTACGATAAACATGCCCGCGGTGACGTGTGGAGGAAGCGTCTACGGACCGGTCTGGAGCTGGGATCGGAGCGGACTGGAGTGAGATTAGGACGTCCTGGGGTGTTAAGAGGTGTACTACGCAATACATACCGGTTTTTGAGTTTCATGCAAGGATTTTTAAGTTTCAAGGAATTCTATACTATTAAAAAAGCAATGTCTGGAGGGATGTGTGTGAGAGAGAGAGAGAGAGAGAGAGAGAGAGAGAGAGAGAGAGAGAGAGAGAGAGAGAGAGAGAGAGAGAGAGAGAGAGGAGAGAGAGAAGAGAGAAGTGCTTTATTAGTGTGCTTTAAGTGCTTTAAGTGATGTAGTAATTAGTGCTTTAAGTGTGTTCCACGATCTCGAAATTTAGCGGGTGGATTTTTCTTGAACATTGCATTTAAGAATGTTTTGGCCCAAAAATAAGTTTATAAACAGCCTCAATCCCAGGAAAAATCGAATTTGGTCTAAATTTAAGTTTAAAAATCGTAATTTTTAATATTGGTCTCATGGGTTGCTTTTTTGGTAACGAAATAACAATTAAAGGTAAACGAAAATAAAGAACCATCAGTAATAAACAGGCTTTTTAACAGCTGATAACTGTGAAGAGGTATAGTTGGGAGATGACTTGTTGGCTAGTGAAGGGGAAGATACCCCCACCAATATCAGCTGTTAAATAGCATTGAAATAAAATAAGACCTTAAAAATTAACCAATAGTAGATCTAGAAATCACAAAGGTGGGGGTAACCTCCCCTCAATCACTTTTTCCCTAGCTGGCCAACAAGTCATCTCCCAACTATAGTTGATAGTTGGTGGAAATTTAATAGATTTACTACCATGACACTATACAAAATTGAATTAAAACCAAGGAGCAAGGCTCGGTTAACCTGGTACTATAGTCTCCAATCAGAAAATGTTTGTTTTCTTTACTTCTCTGACTGTTTCTGTTGTTTTCTTTCGAGTTTCAAAGCACCATGAAAAAAATAGTTAAAACGTTAAACTATACTTTTGAATGTAGTTTTCCCTGGATAATTGCCTCAATAGGCATTAACACGAGGCGCTTGTGTCGTTCTCTAATTTTTACTTTCTGTGTTGAATTTAATTTAACGAAATTTTAACTAACCTGGACAAAAGTAAATAATGAAAAAATAAAAATATAGCACGTGAATTTTTTGCAATACATTTTGTTTTCAAAATTTTGTGAACAATTTTTTTTTTTTGTTCTAAAAGATTAGTCTTAAAATTAATTTTCGGAATTTTTGGAACACCAGACATTTTTACTTTAAAAATAAATCTGAAGTAATCCGACAAGTCTATAATGTATGGCAGTTCCTCTGTCCTTGAAAACTAGTCTAACCAAGAGAGGCGGCCACACCTCATACACGTCTGTAGAGTTTAGAGATTGTTTATAAACACTTCCCGGAGCTGAGGGAATCGAGTCGGTGTTTCCTGGATGCTGGTTTCAAAGAATACTTTTTCTTTGTGGGGTCCCTGACTACACAAACCCGTGAGGGGGTCCTTGGTTATTGTTGATGAATCGTCAGTTATTGTTTATTTAAAAAATAGCTTTTGTTTTGGTATGTTATTGCAATACAAGGACATTTATTTGATAAATAACACCAATCGAGTTAAGCTCACTGTACATAATATCACAGAAAAAGGAAACGATATCGTTTCATTTTTCTGTGATAATATTCCCCTGTCACTTAGGAGCAGTTATTCAAACGTTTGAGGAATGTGTTGAAAGTTAAACAACGCAACCAGACAAACGTTCAATCGGTTCCTTGTTTGTTCATAGGATCGAGATATCTCATTGTTATCGCGTGTTTAGTTATCAATTTAAGAGTCATCTTCACCCCTAGGCCATTAGCCCATTGTTGCGCAGTCGGCAATGTTAACCATACGGCTTTAATGCAAAACATGGTATCGCATTCCCTTGTTTCGGGCGCCGTTTTTCAACCGATTTGCTTTAAACTTGGTAAGTTTTTAGTTGAATAGTTATACTATGTCGCTCATACCTCGGAATTTTGAAAATTTTACTAAATTTTGAATTATTCCTAAGGAAAAGCGTGTTACTTTGCGACGTCTCAAAGAGTAATATTTGTTACTCTTAAGAGTCATCTTCACCCCTGGGCCATTAGCCCATTGTTGCGCAGTCTGCATTCCACTGTTTCGGGCGCCATTTTTCAACCGATTTTCTTTAAACTTGGTAAGTGTTTAGTTGAATAGTTATACTATGTCGCTCATACCTCGGAATTTTGAAAAATTAACAAATATTACCCTTTGAAACGTCGCAAAGTAACTCGATTTTCCTTAGTAATATTTGTTAAATTTTCAAAATTCCAAGGTATGGGCGACATAGTATAACTATTCAACTAAACACTTACCAAGTTTAAAGAAAATCGGTTGAAAAACGGCTTCCAAAACAGGGGAATGCAATACCATGTTTTGTATTAAAAGCCGTATGGTTAACATTGCCGACTGCGCAACAATGGGCTAATGGCCCAGGGGTGAAGATGACTCTTAAGTTGTCAGGAGTTGTCAATTTAAAGATTTGTGTTGAAGTGTCTTTTTGAATGGTAATTAAGTATGTGGTCCTATCCAGGCCCGTATCTAGGGGTGGGGGGGGGCATGGGGGGCACGTGCCCCGGGCGGCAGATTTTAGGGCGGCGGAAGGGGCGGCAAAATTTGATATTAAACTTTAAATCATACAAAACAAAAACAAAAAATTAAAAAAAAACAAAATACAATATTTTTTACATTTTAAGATGTTATCACTCAACTCTATTAGAGTTTTACGAGACGTGTACTGTACCCGTAAACATGACAACCATTCTAATAATGTATTTTGTGTGGGAGTAAGTAAGCCAAAACAACTAAGCGCCAGTGTCTCGATCGCCGAACGCCTAACCAACTATGTGATGCGCGCACA
Source organism: Neoaliturus tenellus (assembly GCA_030545055.2). Lineage (NCBI taxonomy): Eukaryota > Metazoa > Arthropoda > Insecta > Hemiptera > Cicadellidae > Neoaliturus > Neoaliturus tenellus. Next base: position 329,640,340 of record CM061531.1, on the reverse strand, counting down.
ATCTTCCCCGCCCCCTCCCTTTGTCACCCAAGTCAGTGTTTCCAGACTGTACGGTAATTGTGGGGGCGTACGGTAATTTTGGCCCTTGTGCGGTGTATGGTGATAAGACTGTCGTAATGTTGAAATTTACGTTTTTTTTCTGGTTGAAATAGAAAGTTTATTAGCTAAGAGTGAATCTCTATATCAATACATAGTAACGTACTAAACCGAAGGCTACATGTACAAAACAATACCAAACTTATAATTTTTAATGTAGGCCTTAACTTCAATTAAATTTAAAATCTCAGGAATTTAATTGATGTTTGCAGCACTATTACGTCCCAAAGCAATAGGCTCAATCGAAATCAGCGGCAACCTAACCTGAAATTTAAACAGTGTTTATATTCAATAGTATATTTAATAATAGTAATTTTCTAGATGCATACGAAAGTTTAGAAATGAAGAAGAAAGAAAAGGTTTTAGTCAATAACGAACCTGGAATCCTACAAAATTCGACCTTGCAAACATCTTATAAATTTATAGTTTGTATGATTTTTATTGTGCAATATCAAAATTGTAAAGTTTTTTAAACCCATAGGTTATTTAAAATTAAATTGTAACACATGTAAATTTAATCATATGTTTTATTTAAAGCTTTTATATTTTATTTAAGTTTTATTTTGTTCAGTTGTATTGGTCTGTAGATGTTATCTTTGATAACGAAAGGCCTAACCTAAAATTAAACAAATTTATTGGATTTTTGGAGTTTTTAATTTAAAATTAGTCTTTATATTAATTAAAGGCTATAGGTCATTTCCGTTTAAGAGCTGGCTACTGGGCTACTGTACCGCCATATTGGATATATTATCCATTTTAGAATAATGTTAACGCGTATCTCTAGGACCCCATTTTTATTTTCAATTCAAGTTATACTACATAGTTTTGTTTACTCAGAATGAAGTAAAGAGCGAGTTTTATGAGACATTTTCTATAAATATTATAAATTACCAAAACATGGTCAAACCAACGAAAGGTTCAAATGTTTCTGGCAAAAATCCTTCTTTATTTTGTTATACGTAACATGGGAATTCATCTAAATCGTAGTGAAAATTTAAAATTAATGCCAAAGAGAGGAGTGTTAAACATTATTCTTAGGGAGATAAACCCGATATGATAGCTGAGATCGACATTGCAGCCGGCTCTAAAAAAACAGGGTTACGATCTATACGGTAATTTTCAGCCAAATTCAACACAATTCCTTGTTCAGAATTTGGTAACACTGTCTGTGATTGACTCATTGTGCCGGTCGGTATTAGCAGTCTGTCGTCTTCTATGCAACTCTAGCCTTTAAGATTGCCTTCCGAGTTGTGATGTGACTTCAATGCGAAACTAGCGTTTTTACACTGATAATTCGTAAATAAAAGTCACAAAAGCATAATCTAAACACTAGTGTTACATCTGTCATACGTTCAAATTAATTATGGATCGCAGAAAACGGCTCGGTGGAGCCGAATAAAGGAAACGAGCCAAAGTAAAGAAGGAGAAAGAAAGTGAACTTTTGCCGAAGAAAATTCGAACAAAAGGCCTATGATTTCGCCTCATGTTTTAATTTATAATATTGGGAATTTTAGTTTTTAAGGGTATTTGTTAAGACACATTTTTTTAACTAAGTAACACATTAAACTTTAGTGGATATTTTTATTAGTAAAGAATAAGTAGTGAAGAAACCACAAAGATAGACCAAAAAACCCCTGATTTTATAGGGGGATTTCCTATAGGGAATTTTTTTGGACACAGATTTAAAATTTTGATTCCGAGATTTGATATGTGCTAATGTTTATGTATAGTTATATTATATATTTATACATTTTTGTATAGGTTTTCGACATTTAACATGGGGTTACTTTTCAGGAATTTTTTTGGACACAACTTTCAAATATTTTGCTTCGAGGCTTTTTTCTTGTAAACTAAGCATCCTAGAGGAAAATGTTAAGAATAAAAATATTAAATTTGACTCTTTATCTACAACTTTCCCGCTGACAAAACTTGCCTGACCAATAAATAAAAAATTTCCTCACAGACTAACTTTTTTATGTCAAAATCAATTTTTATATTTTTATTTATTATTTATGCTATGTTAATATTAAAATTAAAGTAAATATTTTATGCCGTAATGGACACCATATAGTCTAGTATAATACCTAAAAATATTATAATTTTACTTCAACTCTAACTATATTTATTTATGGTGTTAATGAAATGTGGCACTAAATCTTGCACTGGCCGCCTGTACACTGTCCCATGCGCCTCTTCCAGTTGACTGTTGTATGCCTATGTATAGTAATATGCTTAGTGATATGGTTATTAAAGTTATAATTTTGTTGTACTGTCTATTGATTAAGTAGTATAATAGTGTTATGGGTATGTTTAAAATTTTGTTTAATTGTTTATTGCCTAAGAAGTATATTATTGGGTATGGCAATGGTATTATATTGTGTATGGCTATTCTTTGACATGTTTAAAGTTATGTTTAATTGTCTATATTGGTGTTGTTCTATGTATTGCTTATGTAATAGATAGTTATAAAAATCTTGTTTGATGATTTATTTTGATTTTCCTTTACTGTGGATATTGTTTGAAGCATTTCCTATAAATTGTAATGTTTTGTTTGTATATGTCAAGTGATAGAGATGTAGGGGTTTGCCTGGGATTTAATAATTGTGTTGTGGTTGTTCTATTTAATGTTTATAATAATACTTTGAGTTAGCTTACTACCTTTGATAAATGATTAAATATTGAGTTATTGGTGTAGTTAATATAACTTTTCAGTTTCTTTATATTTGAGTATGTTGTTTTACTTTTTAAGGAAAATTTGAGTTATTGTTACCCTTCTCATGTTTTATAAATGTTTAATATAAGTGACTGTGTGTTATCAGTGTTAAATATTTGTTTATAATAGTTATTTTACCTAACTAATGTATTATTAATAGGTGTTATATGTTAAATGTATGATTACAAGAGTTACTATTTAGTTAATTTGTATTATTTTACTGTTATTTATACCATATACTGTTTATAAGTAAAATACAAGGGTGATAATGACTAATTTACATATGCTATTAGGGTTAAATGTATGAAATTAAATGTATGCTTGAAATGGCATTTCACTAGTTGTATTTAAATTGTTTTTCTGATTGTTAGTTAAACTTATTATGTGGCATAGTTATTGTAGTTGTTGCTCTAGGTTTATAATTAACTATTATTTAGGGTTTTATTTTAACTTTAACTTGCAAAATGCTTATTATAGGTTTCTATGTTTTTTAAATGTGTACTTTTTGTGTTATTAGTTTTAAATATTTGGTTATGTGGGTGTAATAAGTACTGCTTATTGGCTATGTAATTTCACTGGTTATTTGTATATTATATATGTTTAATTGCCTTATTAGGTTTGTTGTGGGAGTTATTTATTATAGTTGTTGTACTTGTTCTATGTTTTTTGTTGTAAATAATTATGAATTTATGTTTATTAGACATGAGTTTTAGTAATATTTTACTTGTTAGAGGTTTATAATTATATATTTTAAATATTTAAGAAGTTTAGTATTAAATTTTAGTTGATATTTTACAATATAGTTAGCAAATTTATTGTTTATGACAAAATTGTTTGAGCAGTAAAGCATATTCTGGACAATTGAGAGTATTACTAATCTTTAACTAAGTTGTTCTTCTATGACATGTGTTAGTACTTGTGTATAAGATAGTTGATTATGTTATTTGGGAATTATATTTGTTTTATTTTCCTTTGTACAGAGTTTGTCAGTGTATAATGATGGTCTATTGTAGATTATCATGACTATATGTGTGCTTGTTGTTACTTTGCCATAAAGTTACTTTGCCTTGTTACTGAAATTGCTTATAGTGGTGTTTAGTTATACAAATTAACTAGGTGTTAATTATGCACATGGTCTTGGTATTTTTATTGTGTATGTTGTTGGTAATAAATATGTAGTTGGTTGACTTGTCTTATATATTGGCTTGTAATAAAAGATCTGTTATTAACTGAAAATGTTTATATTGTCCTATATGTTAAATATTTAACTTGTGTTATTATTGTTAAATATTTGGTTGTTAATGTATTAATTATACTGGTTATTGACTATGATTTGTATCCAATTGAGGTGAATATTTACACATCTTATGTTTTGATATTTTTTGTTTTAGTTAGTTAGGTTAAATATTAAGTTATTCTATTTGTTTGGTTTATATTAAAATAAATGGTGATTTACTAATTATGTTTGTTACATTATAGAGTATTGGGAGGTATGTGCTAAATATTGTACTGGCTGAGTTATTGACTTTTATTAATGTTATTGGTTATTGATTTGACTGTGTGTTGTTTGTAGTGCTAATTAACTATAAAATTTAACTACTTGTGTAAAATGTGCCATGACTTGCTATTTTTACTTGATAAGATAGTTGATGATAATACTAATTTACAGTTATACATACTATTTATAATAGTAGGCCGATATTTTAATGTTATTGAATATAGGATATTAATTTTGCTTATTGTAGATAAAGAAGTTTGCAATTTGAACTAGTTGAGTTATTAAGTTACTGATAATGGTATTTTCCCTACATTTGACTAAATTTTAGTTATATTGTGTCTGTTATAGATTAATATGCCAGTTAAAAATATATAATATAAGCCTGTGTTTTGCTAAATATCTAGTCATGCCACTGAAATTGGCTATGCAATTTTACTAAATTTTTACATATTAGTGTGCTATGTATTGCTTAACATAAATTAATTTTAAATATAAACTAGTCATTTGACTTTTTGTTGTTAATAGCAATTGTGTTTTGATTTTAGTTTGGGAGTTTGATGATGAATTTTGAAATAAAGTGATAAAAACTTATTAATTATTTACTGCTAATTTGATATGAAACTTATTAGTATATCTAATATGTAAAAAATAAGCATGTCCAAGTAAATATTTGACTACATTTGGCAATTTTGCTTGCCTTATAGCTTATTATGATATTTATAGGTTTCAATGTTAAATTAAACATTATTATTAAGTAAATTTTGTATAATTCATGTTTTATAGTGATTTATTAAATATTTATGGCATGTAAACATGGCACTTTGTGAATAAACTCTTTAAATTTATGTGTTACTTAAGTCAATTTTAGTGTTGGTGGGTATGGTATAAAATATGTAATGAATTGTGGATTTTATAACTGTATGTGTTTATTTATTTATTACCATTAGAGTTTGTTACGGTCAAATGTTAATGTTCCTATAAGATGTTAAGTAAATAGTTAAGGATGTTGACTATAGTAATGGTCAACGAGTTTGTCTTGTCAAATTATATTTGACTAATTTTAACAAACATAATTAGTAAATCACCATTTATTTTAATATAAATCAAACAAATAGAATAACTTAATATTTAACCTAACTAACTAAAACAAAAAATATCAAAACATAAGATGTGTAAATATTCACCTCAATTGGATACAAATCATAGTCAATAACCAGTATAATTAATACATTAACAACCAAATATTTAACAATAATAACACAAGTTAAATATTTAACATATAGGACAATATAAACATTTTCAGTTAATAACAGATCTTTTATTACAAGCCAATATATAAGACAAGTCAACCAACTACATATTTATTACCAACAACATACACAATAAAAATACCAAGACCATGTGCATAATTAACACCTAGTTAATTTGTATAACTAAACACCACTATAAGCAATTTCAGTAACAAGGCAAAGTAACTTTATGGCAAAGTAACAACAAGCACACATATAGTCATGATAATCTACAATAGACCATCATTATACACTGACAAACTCAGTACAAAGGAAAATAAAACAAATATAATTCCCAAATAACATAATCAACTATCTTATACACAAGTACTAACACATGTCATAGAAGAACAACTTAGTTAAAGATTAGTAATACTCTCAATTGTCCAGAATATGCTTTACTGCTCAAACAATTTTGTCATAAACAATAAATTTGCTAACTATATTGTAAAATATCAACTAAAATTTAATACTAAACTTCTTAAATATTTAAAATATATAATTATAAACCTCTAACAAGTAAAATATTACTAAAACTCATGTCTAATAAACATAAATTCATAATTATTTACAACAAAAAACATAGAACAAGTACAACAACTATAATAAATAACTCCCACAACAAACCTAATAAGGCAATTAAACATATATAATATACAAATAACCAGTGAAATTACATAGCCAATAAGCAGTACTTATTACACCCACATAACCAAATATTTAAAACTAATAACACAAAAAGTACACATTTAAAAAACATAGAAACCTATAATAAGCATTTTGCAAGTTAAAGTTAAAATAAAACCCTAAATAATAGTTAATTATAAACCTAGAGCAACAACTACAATAACTATGCCACATAATAAGTTTAACTAACAATCAGAAAAACAATTTAAATACAACTAGTGAAATGCCATTTCAAGCATACATTTAATTTCATACATTTAACCCTAATAGCATATGTAAATTAGTCATTATCACCCTTGTATTTTACTTATAAACAGTATATGGTATAAATAACAGTAAAATAATACAAATTAACTAAATAGTAACTCTTGTAATCATACATTTAACATATAACACCTATTAATAATACATTAGTTAGGTAAAATAACTATTATAAACAAATATTTAACACTGATAACACACAGTCACTTATATTAAACATTTATAAAACATGAGAAGGGTAACAATAACTCAAATTTTCCTTAAAAAGTAAAACAACATACTCAAATATAAAGAAACTGAAAAGTTATATTAACTACACCAATAACTCAATATTTAATCATTTATCAAAGGTAGTAAGCTAACTCAAAGTATTATTATAAACATTAAATAGAACAACCACAACACAATTATTAAATCCCAGGCAAACCCCTACATCTCTATCACTTGACATATACAAACAAAACATTACAATTTATAGGAAATGCTTCAAACAATATCCACAGTAAAGGAAAATCAAAATAAATCATCAAACAAGATTTTTATAACTATCTATTACATAAGCAATACATAGAACAACACCAATATAGACAATTAAACATAACTTTAAACATATCAAAGAATAGCCATACACAATATAATACCATTGCCATACCCAATAATATACTTCTTAGGCAATAAACAATTAAACAAAATTTTAAACATACCCATAACACTATTATACTACTTAATCAATAGACAGTACAACAAAATTATAACTTTAATAACCATATCACTAAGCATATTACTATACATAGGCATACAACAGTCAACTGGAAGAGGCGCATGGGACAGTGTACAGGCGGCCAGTGTAAGATTTAGTGCCACATTTCATTAACACCATAAATAAATATAGTTAGAGTTGAAGTAAAATTATAATATTTTTAGGTATTATACTAGACTATATGGTGTCCATTACGGCATAAAATATTTACTTTAATTTTAATATTAACATAGCATAAATAATAAATAAAAATATAAAAATTGATTTTGACATAAAAAAGTTAGTCTGTGAGGAAATTTTTTATTTATTGGTCAGGCAAGTTTTGTCAGCGGGAAAGTTGTAGATAAAGAGTCAAATTTAATATTTTTATTCTTAACATTTTCCTCTAGGATGCTTAGTTTACAAGAAAAAAGCCTCGAAGCAAAATATTTGAAAGTTGTGTCCAAAAAAATTCCTGAAAAGTAACCCCATGTTAAATGTCGAAAACCTATACAAAAATGTATAAATATATAATATAACTATACATAAACATTAGCACATATCAAATCTCGGAATCAAAATTTTAAATCTGTGTCCAAAAAAATTCCCTATAGGAAATCCCCCTATAAAATCAGGGGTTTTTTGGTCTATCTTTGTGGTTTCTTCACTACTAGAATAGTTTTTTCTCTTTGAAAGTATCGGTGTTGTATTTACGTAAATAAAACTTACTTATAATAAGACTTTGTAGTTTTACTTTCTGACTTATATAAGTAAAATCTGACATCAAATCACTAATAAAGGGAGCGGACTGGCGAGCTGGGGGCGGCAAATTAGGCCTTGCCCCTGCTCACAAATCTCCTAGTTACGGCTCTGGTCCTATCGATGACCCGTGCGACTCTGAAGCTAGATTGTCAGTAGAGCGTAGGGCTACAGTTGGAATATTTGTCAGTTCTGTATTGGCTCCAGATGAGAATTACATCAGCAGCAGTGATACATGCTCACAGCGTAAATCATCCAATGTTGACATCGCATTTCCCTCTGGGGGCTGTTGTAGAATAATGATCGGGCTAATAAATAAACGTTGCAATTTGTGAGATTGCAAGTGTGAACTATAAAAAAAACTTCCCGTATAAAAGAAACTTGAGTTTTAAAGTTGCGTCCATCAAATAAGAGGTGGGGACAGGTTTCACGTAAATGATTCATTTTAATTTAGGATTTTAATCATTTAATTTTAATAATTTTTGTGATAAACATTAGACATGGGTGTTGGTTTAGAATTTTTAATGTAGAGTAAGATGTTACATTTTTTTTACGAACAACGATCTTCATATTTACCTTCATCCAACTTATTGGGAAATTAACTCTAAAACCGTGCGTGGCTTTAGCTTAAGATGATTAACATTTATTGATAATCTACTTTTTATAGAGAAATTGTGTATTAAATTATGATATTGCCTACTGTTATGCAAAAAACAATTTTTAACCTCGACTTTAATTATTTTTTGTGCCCTACAGTGGGAAGTAAGTCACCAGCTTGTTTCTGTCTGATTGTGGTTCCGGACTGGTCATAAAACCCCGTCTGCATTGTATTTTGAAGTGCCTCTACGTATTGTGTGACTTTAATATTTTTCCTTTTCACTGTATTTACATGTGTAATTGTTTTAAAATGCGGAATAGTTTAATAATAATACAATAGTAAAAGTAATAGCATTTGTAGGCCTTTAGTCAAAATGTTTGACAGAACCATTCAATAATTTAAATGTTTCAGTATTTATGATTCATTTCAGGCGTCGTAAATTCAAATGTTGTAGAAAAACAAATTTCACAATTATTATTGTTATTCAACTATTTCATCTCTGTTGAAAAAAGTGATCTGTGTGCGTTGCGTACACCATAGGTCTAGTTCAAAATCATAATCAAAGGCATCACTTAATTTTCAGAACAAAAAACATACTCAATTTTCGCCGCGGTAAAAATTCCAGTTTCGTCCCTGAATAAATTCAGGGTAGATAATAGTGTTGACGATCCTTTACTTGTAATAATTATCTCCATTGTAAGCGCTTATTTTCATTTAACTCCAGAATCATAATTTATTGCTTACGACAATAAACAATACCACAAAATGACATGATGCGGTGACAGAGCAATTTTAAAATTGTTCAGTGATTGTGATTGCTGCTTGAGGAACGCAAAAATCTTTTAAATCGAAATCCAGCTTACGACAGTACATTAATTTTGAACTGACCATACACAAAAAAAGCTCGAAGAGCGTATGTATGTAGTAGAGGAGGGATGCAAGGCAAGGTATATAACACAGCTACTACAATATCCCAGCTGATTGCACTTCTCGTTTGTTCGTTGCTGCTCGCTTCATTGACCCTGTTCCGGTTCATGCGAGTCTATTTCCTAGTTTGCTCCAAGACCTTTTTGCTTAATTTGATTCATCCGGCTTTGTTTTGGTACACATTTATTGATTTATATCATTAAATTACATTATTAATTCCTTATTTTGAAGGTGCACTCTATTTTGATGCACGGTTTATTTTTTAACGGAGTGCAATAGGCCCTACCCTGTCTTGTCATAATTTAATTAGCCTATAACAAATATTTTAAATTATATTGACATTGAAACATTACAATTTTTTTAGATAGATTCTGTTGACCGTACAATTTCTTATACCGTCGAAATTATCTGCGATTCTACAGTTGTGTTTATTTCAGTTTTTCTGAATAAAGCAGTCTTACAGATATTTTCCATTTCGGGTAGAAAGTGTTTTAGTGCACAGTAGTATTGATATTGTTCAATATCCCTGCCACTATTGCTCGTCAATTCGATTATGATACGATATTTTTTAAATTGAAGTACTGAGACAGTGTTTGTGTTATTGTTAAAAATCATTGCTTCTACATCGATCTTGAATTCGATTATTCCAAAGTGGTCCCGTGTTCCGTAAAATCAGATAGGGTGTAATGTTTTATTTTCGAATCGGAGTACCGAGTACAGTATTCACCATGCTACGGCAGTTGGCGTGGTGTCCACCATGCACGGGCTCGGCCTCGCACCACTAAAAGCATTCCTCGCCACTTTACGATGCGCTTTTATTAGCACTTCTTGTACACACTGCATTCCACACGCGATACATGTATCTTTGGTGGATTTATATTATTTATTTGCATTTTTAACCATATACGTTTTTAGAGAATTTCCCTATAGGGAATATGCTATTTTATAGGGTAGTCGTCGTGTTAAGAAATAAGCCCGGGAGCTCGTTGCTTTATCATTTCAGGTCCCCAGAAGCCACAAACACACAAATTCATATAGATGTGATGAATATAGGCCAAATTCGTATAGACATAAATGACTAAATGACTTCTTTACATGAAAACTCGAAAGAAACGTTCGATCATGATGAAATTGGGTATTGAGGTGTAGAGCAGTGTTATTATGGTTAAGTTAAAAAATCAGAGTGATCGGATCATAGGAACACAGTTTTATTTGGTTTCAAAATGGAAAGAATAAAATTTTTGGCATTATCTACCAGTCTTTTTTAAGTTTAACATTTTTAACTAAATCCGCTTAGTAGAGCACTAAAAACAAACAATGTTGAAATTAGAATTTTTAAACATTATTTACTGCATAGAAAACAAAAAAGTGCAGGCATTTCAGGCGAGGAGAACTATCAGTAAATTGCTGATCTCCCTCCACTAAAAGCCATACGATAATTAATTTATTAATAATGGAGAAAATCCAAATCCTACATTTCCCATGTTATGCTTATGGGATATCACCATGCCCCTCAATCCATGAGGTAAGGATTCATCTATATTTGATATAACCCCCAATGCAGCAAACTCACTTACACAACCCTATATAATACTTATTTATACCTATGGTTGAAATGAAGAAAACACAAAAGTTTACTGTAAATTCGCATAGTACTCAGGTCTGCTGCGACGGGGGAATTATAATCACAAGAATCATTAAAAATGATTCAGGTAAAAAATTTAAGTAAAAATCATTTAGTTTATGCTCAACGTTTCCGACTTAAAATCCACAGAAGCTGCTGAATTTGCATGCAAATTAGAGCAAAGAAGCAACATTCAACCTTAATCAAAGTTGCCCTCCATATAAAGGCGGTCTCATTAATTATTAACAAAGGGCACGCTCCTAGACCTTTTAAAAATGACACACCGTAACACAACTAGGTCATCCTAGTAGTGGGGCAGGGGGGGCCCATCGCCGGGGCTTAGCAACGGATTGTCGAGGGGGAGTCTGCCCCCCCCCCCCCCCCCCCGAGGACAGTTACACCCAATTACCCCCTGGTTATGCAGGGGGTGAGCTGACGCGTGCATCATGTTTATCTCTGCATACATCAATGATGCGCCGTGCATTCCCTACAGGCCAAGTGTACAGCGATTTGTGACCTTTGACGCTAACCTTGTAAATCCGTTCAGAGGAATATCTTTTTATTTTTTAGGTAATTGTTGCTTGATTGCGTCATTAAAGAGTGTGGCGGTAGGCTATGTCTACACATTAGTGACAATGTGATCATTTAATTTTCATAAAAAAAGATATTTTGCTAAATAATTAAAGATTTTCTCCCACACTACGCTGGTTATATGTATTCGGCATGTCATTAGCGACATGTTTTTTACAACCCTAGGGGTAAAGTCAGCTGTTTTATGTAACCAGTGTTGCAAACTCATTTTCAAGCTTACACGAAGCTTCCTGTTTAACACGTGCAATTAGGTTTTGTATATATTGATACTAATATTATGTGTTCTTTGTTTTGACGCATCTTTGTTTTAACTGTAAAAAAATCAGTGGCTGAAAAATGCAGAACCAATTTATTAAGTCCTGCATTATGTAAAAAACTAGTGGCTCAAAGGGGCAAAAGCCCCTAGTCATAAAATTAAAATGGCATGAACCATAGCGGATTACCAGTTCTCCACTAAGATAGTTTCCAGAAAATTTTAATTTAAATAATATTTTAACAATACCGTTTGAACAGACCATTCGCCCCCAAAGCACTCACTCTTTACAATCCTGTACTATTAGGCCACCCTTTTTGGTAATTGCTTAATTTTGTATGTTGTTAAACTTAGATCGATAATCTATGAAAAATAAATTTTGAAAGAAATCATAATTCCTTTGAGCTATGACGGCCTGATAATATAACATAGAAAAGCGGAAATGAGAAAAAAACATGAGGGATGTTCAGTACCCATTTAAGAGTCAATAAACTTTCAATACTTTGCATCAAACCCCTTTCATTGTCTTTTTTGTACTAAAATTGAATGGATTTTTTGAGCTCCTGTCAGATTTTTTATTATTTTTTAGTCACCAAATATAAACATAGCACCTCAAAATAGATCATCTTCGCACTTACTGTCAATATTCGTCCCTCCTAATCAAAGATCTTGACTTTGCGTAAACAAAGTAGACTTTTTTTTAAATCACTATACATGGAGAATCTTTAAAGGGGAATATAAAAAATCCCTATAATTTTTTTCATTTTGTTGTAATGTTTTTTACATACATGGCTTTAAACTACCTATTGAGTTAGGTCGCCATTTCAATAAAGGTATTAAAGGTAAGGTAAGGTACCTTAAATTACCCCCATCATTTCATCTTCCAAATGACAAAATCATTTCCCCCTAGCATTCAAAGCAAACGTCTCTTCTATAATCCTGCAATCTATGAAAATGACCAAAATGTTTCTGGGAAAATTCAGCTAACAGAATACAACACTTCGTTGAATGATACACTTTAAGTTTCAGCTAATGTATCATCGTCAGTCAACATGATCATTTGACACTTTTCGTCTTAAATAAAACCAAAACAAAACATGTTTTAATGTAATTAATGTATGTAGGCGTTTCTCAAACCACAATTCATTGCCCATTGCATCCCTATTACGATCAAAATGTATTTTATGATTTGCATACACACTCAGTTTTTTATTTTTTTTTATTTAAATCATTATAACAACAGTAAAAATCGGCAGTCAATTTGTAATAGTTTGTGGTTGGTAACTCTCGGTAACTCTCCGAGTAGAATTTTTAGTAGCTCAAAGTAGCTCAAAGCCACAAAACGTCTTATTATAGTATTACCACTCTAGGAATATTTTTGTTATTAGGATATTAAAAATTCTTCACTCAATACTATCATCTGGTCTCTCGTTTCAAAATCAAACTGTATCTTATGTTTTAATGTACACGAAGCACACTTTATTCGAATTTCTATGCTATTCTTATGGAGAACGTTTTACGTGATTTCTCATTTCCTGTTATGGACACCCTGATAATTTTCCCTTGTGTAGGCCTATGAGACCGAGACCTTTAATTTGAGACCCCTCCCATCTTTCTGCAATTTGTATAGGGCCTAACGCTCACAGTTTGGCTCAAGAAATTTCGCTTACCTAATTATACTTATAGAAATATATATAAATAGATTGATTCTCTTTGTGTGAATTATTTTATCATCTTCACTCAATGTTATCATCTGTCTTTCGTTTTAAAATCAAACCATAACACATGTTTCAATGTACACAAATCAGACGTTTTTTGAATCCCCATGCTATTCTTATGGAGGACGTTTTACGTGATTTCTCATTTCCTGTTAACACTATGGACACGCCGATAGTTTTCCCTCGTGCACGAGACCGAGACCTTTAATTTGAGACCCCTCCCATCTTCCTGCGATTTGTACAACGCTCAAAATTTTGCTCAAGAAATTCGGCTTACAGAATTATATATATAGATAGCGTTCGCAAGTCAGCTTAAAAGGGTTTGTGTGCAGTCCTGGAACGTGTTCCATATGACATCTTGTTTGTCTTGGGCATAAAACACGATTTCGAGCTATCAAACGCCATTCTCAATCCTTGACGCGTCATTTACCATTGTTTTTCTATTTATTGGGTGTACTAGAGTGTATATTTTATTTTGAATTTGTCTTCCTCTTACTGAAGGAACTTAATAAGATAAGATAAAAGGCCCTTAAATAACATCCTGCTGTTTCATAGTTATCTTATGAAGTTTTTACTGATTTACATAACTTGTCTGGAAACTTTAGAGACACTATTAGAGAAAGATTTAGCTGTTTACAACAATCCAAAACATCCATGTTTTGTTGTGTTCAAAAGACGCAGAGATTAAGAGAAGAAGCAGTCCCCTGTGTGTCATTATTTAAAAGCGTCGCTTTTCTTTTCCTTTGGAAAAAGCATTTCCTGGAACTGTCGTATTTAATCGAACTCTTTTCTAATCATTAAAAAAAAGAAAATTATGTATTAATTTAATTATATAATATCATTGACTGTACCGTACACACTATATTGTTAAATTATTTTATTAGATTAGATATAAAAATTCTTCCAAATGCCGTAGTTTCGTAATAAAAGTGCGATAAACTCCAGGATTGTAATAAGTTAACAACCCTAGGGATGTAAAGTCAGCTGTTCTACATAGCCAATGTTGCCAACTTATTTTCAAGCTTACACGATGTTACCTATCAAATATGTGCATATGGTTTTGTGTTCTTCTGTTTGACCATGTTTAAAAGGAAGGAAGGGATTGTTATTTTTTGTTTTGATACACAGTAAGAATAATATAAAAATTTAAAGCATTGTTTTAGCGATGTTTTGTTTATTGATCAACCTTTTATTAGTCCTTGATTGAATGAGGAATCGTGCAGTGAGGTGAAAATAGCATTCAGCTGCCAAAAGGGTCCGTTTTGTATGACCTCGTCACGGCTACGGTCTTGGGCTGGCAAACCGAAACCACCACTTTCGGCCTTTGGTACAAAATGAACTAACCGTTAACACAATCGAACAGATTTAAGAAGCAACCCCATTTATTGTACCTGTATAATTCGTGTCAACGAGAGCGACATCATTACGCTATCTTAGGTTGTATACATAATTCAGGGTGTCCTAAAATTATCGATCCAAACTTCACCAGGTTACTCCCCAATGCTTAATCTATGGTTATTCCAGGTTTGAAAGAAAACAAAATTTATCATTTAACCCTAGATCTGGCGCACTATAAATTCCTGTGGTGGCAGAGATGTTTTGTGCACTCGGTACTTGTAACGTATTTTTGCCGTAGCACATTTTTTTATGAATATAAAAAACATATATATATATTCTGTTTCAGCAATAAATTTAAAATATAATGATGTAAAAAGTTTTTTCTTTCAGCAATCAGTTTGGGCACAGCAGCAAAAAGTTTACAAATTTTCGGTTTTTGCAAATTACAAATTTTGAATGCCACCCACAATAATGCAAAGAAAAAAATTCGTACACATTTGATTCAAAGTAAAAGTTATGGCAAATTCGTTTTCCTACGTCAAAATATCAATGGATTTGAAATGCTCATAAAAATAAAAAATTTATAAAATTATTTCCAAAGAGTGTTTTTTTCCTGAAAAATGTAACTTTTTTTCGGCCATATATAAAAAATAAGAATTTTATCTGAAGTAAGTAAATATAATAATTTCTGAAAGAAAATAAAAAGTTCTTTCAAGAAATATTTTAATTTTATACCTTTTAGTTATAAAATCACTGAGTTATTGATGTCAGAATGTGAAACTTCAAATTTGTTCTTACCTTTCAGTCTAATTCAGTCTGATCGATGCGAGATAGACAAAAACTTACAAAAGGCAAGTTGTAGTTCATGAAATTTCTGTTGCTATGATACCACTCCTGTTTCCGTCCGAGAATTCTTTGATTTTCTATCAGCGAATGAAAATACAGCTGTTTTTGCCAAGTGCGCAGTTTTCGTCTCCCGCCAGAATACAAATTCAAATCAAAGGTTTTTTAGATACTGTTTTTGGCTAAATAATAATCGCTGGATAATGTTTTATATATGAAAATAATTGCTGAGAATTTTCTCTTTCCAATGGTATAAGTTTCATTGCGATTTAAGAGAGTTTACCGGTCGCAAAATTAGGTTGAAACACGGCATGTCCGTGTTATGTCCCTTTTGGGACGCTGCCAGCTCTCACTTCAATTTTTGAAGTCCCAAAAGGGACGAATGCCAGATCTAGGGTTAATGTAATGCGTAGTCCTATCTTGCTTGTAGTTTTTGCCCGTCTTTCTACGTGTTTTCAATAAATTTTCACTACCGCATCTCAGTTTTCGGTATAGATATAAAATATAAACGAGGTGGCCCGTGCGCAAATTGCGCATGTCATAATTATGAGTGAAACTCACCTACAGTACGTGAATGTTGATTATGAAGTGAAAGGGATCTATTTTTGTTTACTATCTGGCTTTTAAAATTAATATGAAGGTAATCAGCTTTTAAATTACAATTCACATCAAAGAACTTGCAATAAAAGTTGGTCAACATTTTAAAGCGCCCTCAAATGACCTTTAAATCAATATGACCTTTTTAATTATGATTCATCACTGCGGTATATCCTAAGCTTTAAAATGACACCTCAATCTTAAAATCGGTTCAGTAGCTCGAGAGAATAAGGGACGTAACAGACGAAACCCTTATAAGAAGATATATTTTGCATGGTGGTTTACGGTTGTCGGTTACATTTGGAAATTTCAAAATGGCGGATGTTTTAAATTTTCAAAGTTATAAAAGTCAATACAGTATATTTTTGGACGCCGTGTTCAATATAGTTAACAGTAGTCCGCCACAGGTGGGAAGGGTAAACCAACAGGCTCGGATAACAGCGCAATATTGGCTGCCGTTGTGATGGGATGGGATGGACTGCTCTGTCTCTGTCACTCCACGTGCCTAATTGAATCCTCACATGGAGTAAATATTGAACTCCATTTTATATTAGTTTTGACGTCACCCGTCCAGGTATTCATGAAAATCACAAATAAATGCTCCTTATCCTCGATTCATGTTTTTACTCAGTTTGACAATTTAATTTGTGATTGAAATTTAACTAAGGAAATTTAAAAGGATTTGAATTTAGGTTCGCCGTATGATTTCAAGGTTGCAAATTCGAACCTGAGAAAGCGAAGGTTCGAAACTGTTCTGTTTTACCATTACGTAAGCTGTTAATAATCTTGACAAATCACTCAGCTGGCCTTTGTCATAAACACAGGTACACCTCATCTGATCCATTACACTCACCATTCATCTTCACATCAAAATACGCCCAACATAGAGGTGATCTCTCAAATAAAGCATTGAAATTATAGTACTTGTAGATTAAACGTTGTCGACGTTTACTCAGTTTGACAATTCAAGTTGTGATTAAAATTTTACTAAGAAAGGTTGAAAAGGATTTGTATTTAAGTTCGCCTCATAATTTCCAAGGTTGGCAGTTCGAATCTGAAAAAGCAAAGATTTGAAACTGTACTTAGCTGCCTTTGTCCATTAGGCAATCATCAATTATCCTGACAAATCAATCAGCTGGTCTTTGTCATAAACACATGTGCACCTCATCTGATCCATCACACTCACCCTTAAGCCATGTTCACCTTGAAACACGTACCACATAGAGTCGATCCCTCAAATAAAACAATCAAAGTATCGAAATTCGTTGATTTAAACTTAGTCACAGTTTAGAACCGTGATATAGTGCGATCAATACACCATGATGCAGTGATGCAACTGCACAATTAGGGCACAATTAGGAAGGCCAAGTTAGCGTTGGGAGGGGGTCAGCTGTAACCTCCTATGATGCATCCCCGTCTATCTTGCCCCTGACCCTGCCAGGAAGTGTTCCCTCCATGGCCATCCGCGATGGTAGAAGGCCGCGCATCGCACATCACATATCACAATCACACAACGCACATCACATATCACATCACATCACAAATCACAAACCGACCGTCGGTGGCGTCATCACCAGCCCATTCTTCACGGTCCGGTCGCCGCCGTATCGTATCGGATGTCGGTGTCCAGCGTTCAGCGTCCAGCTACTGTTGAGCAATAGACGTTCTGTACTGGTCAATTGTGATTGTAGGATTCACTTCTACCTTAGGATACTTCTAAATTACTTGTCAGATGCCCTAATTACTAAATTAGTCATTTAAAACTTCCTTAGGAATTTGATAAAAATTTACCTTATTTAGCTTATTATAGCAATTGCACTTATGTAATCGTCTATGCCTTGACTTTAAACATAAAAATGTAAATAAAGAAATCCTCTAATTGTTTATCTTTATAGTAGGCCTTGATTCTTTTTAACAACGGCATTATCTACCGTATAACCACATTTACTACGTACAGAAAAAACCAATCTTTTAATAAATCTTATCTTATACTCTAAAACAAGCTCTGTTTGTACGGGCAAAGTTTTTTTTCGCTCCAAGGGTTTTTGATTTTTTTTTATTGAAAATGGGGATTTGGCCACCAGAAATCGATTGGAGCTGGTCCGGGGCCTACGAAAACTAACGGGCCTGCATATTTCCCCCCACCACCAAAGTCACGTGACTATTTGCGGCCGATCTGCAGCACAAGTTTCCATAAGATAACATTGTGAAAACGTGACAGCCTTCACTTATTTCCCACCTCTTAGGAATTAGATAGTAGGTTACTAGACAAGACTTATATATTTTAATCTAGATTAAATAAGGAACAAAATGATACCATTACTGTAAAGTTAACAATTATTCTGATATTTTTTATTACGAGATAAAGTCAAAAATTAATTTAGTTTATTGTTTTGTTTACACTTTTCATCAGCTGTTTACATAAAAGTATATTTTGTTGCAAATAACAAAGTTTTAAAACCGAAAAAGTACATTTTAATTTGTTTTATCGAAAATAACTAGGTATACAATGCAGTTGTCTGCTTGCAATATTGAGCGGAGCGACTATTTTTTAGATCAATAATAGCAAATGTTGTATACGTAATTCATAGGAGCTCGTTCGCTACGCTCACTCGCCGTCAAAGTTTAGCTCATTCGCTGCGCTCACTCGCCATTTGGGTCAGCTCGTTCGCTACGCTCACTCGCCGTCAATTTAGTTCGTTCGCTGCGCTCACTCACCTTTTTTGTCGGCTCATTCGCGGCACACAATCGTCGCCAGATTTAGGTTGTTCGCTGCACTTACTCGCCACAAGTCTGCAATAGGTACTCTAATAATTTTTGATTACGCAGGTTTGCTGCGACGGGGTATTATATGTTTACAAGATATTAAATGGTGCGTCGTCCAAAATTTGCCCCTCCTCTCCGTAAACATGGCATTTCATTCACGTACAAAGGTAAACAAACAACTAAAACAAATAAAACAACGATTTCACATAAATCTACTGTATTCACAAACAGCTGATAGTAACAGTCTGCAGTTAAATTTGATCCTTATAACAGCTGTATAATCAACACACAGTAAACAAACCAAATAAAATATTTCTCCTATTAAAATAACATGGTAACTTTAAAGGGCCGTAGGACAGAACCCTAATGTCCGATTTGGACCATTTCAGATTTATACCTTCCCATAGATGGTTACTATGACCGAGCAAAATTTCGTGAGGATCACTCCAGCCGTTCAGGAGGAGTACTTGTAAATAAAAAGCCAGAGTGTAGTATAGGAGCTTCGCTCGCTTCGCTCGCTCCGCTCAAAAATTATAACTGGCAAATTACTGATTTAAGACGTTTATTTCATGTCTTATTCCTAGAAATATCTTCAAAAGCATTGGAAGAAATCTGTTTACAAAAAAGTCAATGTATCCTACAGTGTGAGAAATTCAAGTTTTTCTTTTACCCAAAAAGTGAGTTTTAAGTTTTGCAAAGCGGAACGTTATTAGTATCATTCAATTTGTAATTTAATGAGGATTAGAAGGATATGCAACACTTAGGACTTCATTTACGTGTATTTAAAAATACACGTGAAAACGGATGCCAAGTCGGACTATAGCAATGCTTTCAAATGGAGATGACAGCTGAAATTCGGCCGCATCTGGTCACGTGACCAAAAATGTATGCAGGCCCGCTGGTCCGATGTCTGGGAAAAATCCGGTTTTCGCGCTAGAGCCCTTCAGTTTCCACGTTATCCTTATATAGATTTTAATTGAACTGAAAATCAGCTTGATAATTGAAATTGAAATCAGCTGATAACTGTAGATAAAATAAACCAATGTGATACATCTTTAGCCCTGCGATTTAGGAAAATTATACCAAAGAGCAGCACCCTTCGGTCTGGCGAGTGAGCGAAGCGAACAAGCTCATCTTTAAAAGGAATAGGGCGAGTGAGCGGAGCGAACGAGCTTTGTGTGAGAATGAAAGTAATAATATTACCGAGCAAATTAAGTGTATTAATTTAAGCTTCTTTTTATGTGCTAATTTACTAAAAAGTCTTGTATTTTGTTCCAGGTGAGTTTCCCATGTTTCTCTGAACACTGTGTCCTGATTTTGTAAGTACTTTAGGAGGTTCAATTTTAATAAGAAAATTCTGAATACAGTTTGGATTGGTGTCATTTCGACCGATCATGTTTTAAACAGAGATGGCTTTAGCGTGATGGTAAAATTTACCGTTTCGAGAAAAATGTCGTCAATATAAACGTGATGCTACACACTAAAATGGCAGGACACTCTCAAAACAGCGATTTACTCTGGATCTCTCTAACTCGTGCTACAACAATACACGCTAAAATCCAAAGAGTGAAATAGGTCGTTCTTTTGGTGGAAGAATTAAAAAAAATTCTTAAAGAGTGAAAATTTCACTCAACATGAGCGTAGAAAAAATGTATTTTGAAAAGGATGAAATATACTTTTATTAAAAGAATGAAAATTCGATATAGTTCAGAGTGTCTGAATTTTACTTCCAAAAAGAGCTGGTTTCGTTCTATTTCGGATGAATCCTGGAGTCACGTGACGTGCATGAGTGACTAGCCTCTCACAGCACAGGAGTAAGATTTTCCCTTCGCCATCTTCGTTATGATTATAGTGGTTGGTCAGTGGTTCAAGTGGTAAAGTGGTAAAAAGGAAGATTGAAGATTATATCCAATAAACGCGAACACTAGAGCCTATACATTTACTTTGCTTTTAATAAGCACCAGTACAGTTCACACGTGTAGCCTAGGGCCTTATGTTGTTCACTGATAAACTACTCTCATGAGTTGGTCTATGCCAATGTCTGTCTAATTAACTTACATAAATTAAAATCCATGTTTATAATCTTACTATCAATTGTCAATAACTAGCTTGATGAGCCAAGCCTTGATGAGAATTATACAAGGGTCTGTAAACCACCTAATTTGGAAAGATTCGTTAGGTTAGGTTTAACGAAAAAAATCTTTTTATGAAAGAATATTAGTTCTTCATTTAGTGAAAAATCACTCTTTTGAGTAGTTAATTTCACTCCTTTAAAAATTAAAATCATTCCTTTTAGGATTGATTTTCACTCAAATTTGGACGAAAACATTCACTCTTTTGGTGGGTGATCAAAGTTTTTCTTTTGAGGTAGTGAATTTTCACTCTGAAAGAGTGGCTCAATTTCAACTCTTTAGAAAAGTCGTGAAATGACTCAACAAGAGTGAAAATATCTCCTTTCCCTTTTACAGTGTACAAACACTGTTTCTTATTCATCAGGTTTATTTATTTATTGTAAACACCTACATACAATTGTATGTTTTTAAGGTGTATAATACATAACATGATTATATTATAACTAAACACTATGGTAATTCCACATTAGATTAATAATTGTTTATGCTCCATTTTACTTGAATAATTTAATCTTCCACAAGTAACCCTATTAAAAGAGTAACAGTTTTGGTTTTGTTTCCTGTTTTTGTTTTTTTGACAAGTTATTGTCCGTCAATATTAACTTAACTAGGCCTACGTCGTGTTTAGGGTAGGCTAGTTATCTATGGAATTAAACGTAGATTACAAATCTATTGGTCAAACAAATTATTTTACGGAATTGCAGTTCTCTACTTTTGTCCCAGTGTGTGTCATCTACCTATAACTAGCGGGTCGGCCTAGTTGTGCACGTTAAAGCCGCATTTACACTACCTATACAACTTGTTTTATAAACTTATGTTTGTAAAACTTGTTTTATTCAACTTTTGTTTGTAAAACTTGACCTTGTGTTTATAAAACTGTTGTTGTCAAACATTTCATTTTATGCGTTAAACTTCAGTAAAACATGTTTACAAAACGCCACAGTCACCATGAGTGCTTGCGACGATGATGTGGTGTTGGCTTCTGCCACATGTGTTGTGATTTGCTGTGCTAGGAAGAAAAGAGCAAAACGTCGCTTTTGATTACGTCCTTCGTTGCAAGCTAGGAGTACCTAAGTACAGTGGCAGTGAAATATTACAAGATTTAGAACAGGATGACCAAGATTTGTTGGCAGGGGAACTGAGGACTGATGATGGTAGCTTCAAGAACTTTTTAAGGATGACAAGTGCAGACTCCCATCACAAATGGTCCACTAACCACTCCACTAACTTAACAAAACACTACTCACAAATAAAAGCCTTGTTGTAGGCGGCAGCAGGAATCGTACTGACTTCAGACAGAACAGCATAAACAATGTTTGGTCAACAAGTTTGACGATTTACGTAGATATCAAACAGTACAACAAAAGTTTATAAAACACAAATTTCCTTTGACCTTTCCGACATGGCTCGGGAAACCTGCAACCTGTTGCAAAACACGATTTTTTTGTTTTAAAACACGTTTGTTGTACAACTTGTTAAGAAATTTCATTGCATTCTGAAACATGTTCAAACCAATTACTATAATTGGTTGCACAACAAAAGTTTATAAAACAAGTTGTATAGTGTAAATGCGGCTTGGGTATCCTAATCCCCTGGGCCATGGCGCAGGACGGACGACGGACGTATAGTCGAGTCTAGCCAGTACTGGCCGCAGCTTCAGTACAGCAGAGGTCAGGGGTCGGCGGCGGGACTGTAGCCTGTAGACTGTAGCCGTGACGGAGTTATGGTGTTGACCAAGGTCGCTGCACTCGGCAGACCGCTTTTATCGATTATCGTTTCATTTCTTTTGTATCGCTTTGTCAGCTGAGTGCTATCAATATTACCCCCCTCCACTCCCCCCCCCCCCCTAGCCGCCCCGTTCAGTTCAGGTACTGGCCGATAATGTAGCCTAATTAGAGGCTCTAAATTTTGTCAGTGTTTTTTGTTTGTTTTTAATTAATTGTGTTAAATTATGTTTCAGCCTGTTGATTCTTTTGTGAAAGGTTTTCTTTGCTGAACGATAAAGTTCTAAAATATTAAATAAATACAAAAATAAAATTTCGGGTAGTTTAAACGTTGAATTTTAAGCGTATAAAATGTTGTTTGCTGTGTGGTTGAATTGATAACACATAAGTATGATTTAAAAGCGCACTCTGTCTATTGATGAGTATAGTTGATGAGTTTTATTCATTTTGTAGGCCTACATTTAATTATCTAAAAATATACTAAAATATTATAATATTCCGAAAAGTTTTATTGATTTTTGCAATAAATACTTTCTACTTTACTAAGAAAATGAACAAATTTAGCTTACAAACTAAAATTTACTGTAGTAATTTTTACGCATTTTGTAGTCCAATTTTATAATGTATTCGGTTAGAAACTCTGTTTGTTTTTGCTTTGACATTAAGGTATATCAATTTCTAATAATTTCCTTGACCTGACATACAAATATTTAATTAATAACGGAGTGCTCGGTCGAAATCGATCGCCATAATAAGATCTTTTATATATTTACCGTCTTGTAAACAATTACAGTATAAGTGTAAATATATCGAGTAGTGTTGAAAGACGTTTTATTATCTCAACCTGAATTTAATGTTTGACACAAAGGATTTGATAAAAATGGTATTTTTGATGTTTTGTTTTAAATCACCAGTCTTGCAATAAAAATAGAGATTACAATGAGTATGATTAGTGTGCTCCAACGCCTAATTTGTACTTGGAGAAAGCTTTGCCTTGTGTGAGGTATTTCGAGTCACAACCGTCAATTCCCAAAATCGTTAATGAATAGGACTGAGTCCCCATGGCGCTGTCTGTAAACGCGTCATGGGTGACGGATATTATGGCGGACAAGTCAAATCGATTGTCTTGAGATTGACAGCGTACGTGCGCGCGAGACTATTGTTTGGGGAACAATAAAAACGAACAGACCGGACGAAATGAGCGCTGCATTTACGACCAACTCCCAACTGTGCATCAGCATTGGATTGATGAAGGTAAAACTGTTTGACGATATCGACAACGTTAAGTAAAAAGCCACTTTTATGCAAATCTTGTAATTAGCTTTGGATTGATAAAGGTAAAACTGTTTGACGATATCGACAACGTTAAGTAAAAGCCACTTACTTTTATGCAAATCTTGTAATTAGCATTGGATTGATGAAGGTAAAACTGTTTGACGATATCGACAACGTTAAGTAAAGCCACTTACTTTTATGCAAATATTGTAATTAGCATTGGATTGATGAAGGTAAAACTGTTTGACGATATCGACAACGTTAAGTAAAGCCACTTACTCTTATGCAAATCTTGTAATTAGCATTGGATTGATGAAGGTAAAACTGTTTGGCGATATCGATAACGTTAAGTAAAAGCCACTCACTTTTATGCAAATCTTGTACCGTAATTAGCATTAGATTGATGAAGATAAAACTGTTTGACGGTATCGACAACGTTACGTAAAGCCATTTACTTTTATGCAAATCTTGTAATTAGCATTGGATTGATGAAGGTAAAACTGTTTGGCGATATCGACAACGTTAAGTAAAAGCCACTTACTTTTATGCATATCTTGTAATTAGCATTGGATTGATAAAGGTACCGGTAAAACTGTTTGACGATATCGACAACGGTAAGTAAAAGCCACTTACTTTTATGCAAATCTTGTACCGTAATTAGCATTAGATTGATGAAGATAAAACTGTTTGACGGTATCGACAACGTTACGTAAAGCCATTTACTTTTATGCAAATCTTGTACCGTAATTAGCATTAGATTGATGAAGATAAAACTGTTTGACGGTATCGACAACGTTACGTAAAGCCATTTACTTTTATGCAAATCTTGTAATCAGCATTGGATTGATGAAGGTAAAACTGTTTGGCGATATCGACAACGTTAAGTAAAAGCCACTTACTTTTATGCATATCTTGTAATTAGCATTGGATTGATAAAGGTACCGGTAAAACTGTTTGACGATATCGACAACGGTAAGTAAAAGCCACTTACTTTTATGCAAATCTTGTAATTAGCATTGGATTGATGAAGGTAAAACTGTTTGACGATATCGACAACGTTAAGTAAAGCCACTTACTTTTATGCAAATCTTGTAATTAGCATTGGATTGATGAAGGTAAAACTGTTTGACGATATCGACAACGTTAAGTAAAGCCACTTACTTTTATGCAAATCTTGTACCATAATTAGCATTGGACTGATGAAGATAAAACTGTTTGACGGTATCGACAACGTTAAGTAAAGCCATTTACTTTTATGCAAATCTTGTAATTAGCATTGGATTGATGAAGGTAAAACTGTTTGACGATATCGACAACGTTAAGTAAAGCCACTTACTTTTATGCAAATCTTGTAATTAGCATTGGATTGATGAAGGTAAAACTTTTTGACGATATCGACAACGTTAAGTAAAGCCACTTACTTTTATGCAAATCTTGTACCATAATTAGCATTGGACTGATGAAGATAAAACTGTTTGACGGTATCGACAACGGTAAGTAAAAGCCACTTACTTTTATGCAAATCTTGTAATCAGCATTGGATTGATGAAGGTAAAACTGTTTGGCGATATCGACAACGTTAAGTAAAGCCACTTACTATTATGCAAATCTTGTAATTAGCATTGGATTGATGAAGGTACCGGTAAAACTGTTTGACGATATCGACAACGTTAAGTAAAAGCCACTTACTTCTATGCAAATCTTGTCATTAGCATTGGATTGATGAAGGTAAAACTGTTTGACGATATCGACAACGTTAAGTAAAGCCACTTACTTTTATGAAAATCTTGTAATTAGCATTGGATTAATGAAGGTACCGGTAAAACTGTTTGACGATATCGACAACGTTAAGTAAAAGCCACTTACTTCTATGCAAATCTTGCCATTAGCATTGGATTGATGAAGGTAAAACTGTTTGACGATATCGACAACGTTAAGTAAAAGCCACTTACTTCTATGCAAATCTTGCCATTAGTATTGGATTGATGAAGGTAAAACTGTTTGACGATATTGACAACGTTAAGTAAAGCCACTTACTTTTAGCGAATTTCCCTATAGGGAATACGCTATTACGGTAGTAGTCATGGTAAGACCTAAGCCCGGGACCACTTTACTTTTTCATTTTGAGGTCCCCAGAAGCCAAAAACACCATTCGTTCATTTTCATATATATGTATATATATATCTATCTATCTATCTATCTATCTATCTATCTATCTATCTATCTATATATATATATGTGTCCGTGGTACCGATAACTTTTGAAGGGAACCTCCGATTTTGATGAAATTTGGTATGAAGGTGTAAGACCAGGTCTATTTTCATGAGTTCGCGAACCAGCATTGTCGGGTTATGGGAACGGGGTTTTATGGGGTTTCAAAGGGGTCAAAAATGGGTTTTTGGCATTTTTCGACCGCAATTTTCAAAATTCATCAATTTTAACTGAAACCATTTTAAAGAGCTTAAAAAAACAAACAATTTGGTATTTTGAATTTTCATCTTAGCATAACTGGTTACGGGGAAAATCCAAAAATGTGTTTTCCATGTTATTCTTATGGGAAATCAAAATAACCCTATATCTTGCTTATTTATTGACATAACTTAATCAAATTTGGTATGTACATTATCTAGATAGGGCTTAACTTATAATTGCTTACAAAACCCTTATGGCGGCAAACCTACATACTCACCCCCATGGGGTTTATAGGGAAAATAAAAAATTGCCAGAGCTTAATACAATTTTGTGTTTACATTCACCAATTATTGATTAACTTAGATTTTCTAACAACACCCCATGGCAGCAAACCTACATACTCGATCCTATGGTGTTTTTACGGGGAAAGTAAATAATCTGAAATTCCACTGGAAATTCGCTGAGTACGCAGGTCTGCTGCGACGGGGGTATTATGTAAATCTTGTACGGTAATTCGCATTGGATCGATGAAGGTATTTTAAAATTTATTTAAGGTAAAACTGTTTGACGATATCGACAACGTTAAGTAAAGCCACTTAGGCCTACTTTTATGCAAATCTTGTAATTTTTCCATGTGTTAAAATATCTACACTAAATAAATGTCTTTAGGATTATTTTTAGTACCAAGACAGTTGGCCTAAGTTTAACAGTAATTATACTTGTCGAATAAAAAAAGCAAACGAATCATTGAAATTACAGAGGTGTCAATTTTCCTTTGACCTTTAATTATAAATTCTCCTTCTATTTTTGATTTTAATATTCAGTTGAGGCACAAGGGAGTGAGGAATCCGCCCGAAGTGTTTCCGAGATGCTTAGGCAAACTCTTGCCGAGTTGAGCAACAATTAATGCTCTGTTGAGTGTTTCCAGATTGTTTATCCCAAGGTTTAACGCACCTCCGTTCACTTTAACATCTCTACAGTTTATTTTAACATCGGCTTTGGCAAGATTGCATATATTATAAAGACTGTTTACGTGCTGAAGAGAACATTTCCAAGGAAGAAAAGATCATTTAGGTTTTCTCGTTATCACCAATACGTTTTTCCTTAAGTTCTCAAGAATTCAGTGCAAATATATCACATTTTGAATTAACTTTTAACAAAACATATATTTTTCATGGAAATGAGTATTTTTTGTTATTACCGCCAATATTTTTTTAGTTTCTGGTTATTCACCGTGCACCATTAAAAATCGCAGTACAGTACTGTAATAATATGGGCAAAATACTCTTCATATGCCTACAATAAAGCCCGTGAATTTTTGTAAAATCATAATTTTCTCTCCGCTATTTAGCGTCCAATTTAATGGCCCCTATTTCTGAAAAGAATCTCATTTGAAACATTTTTCTTATCAAAATTATCTTTGTTTGCAGAGTCAACAATATTGGTCTTATAAACTTACGGTTTTTGTACCAAAATGTTAGGT
The DNA here is from genome assembly GCA_030545055.2 of Neoaliturus tenellus. NCBI lineage: Eukaryota > Metazoa > Arthropoda > Insecta > Hemiptera > Cicadellidae > Neoaliturus > Neoaliturus tenellus. The sequence goes on along the minus strand of CM061531.1, from coordinate 329,612,017 downwards.
TTATGACATTTGTATTCTGACATTTCTACAATGGCATTCTGAAAAGCAGTCCTTAAAGTTATATTTTGTCCATGGGGAATAATTTTGATTGGAGTGCAAATTTAATCAGTGGTTGAAAGAAAATCCGGAAAAACTTAAAACCTACTGCGTTTGAGGCGCTCTAAGTTCTAGTTTGTTATTGATCTTAACTGACAACTTGCTTATGTAGGGTAGGCCTACTTGTTTAAAAGGTCTGTAGAGAAAAAAGCATAACTTCTTCCTAAGGTCAGCTGAAAAGCTTTTTTTGTATTCCGGATATGAAGCGTCTTAACTAAACGTAAGTCAAGTTACCTTAAAATATTTACCTTTACACAGCTGATTTAAAAAAGCAGTTTTGCCACGGATACGATATTTATCGTAACGACACCGTGTTACTCTATTTTACATTTGGATTATTAGTTAATAACAAACCATTAAATAATGATCAAATTTACAATTATCACTCAAGGTAAAACAAATTCCATAAATTCTAAACTAGTTTGCTTTGAAATTCCTTATTTTAGTAGTAGTTGAGACAAAAAATCTCCAACGCAAACGAGAACGATTATTGTTTCCTGCAGCGTTGGCAACACTTGCAGGTAACAAAGAGTAAAATGTTGAATTTTAAACACTTTTTTAACCAAAAAACCTCTGTGGCGACATCCATGGATTTCGCAGAAAGTGACACCATTGCTCTTATGGGATGTAGCCCACCTGGCCCTGGCCTACAGTCACCTTGACTTGTCTATGCAGACTGAATGTAGTCAGCTACAGTTCGCTGCGGATCCCACGTTTAGGCTGTGATAAGCACGGTCCAGTCACAGGCGATTAGATAACGCCGCGCCGGGTGAGAAGTATTTTATCTTCATATTTTAAATGGCCGTGAATACATTACTAGTGGAAAAATTAGTGATTATGTATTGACCGGAAATTGTTTAAATTAGTTTATACTTTATTATAAAATGTAATAATATATAATTACGTAGGTTTAAGGCCCGGTATCTTTAGACACTGCCAAGTTGGGTGTCAAATAACTTTGTTAAAAGGGAGTGTTCCGTTTTGAATTGATTACGCGCTTCAGTTCAGTTATGAAAGTGTCTTAATTAGTAACCAGAAGCAGAATGAAGCGAAAGTTTACACTGCGTAATCAATAGCATCCACTTTCGTTCCTTGGGAGTTGGGAATATACCGCTGAGCGTTCATTAATAAATCAGTTATTGTTTGGTTAGAGATGGGGTTTGAAAGATGTGCAGTTGTTTGAAAAAAAGATACTATCATATGACAGTGAAAAAGTTATACAAGGTGTCCAGCTTCCACCTTTACAAACTTTTCCAGGTTATTTCCCACGTCAAAATAAGCAAAAAAGTTCCTGTAAACATGTGTCCTAAAATGCTTCGTTAACCCGCTAGCCGCCATTTTGTTTTTTACACAAAATAATTTTTATTTCCGTAACGGATCAATGTATTAACTTAATATTTGGAATGAACCTTCAATATAATAATACCCATTTTTAGTAAAAAAGTTATTTTTTTCCAATGTGTATTTTCAAAATGGCGGCCATTTTAAAATGTTTAACTCAAATATCTTAAAAACGGTAAATTTTATAAAGATTTTACAAGAGACAAAAAAGATGAGAAATTAAATTATCTAAACAGTGACACCAAGTATGTAAGGATCCAACAACAAATAAGGGAGTTATTGTGGTTTTCCTGCAGAAAAACACTGATTTTGCACTATGATTAAATGCCAATTTAGGTTATTTTCAGAGAAAAATTTCAATAACTTTGTTATTTGTTGGTGGATCCTTACAAACTTGGTGTCACTGTTTAGATAATTAAATTTCTCAACTTTTTTTCTCCTGTAAAATTTTTATAAAATTTACCGTTTTTTGAGATATTTGAGTTTAAAATTTTAAAATGGCCGCCATTTTGAAAATACGAATTGAAAAAAAATTATTTTTTTACTAAAAACGGTATTATTATAGTGAAGGTTCATGCCAAATATTAATACAATGATCCGTTACTGAAATAAAAATTACTAGTATACGTGTTGCTCGGAAATCGAGCAACTTATTTAAATACAGTACAAATGTTACTTTAGCTCTAAATCAATGACATCCGACAAATCTAATAAAGTGAATATCTTCAATCGCCAATAACTACACGTATTTACAGCTGATTATTAACAGATGTTTCAAATGCTTTATTCAGTCCCAATGTTATTTAAATGGGAAATTTTGAGATTTCAATGGTGGATAGCGTTTTTATTTTCAGTCCGATTCTCATCAATTTTTGGCGGAAACAACTACAGACCAAACCCTATCCAACGACACAGAAAACTTGAAAATCGGTTGAAAATTGTAGGAGGAGTTCTCAAGACAAAAAAACCCTTAGCGTATTAAATAAGTATAGATTTGTGTAAAAAACAAAATGGCGGCCAGCGGGTTAACGAAGCATTTTAGGACATATGTTTACAGGAAATTTTTTGCTTATTTTGACGTGGGCAATAACCTGGAAAAGTTTGTAAAGGTGGAAGCTGGACACCCTGTAGATTTCTGTCAATTTACCTGTCGACTATAGTTTAAGTCAGTAAATTGTGGATCCGTTAATTATTTATTTTAATCTTGGACAGTAATGAAAATATTGTTTTTACTTAAAGTATGGCTCCAAACATAGGTGCATAGCGGCAAAGCGCTCTTTCAAAAAGATATACAGTACCTAATAGAAGTTTAGTTGTTAATGTATCTTAAGTTCAAATTAACGTATTGTAAAACCGTGGTAAAACACCTTAGTTGCTTCGTTCGCCTTACTTACCTCTCCATTATAACAACAACGATAGGTTTTTTTACAATTATGTGCGCATAGGTAACATTTGTGTTCTGGCTTTTTCTGCAAGTTATTAGAGCTAGTGTTTAGAACTACTTGGGCGGCACGGCACGCACGGGCGGGCGGTACGAAAATTTTCAAAAAGCAGTATTGATATAATGGGAGTGCTCACTGGAACGGTACGACACGCCCATTATTGGACGATCCACACCTTCCGCCATCTTCCAAAAAGACTGTATGAACGAACCTCAGGACATTTCTGAGCTGCCGTACGTACCAAGACCTTCCGCCGTAAGACGATACGCGACCGTGACCTCTCTTTGCTCTCATTAGCCTAGCAACACCACCGTAGGCGCGTATAATTGCGGATGGACCGATAGTTCCTCACTCTCTCCCTCTCCCCCTTTCTCTCCCCCCTCTCTCAGGAGCGAAAGTGATTAATGCTCGTTGCAGTTCGGCGTAATCTTGGGCCGCAGTGACCGACCGTAATAATGGCCTGCAGCGTAATAATGGACATTACCGGCAGAGTCCTCTGGTCCACTGTGTTCCTGCGGCGCTTGTAATGGCTTGTAAGTTTCTCCTAGGACGGTGGTGTAGGGAAACTGGATAATTAGAGGTTGGAGGAAGATTTGACCTGTTTTTCATTGCTTTCATCACCACAGCAATTTCTTAAAAGATTTTCATCCTTTGCTAATTTGATATCAGGACACCGACGCAATCGGTGCGTATTTTAAGGTGAATATGACTGAAGGGTGAGTATAATTAGATTGATGGATCAGATTTTATTTAGATTTGTTACTGACAAAGACAAGCTAATTCCTTTGCCAGGATCACTAATGAACAGCCAAATGACAAAGGAACTTTAATACTGCCTAAAGGACTTCTGCAGTTCCACAAGGTTCAATTTCGAATGTGCAGTATTACAAACAGTGCATTGTCCAAAAGTCTACAGTTTTCGATTAGCTGTTGAAACTAGGCAGACACGAAGCAGAGGCGAGCGGAAGTGGCTTATCGTCGGGGAGTGTTGATAAACAGTGTACTTGATCTGGAGAAATGATTCATCTCTTTGGTGTCTGTTTTATCTTATAGTTTTGTGGAGTGAACCATTTTTTAGGGTTTAGTCATTAGATAACACGAAATTGATAATGATCTAAACAACGTATTAGGTAATTTTCAACAAACGCACAGTAACTCAAGGTTTCCTCTATGACTTATGACTCTTTTGACTCTTATGTTCTTTTCCTTGTTATAATTTTATTTATAGTGAAAGAGGACCAAGCTCTGCTCCTCACTTTTTCAGCTGTGGTCTATTTTTAGTTTATTTTTATTACTTAAAGTTGAAACAAACCCAATAATTTTTATAATATAATGCATTGTATATTCGCCACTAGAAATAAGCCATGCAACCTTTTTATTCATATTTTGACGATAATAGTATTAATGGAACTTATGTTACTAATAGGTCTAATATTTGATAATCATCCACTTTTTGTACAACCGTACAAAGTGTTTGGTGTCATATGCATTTTCTGACCCCAAACTACTAAAGGTACGAGGACCGTTTTTCCAACCTCCGATGGGCTAGAAATAAAAGGAATGTTCATGTAAAACAATAATTTTAGTACCAAAAGATTGGTACACAAAGTTATTTTTCGACATAATCAACAAAGAGATTGAGACATTAGTCATATCTGTGGACAAGGTTTTCAATACCCTCTTCAAAGAAAGTTGCCGCCGGCCGGGAATTCCGTATTCAGAGCAAATTTCCAACAAAAAATACAAAAAAGTTAAAACAAATTCAAAAAGTTCAAAAACATTTCATAAACCACATTTTTTCTGTGGTTTTCTTTAACAATTGTGTCAACTCGTTGAACCAGTTAAACAATTGTTGAACCAGGTCGTTTCAAATGACCTGGTTCAAAGATTTGACAGAATTGTTAAAGAAAATTACAGATTCACCATTAATGCCTTTTCTACAAAATTGTTGATTTTTTCCTTTTTTTAAATTGAACTTTTTGGAATTTTGTTGTTGTTGAAATTTTGCTCTGAACACGGAATTCGCGGCCTGTCGGCCTGCGGCAACTTTCTTTGAAGAGGGTATTGAAAACCTTGTCCACAGATATGACAAATGTCCCGATCTCTTTGGTGATTATGTCGAAAAGTAACCTTAATTGTAACAATATTTTGATACTTAAATTATTGTTTTACATGAACATGCCTTTTATTTATGACCCATCGGAGGTTGAAATAAACAGCCCTCGTATACCTTCCCACTATTACACTATTACGTATTCAATAAAATTGCTTGATTCATTTTTATGTCAGTTATTGTCATGCTTTTAAATTTAAAGTATAGGCCTACCACCCCCACACAAACACAAAGCATCCAAGCTGAGCAGAGTAACCCACGATCAACGAGTAACGGTATCGGGGCTGTTATGCAAGTAGCCGATTATTCCAAGTACTGCTCTTCAAATCCCTACAGATCCTTTCCATGTTTACAATGATGTAATTGGCACTCGGGTTTGACGTTCGGTCCTCGAAGGTCTTACATCCCCATTCCCCGGGGCACATTGGAGGGGGGGGGGGGGGGTAAGGACCCTCTATCCTTCGCTCTGACCCCAGCATGTCCTAGGCGGCTCCACTATGGCACATCCCGAGGACCCTTCAGTAACGTTTTTACGAGGGAAGGGGGTAGGGATAAGAATGAGAGGCAGGAAACCCCCAGCAACGCCATCTTTTCCAATTCACCATCGAAACTAATTCTTACTTGTTTCACTACTCCATCGCCCATGGAAAAAACAAAATGTTGTCAATAGAGTAAAGCTTATACGTTAATGGGCTAGTAATATACACACTGAACTACTTTCAGCCAAAATTAAAGGTAAAATTGGGTGATGAAATTTCCAGAAGCTTATTTTTTTGGACATTTATCTAGCAAATAATTAAATAAGAACTCATAAAAGCTATATTTTTGTTCCTCTTCAACAATAACAGGTATAAGACGTAAAAAGTTCCCTTCAACTGAAAGTTTATTGCATCCGTGAAGCAATGTTAGTGCAATTTGTTTCTCAAGAATCTACTTGTACGTTATTGAAAAGTTTATTTATGGTGGGACTTTGAATCAATGACAATTCATTATGGGCTCAATTTTTTTAGCCTTTAACGAATTATTTTCTTTTACCGCCTTGACAAAGTAGAAGTGTACGGGAACGGGGTAAATTTCACCTCTTCACAAAGCAACAAATATTTTGATATGCCCATATTGTATTTATACACCAAATAGATTGCATCATAAAAGCCGTGCGGGGTCTAGCCAATGACCATGAAGCTTCGTAATTTATACAGGGTTAGGCAAAAGTCTGGATACCCCCAGTTAACTTTTTAACGCGTTGCAGTAGGAAAACCAAACTCGGCACATGTTTACAAAATCAAAAACGGCACTTTTTCATCAACTACACAATTTTGCCCCTGCCCCCAAAATGGGGTATTTTGGGGGCAGCCCCAAATTTTCAAATGTAAACCCCTATCGAGTGACCCCTCATTTTAAACGGTTTATCAAGAGAAATTAAATGGCGCAAACCGGAGGTCGATATCTCATCCCTAACCAAAATGGCAGCCATTTCAAAATTTGACATGGGCAAGCAAGTATAAGTATGGACACCCCCAATTAATTTTTTAACACGTTGCAGTAGGAAAACCAAACTCGGCACATGTTTACAACATCAAAAACTGCACTTTTTCATCAACTACACAACTTTGCCCCTGCCCCCAAAATGGGGTATTTTGGGGGCAGCCCCAAATTTTCAAATGTAAACCCCTATTGAGTGACCCCTCATTTTAAACGGTTTATCAAGAGAAATTGAATGGCACAAACCGGATGTCGATATCTCATCTCTAACCAAAATGGCAGCCATTTTAAAATTCGAGAAAGGTAAATTGATTTTACATTAAATCAGAAAATAGCTTTTTTAGAATCGAGAATATCTGGAATTATTTTAGAATTGAACCTACTAGTTCATTTCTGCTATTAGGTTCAATTCTAAAATAGTTCAAGAAATTATAAATTCCAAAAAGCTATTTTCCGATTTAATTTTAACAAATGTAAATTTACCCTTCTCGAATTTTAAAATGGCTGCCATTTTGGTTAGAGATGAGATATCGACATCCGATTTGTGCCATTCAATTTCTCTTGATAAACCGTTTAAAATGAGGGGTCACTCGATAGGGGTTTACATTTGAAAATTTGGGGCTGCCCCCAAAATACCCCATTTTGGGGGCAGGGGCAAAGTTGTGTAGTTGATGAAAAAGTGCAGTTTTTGATGTTGTAAACATGTGCCGAGTTTGGTTTTCCTACTGCAACGTGTTAAAAAATTAATTGGGGGTGTCCATACTTATACTTGCTTGCCCATGTCAAATTTTGAAATGGCTGCCATTTTGGTTAGGGGTGAGATATCGACCTCCGGTTTGCGCCATTTAATTTCTCTTGATAAACCGCTTAAAATGAGGGGTCACTCGATAGGGGTTTACATTTGAAAATTTGGGGCTGCCCCCAAAATACCCCATTTTGGGGGCAGGGGCAAAATTGTGTAGTTGATGAAAAAGTGCCGTTTTTGATTTTGTAAACATGTGCCGAGGTTGGTTTTCCTACTGCAACGCGTTAAAAAGTTAACTGGGGGTATCCAGACTTTTGCCTAACCCTGTATAAGAGTCATCTTCACCCCTGTGCCAGTAGCCCATTGTTGCGCAGTCGGCAATGTTAACCATACGGCTTTTAATGCAAAACATGGTATTTGATCCCATTTTTCAACCGATTTTCTTTAAACTTGGTAAGTGTTTACTTGAATAGTTATATTAGGTTCCTCATACCTCGAAATTTTGAAAATTTAACAAATATTACTCTCTGTGACGTCGCAAAGTAACTCGATTTTCCTTAGTAATATTTGTTAAATTTTCAAAATTTCGAGGTATGAGGGACTTAATATAACTATTCAACTACTTACCAAGTTTAAAGAAAATTGGTTTAAAAACGGCGTCTGAAACAGAGGAATCAAATCCCATGTTTTGCATTAAAAGCCGTATAGTTATAATTACCGACTGCGCAACAATGGGCTACTGGCACAGGGGTGAAGATGATTTTAAAGGTTATAAATCGTTAACACCTCGACAAGCTTTTACATCAATTATTTTAATTCAGTACAAATTCGATAGGTAACCTCTCCAATACATTTGACCACTTTTTTTATTCTTTTACATTTTCGCTAAAAATCGCAATGGTCCCCTTGACACCAGACTTCCCATCGACATGTTCGTACCTTGTTTGTAGAGGGTAGTGGAGGCCGGCTCGCATGCTCCCGCCACGTGGACTCGGCCCAAGTTATTTTGATCCCCACTTGTCGGATCGCTCGACGCTCGACCGCTTCTTTTATTTTAAACCGGACGAATAAATCCGACAAGACTCGGAGAAAGCGGTATTGTCATTCTACAGACGAAGCTAAGTATTCTATCGGCCTCTTGCGGTGAAAGCTCTAGTAGTACTCCGTACATCGTCAACATTTTTAGCCGAAGATTTCGTCCCGTTTGTGAATTGGGAACGTTGGGAAAAGAAGGAAGGATTGTTCAATTTTTCCAAAAATATTATTATGGTAGTAAACAAGGGTAGTTGGATGGATGTATCCCTTGTGGGAATCTTATCCAAGATACATTTCTTTCCCAAACAGTCGTTTCCAAGCCATTTTCAAAATTAGTCATCTTATATTCCCGCTCTTAGAAAGTCTAGTGTATGTATACTGTATAATGTATTAACTAATATACTGCTCATGTGTAGTAAACAACATAGGACTACATTCCGTACGTACACACTGTTTGTATATTTTACACATTATACAAATTTGTGAAGCCAGCCAAAATGGAATAACACGTTTAGTGTGGGAACCGTTCATTGCTATACGCGTTCACCGAACAACAAAACAAATTCCTCAGCTATTATTTGGGGTTTGTCAATGTAAAATTTATTCTGGCGCACGCACAGAAAATAAACTCCGTCCGAAAGTGTCCGAATGGGACAGAACAATCGAGAATGCTATTCCAGAATTGCCTGACGCAGCGTGAGCGAGCCACCGGGATTGAAACATAGACCAGGTTCTCATCCTTCACCTTTCTTTGATCATTATCCTTATTTATTTATTCACTAACAATATTTGTAATGTTCAAGGCTGACCAATCCAAACAGTAACGGAAACTTAAATTTTAATCTTTATGAAAAACAATCAAAATAATTACCTCCTCAAAACGAACCCCAAAAAGACTAAACTGTTGGAGTTTTTTTCATCGCCTCGCCGTCATAATTGTCCCGTTTTTCTCACGTAATAACGCCGCCGGTCGGTGATGGCTCATTGTCCACTAATGAGTCAGTTCCCCAGGACGATCGGTTAATCAATCCATTACCAACCTCCACTTCCTCCTCGCTTCCCGTCACGTGACGTGACGTCACGGCGTCTCCTGTCTGTCTGAGTGTGGCTCGAGTTTTTCTTAACTTTCTCAACTTATCAATATTATTAATTACACAATCGATATAAAGATAGTTCGTCGCGCTGCAGGAGGGCTTTCGGCTTCTAGCCATTCTCGAATGCAACTCCAAAATGCAACGCTTAATTTGCAACAAACTATAACTCCCAGCTGCAGTTGCAACAAACTGTAACTCCCAGCTGCAATGGCAACAAACTATAACTCCCAGCTGCAATGGCAGCAAACTATAACTCCCAGCTGCATTGGCAACAAACCATAACTCCCAGCTGCAATGGCAACAAACTATAACTCCCAGCTGCAATGGCAACAAACTATAACTCCCAGCTGCAATGGCAACAAACTATAACTCCCAGCTGCAATGGCAACAAACTGTAACTCCCAGCTGCAATGGCAACAAACTATAACTCCCAGCTGCAATGGCAACAAACTGTAACTCCCAGCTGCAATGGCAACAAACTATAACTCCCAGCTGCAATGGCAACAAACTATAACGTCCAGCTGCAATGGCAACAAACTATAACTCCCAGCTGCAATGGCAACAAACTATAACGCCCAGCTGCAATGGTAACAAACTGTAACTCCCAGCTGCAATGGCAACAATCTGCAACTCCCAACTGCAATTCTCAATTTCAACAAGTTTTAGTTGCAATTACAACAAACTACAACTAACTGCAATTCTCAATTGTTAAGGTGCAGTTGCAACAAACTGTAACTCCCAAATGCAATTGCAACAAACTACAACTCCTGACTGAAATTTTCAACTGAAGATACGTTTGCAGTTGCAACACTGACTGAAATTTTCAACTGCAGTTACAAAAGTTGCAGTTGTAACAAACTGCAACCAGTTGCATTCGAGAATGACTTGAAGCGCAAAGATTTGTGCTGTAAATTTTCCCTAGTCACACATCTTGGAAATGTCGGTGTGTGCATCAATAAACCTAGTGACCCCTAAGCAATAACTCCTTCTCTTTGAAGTACACTAATGTTTCTGTACAGCAATAATTCGTACGCAATTCAACATTACAAACAAATCTCAATCAGAATGACAGAGCTAAATTGTTCGTTCAGCATTCTCGGGCAAATTACTGTCTGGTGTGCTCAGTCTCCTTTTACTTTCTCCCCCTATACCATAGTATATGGAGAAAGTATTGTTTTCGTCAAAATTTTCGAATTTGAGTTGTTGGTGGATTTATCCATTATGGTTCCCCCTGAGTCCAAAAAAGTGGTTTTCGGAGTGATGTCTGTGTGTGTGTGTGTGTGTGTGTGTGTGTGTCAGGATGTAAACAGAGCTAGAGAATGCCCTAATGGTCCGATTTTAATGAAATTTGGTATATAGGTCCAAATCCACGATAATTCCAGGCGTTTTTTTCATTTTTTTGAATTTTTGATTTTTAAGGGTATTTTACCCCCAAAAACCCTCAAAAATCGTGAAAAATTCAAATTTCTCAAAAACGGCTCTAACGATTTTGATTAAAATTTTGTGGTTTATTAAGCTTAAAATGGTGGATAAAATGACACCACCCGCATCTCCGAGAAAATGCGCGTTCAAAAGTTATAGAGTAAAAAGTGTTTAAAAAATCAATTTTTTTGATTTTCAAAATAGCTGTTGTCTCAAAATAAATTTTACTTATCACCATTAAATCAAGCTCAAAAAACTAAATAATCCAGTACTTTAAATTATTGCTCTACGTCAAGTGGTTGAGGAGAAAATACAATTTTTCGTTTAGCGGTAAACGCAGTACGTTGTTAAAAGTCACAGATGCGCGTAGGGTCAAGCTCGCGCTGCTCAGCTGGTAGCTATCCGACAGAGTCATCTAGACATTAATGTTTAAAGCTTTTAACACATGTTTTTACTTTCTCCCTCTATACCATAGTATATGGAGAAAGTATTGTTTTCGTCAAAATTTTCGAATTTGAGTTGTTGGTGGATTTATCCATTTTGGTTCCCCCTGAGCCCAAAAAAGTGGTTTTCAGAGTGATGTCTGTCTGTGTGTGTGTGTGTGTGTCAGGATGTAAACAGAGCTAGAGAATGCCCTAATGGTCCGATTTTAATTAAATTTGGTACATAGGTCCAAATCCACGATAATTCCAGGCGTTTTTTTCATTTTTTTGAATTTTTGATTTTTAAGGGTATTTTATCCCCAAAAACCCTAAAAAATCGTCAAAAATCAAAATTTCTCAAAAACGGCTCTAACGATTTTGATTAAAATTTTGTGGTTTATTAAGCTTAAAATGGTGAATAAAATGACACCACCCGCATCTCCGGGAAAATCCACGTTCAAAAGTTATGGAGTAAAAAGTGTTTCAAAAATAAATTTTTTGGATTTTCGAAATAGCTGTTGTCTTGAAATAAATTTTACTTATCGCCATTAAATCAAGCTCAAAAAACTAAATAATCCAGTATTTTAAATTATTGCTCTACGTCAAGTGGTTGCGGAGAAAATTCAATTTTTCGTTTAGCGGTAAACGCAGTACGTTGTTAAAAGTCACAGACGCGCGTAGGGTCAAACGAGCGCTGCTCAGCCGGTAGCTATCCGACTGAGTCATCAAGACATTAATGTTTGAAGCTTTTAACATCTTTTTTATATTGTTGGGAGAAAGTATGTGTCAGTTAACTGATACCGTTTATTATATTGTTGGGAGAAAGTATGTGTCAGTTATCTGATACCGTTTATTTCGTTTATCGTTCCATGGGATTGCAATAACATTCATTATATTTTCAATAAAACGGGATCTCTTAACTGTCTTGGTGTACTTTATTGGTTCAGATTAAACTTCTTCAGGAAACTTTGTGACGAAGTTTTATATTTTCAACCAAAATTGCTTTTTTAAAGAGTCACGTACGGTAGGCCTACCCTAAAATTGTTTTTTTTTAAAGATAGGCCCTACCTATAGAAACTTTATGACAAATTCGCGGATATGAACTCATGTATTCAGATAAATTTGATTAAAAAATTGATTCAGCTTTTCCCTTAGGTTTCACATGGATTTTTCCTTAATAAACAACTGGCAATGAGCCGAGCTCGTTTTCTCTACTCACTCGTCTTTACGTATTGTAAAACACCTATTAAAAATAAAACACATTGTGTCAATCCTGTACAATTCTCTAATTTTTTACTAGTGAAAAAATGTAGCTTAATTTAATGGGTTTCTAGTGGACAAAACTAATTTTTTCACATATAATTTTGGTATATGTAGGATTTTACCGCGGTTTACAAGGAAACCGTATACACAGCACTACATAAAACTATACGTAGTCAACACCGTATGCATTAGGGCCTACATGTAACTTCAATATATCCAGGGCCGGTGAGTTGTGATAATTTTTTCTCTACGGTCCTGAATATAACCCTATATAATAAACTATCTTTTGTAAGTTTTTTAGGTCCAGTACCGTCACACAGTACCGTGGTACGGTTACCTTGTATATGGTCGCTGCTTTGTAACATGTTGCAATGCTAGTGCAGGTCGCCTTCTGAAGGCTTCCTAATCCCATTACATCGCCCACCCCGACTCCCCCCCCCCCCCCTACAAATCAACCCTTCTGCTTTAACAATATAAACCTGTGATTTTCCACTCTGGGTGGTATTTTAGGCTCTTTGTAAACAGATTTATTGAATGATTTGGTCAATGATGCGATCAAAAAGTAGAAGAGTTTAATTTATCTCTATTTAGTTGATTAGTTGAAAATCAGTTGTTCATCAAAGCGTCTTTATACCATTATATATGTGTAGGTAGGCCTACTACATACGGAGGATTAAATTAAATTTCGTCTTAAAACATGTCATATACAGTATTAACACTTACTTACACCGTAATGAATGACATACATACAAGAATGCTTTTTATTTATATACAAACTGAAACAATGTTGTAGGAGGTGAATATCTACAGAAATGATGTCCCTGTCTAAAACATTGGCACTTGTGTGGCTTGGGTTCCGATCGACTTAGACTACACTTGAATGCAAAAATGACGCATTTTGTGAAGTTCTGCAACGACGCAAAATCACATAAAGTAACAGTAAACGTATCGATTGAAACCTTATCTGCCCCCACGAGGTGACAAGGGAAAAGGTCAGCCATCAGCCGAGTTGGGTTTACAACTTTGGAAATTACGATCCCACTGGCGTTATCGCGCAAACCACAACATACTCTAATTCCCTAATAGTGATATAAATCAGTGTGCCAAGGTTTCAACTTGCAGAGCACCACAGAGAAAAATTCGAGATATTGAAGTAAAATTCGAATTGTGGAGGTGGAAAAATTCGAATTCGACTCAACCACTTGAATTGTGAGTGATAGAAATATTTTTTTTAACCTCCTAGACTCATAGAGTTAAAAAAAAAATCGAGTTATGAAGGCTGTGGTTATTTTTTCCTTTACTTATTTACTTATTGTTCAACTAGGTTTAGGCCTAGAACAGATTGTAAAGTTAAATAAAAAAAATAATAAAAAAAATTCTCAAACAGATTGAAAATAATTCGATGTACCTACTATTTCGAGCTATCGAAGTTCGAGTTATCGAAGTTCCAGCAATCGAGATATCAATTTATCGATTGTCGTCCACATGATTCAACGGAAAATTTGTATGAAAAATTCTCAAAAATAAATTAGGCTTTGTGTGGATAAAAGTTAAACAAATTATTAAACCGTCCTAGGACTTTGGCACCACTTCATTTATCTTTGGCAGGTTCTCACAGAAGCTTCATACATCTTGGCCACTTTTCCAAGGGGCTACAATTTGATCCGAGTGACACTGCTCTATGTACAGTACAGTACGGATCTTTAGCCAATCACGTCACTTATTGACGTGTACGCGGCGTCTGTACATGTCAACAACGCTTCTCTCTCGCACACCTCGAAAGGTCATTGCCATGCCAACGCCGCGCGCCGGCTCCCGATCCCACCCCCCCCCCCACACACACACACACACACACAACACAGCGCGCTGTATCACAGCTTTATCGTGGATTTATTATACGACGCACAGGAATTTGGCGTCAACTTCGCGTCTGGCAAAGCGAGCGAGCGCTCGAAGGGGGGATTTAATTTTGTAAGCAACCGAAAATTTTACATTGGTTAGTGCTTGAATTGTTGTGACGTAGTGTCTTGAATTGTTTACACAAAACGCGGCTTCGATCATTTGAACCCAATAAAAAAGAGATAAGAAAGACGAGGATAAGAATGAGTAAAACATTTATTTGGTCTATCATGTTGATCTCGAAAAATTGAATTGCTGCACTTGATATCCTTTAAATTGTTAGGCCTAAATATTTATTTTATTTTTAAGAAGTTTGTGCTACCATAGTATATTTCATCACAAGGGCCGAAAGTGGCGTTTTGCCGGCCCCGAGATCGTGTTTCAAGTTCGAGACGAAGTCGAGAACTTGAAACGATCGAGGGTTGGCAAAACGCTTTCGGCCCGAGTTACGAACGATATTTTTCATCACACTACACAATGAAATAAATATTATACTAATGAAAAAATATTTTATTCAGAGCCAAACAACTAAGCCAAGCATAACTACTAACCTAATCTAGCGGGATGCAATGTGTATCCGGTTGCTAGGCAACCAATTCATTTCATTGTTGCAGTCACATGTTTTTGTGATGCAACGTGTTGTGAATGTTTTTATGTAAGGTCTAGGCCAGCTGATTTTGCCGGCCTAGGCCGGCAAAACAGGTGTTTCGACGGTAGAAACGAGGGTCGAAAACAGGTGATATCGATGTAGTGTGATGAAAAAGTCTTTTAGTTTGTGAACCGAAAAAGAAATACAGTTTTAGATTTTAGGACTGAATGGCGACTAATTTCTTAGTACGGGTGTAGTACCACAGAGTGGAACCTTCCTTACTCTGAGGTAGTAGGTAACTTTGAACTCCCAAAACAGCTCTGGAGTAATTTCAATGTCAGTGGGTAAAAATTTAAAGGCTATAACATTAGGTAGTTTTATAATAGGCTACTCGTCCAAAAGTAAGAGTTTTTTTCTGATGAAGTATTAATCGAAATGGGAATCCTTTAACCCTTTCTCGACCGATGGGACTCCTAAGTCCCGGTAATTTATTGGTTGGCTTTTTCATAAACAGCTGGCAATGAAGCCATTCTAGGGTTGCTATTGGTTGTAGCTGTTGCCTAGCAACAATATTAGAATGTCCTCGTAGTTCTAACTTAGTCCACTAGGTTGCAGCACATACTGGACTCGACAGAGGTACGGATGTTGCATGCAATGCTGTATCGTTGACTTTACACAATTATCAAATAAAGTAAATATTGTAATTTTACCCAATAAACCTGTTATATGGTTTTATTGTATACTTTGGCATTATTGTTACACCACTAATATGTTGTTATGACAACTAGTAATTTTATTTACCCATTGATGTGAGAGGGACTTACAAGTCCCGTTGGGCAAGTAGGCCTAAATCACCAGCTGACTGCTAGCTGTCTGCTCTACTTTGTTGTTAGTCACGGTGTAACCTCAAAAGTTGTGCTGCAGTTGTTTACTGTGCTTTTATTTATTTTAGTGAGTTGATGATGCTAGCAAACTTACTCACATTGAAAGTGATGGTGAGGACAATGAGTGTAGTGTTTTTTGATAAAGTATTTAGTGAGGAGATAAGTAAAGAGCTAAAAAAGCAGAGGAGGGACTTACAGGTCCCGTTGGGCAAGGCCTAAATCACCAGCTGATTGCTAGCTGTCTGCTCTGCTTTGTTGTTAAGTGTGTTGTAATTTATATACTATTTCACCCTTTTACATGAAACAATTGATAAAATAAGAAGAAATACATATTATATTGGTAATATACTGTAGTGATATCTACGATTAACATTATACTGATTACATTCACTGTGACTGACGGGACTTCAGAGTCCCGGAGTAATTCCTACCAACCTAGGCTCAAGTGCCCAACGGGACCCTCAAGTCCCAAACAAAATGTTTTTCCCCTGATTGTTACAAGTAACCATGGAGATATTTAATAACTTAATTTGATCCATATAAACATCTTCGAGCAAATATTTTTTTAGTTTTCCAATTTTTTCAGTGGTTGGGCAACAAAGGGTTAAAAAAGTTTTGCTTCCTAGAATTAAACCAAATGGTTGTTAATTTGTTTTGTTCCACCCTCAATTCATTCATTTTTCTCAGTATTTTAGCGAGTCACTGCGCTGTGGCGTCGTGATGGCACTACGCTCTACACTACCGGCACCTCTGAGCGAGTTCGTTAAAATCTTTTAAAGTGGCACAGTATACTGCAGTAGACTTTGCTCCTTCAGTTCCAAAGCAGGAAAGTGGAACAGTAGAGCGCGGCCTGTAGAAGTGTTTGTTTACGTGAGGTATCTTGTTTGTCGGTCGGTGCAGTGCAGTAGGGTACCGAGATAGGCATTGTTTGAACTGGGATAGACGCGACACGACTGGTAAATACGAAGCGTGCGGCTCAATGACGAGTGGCGAAACACATTTTTTTTTTTTTTTTTTTTAATGTAAGAATATCCTCCAATTTTTGCAAAGCATCACGCCTGTTTTCAGTTAGCCACTCTACCACGCTTCATTGTATATATTTTAACTATTCTTATACAGTGCTCTATAAAAACACTGTTTGAACTGGAAAAGTTTTTCCGTCCTAAGATTTTTTTCGGCTATGAGAAATCGATTGGAGCTGGTACCATGACACGGGAAAAATCCGGTTTCCGTCCAACAGGAATTCAAAGTGCCCATGTTATCATTATGAACATGTTTGTTGTCGTTATCAAATTCAACAAAAAATAGTTGACAAATGTAGAAAAAAACAAGCGTTACATTTCTAACTTCTGATTATATCAATTACATCTGAGTTCAGCACCCTTTTCCCTAGCGAGTGTGCGAAACGAATAACGAGCTTATCTTGCAATTTTTATGCCCCCAATACTTCCATTAAATATGAAAACCGTATAATATTATTGTGACAGCGTTAGCTATGTGAGAAGAACATATCATAGATTTGGAAGGATGTGTGTTGTTTCCGGCGGTTGTTCAACTTCACGGCAGTTTCTTCAAACTTCACAGCAGTTTCTTCAAACGGCAGTTTCTTCAAACTTCACGGCAGTTTCTTCAGCGATTCCATCTCGACCAATCTGTATCCTTTTGAGCCAAAATTTTGGGAAAACATATTTCTGTTGCTGATCAGTTTCCTGTTTTCTCAGGCGCGGCCAAATGTCACTCAGCTGAGTATATAGCGTCACGCGGTTTCCTCTGACTCACTGATTCGCGGGGTTCCGAAATAACGCTGCATAAACAGTCCGAAAATACGTCGTGATTGCGTAATTTGTTTCGCATCGCCGTATAGCAATATCCGTCGAAGCAGTTATCGAATACAAATAGAATTCAACTAAGACAATCGAATACAAACAAGTATCAATTTTAGAGTGAACCAGTAGTCCATTATTGTGCTTCACTTTGGAATAGAAGCTACCGTAGAAATTTGTAGTTTCATTCTTAACTCCTACAAAAACTAAGTTTTTCTTGTACTGAGAAATCCACCAGATCAATGGTATGGGTTGAAAAAACACTCTGTGACCGTCTTGTGGTATGTCTTATTTTATTTTTGTAGTATTAATTATGTTACACTATGTACACTCATTTTTAATGTTTCACAATTCATTTAAATTTTTCATAAATAACTCAAATTCTCTAAATCTGTGCAATGTTTTTACACTTTTTTTCCAAATTTATAACTTAAAATTCCAGTAAATATTCAACAGTGATACCGTATTTGTTCCCAGTCTCCATTCCACCCATTTGATTAAAACTGAATCTTTAAATATTTTCGAGTAAAGCTATTGATCCCATTTTTCAACCAAAACGTGTACTGTTGATGTGGACAATCAAGATTCCTATACATCAAATTCGATCCCATTCCATCTATGACGTAATCCCATTTGTATGACCTACTAAAAACCAAACAGACCAATGCGATTTCTTAAACTTTAAACAAAAGTAGTGTGTGAATGGCGGAGCTGGGACGTGACGTCATCACGATGATGTCATCGATAACGTAACCGATGACATCACCAATGAGTTCGTAACTACGTCTTATGACGTCACCAAATGACGTCATCTTGATGACGTTACTGACGTTAATTTGGTCAATTTTTTTGCGTGACCTTTTACCTAATAAATGTCTGTGACGTCATCGCGATGGCGTCACGTCCCAGCTCCGCTATTTAACACTACTAACAAACAATACAACGACCCCGATGGACATGTTTAATTTGCATGTGATGTCGGCACTGTGCCGATGCTGTGGACATGATAATGTCGTGTCTAGGACTTCTCCTCGGAGCCGGACGGTGGCGGGGCCGGGGTCGCGGCGGGGGCCTGGGGCTGCGCCTCCTCGGCCTCCTCGGTGCGGTAGTAGGGGATGCGCTTGACGACGACACCCCACTCCGTCATCCAGACAGTCAGGGCGGCGGTGGCCATGAGGTAGAGTCCCGCGGTCGGCAGCCACCTGCAAATGTCATCAGTATAATTTTATTTCTAAGGGTTGCCACAGGATTATTTATTTATTTTACCTCGTTCTCATATAGACTAGATGATAATAATTAATTATCGTGTGGCTTTTAGTGGAGGGAGATCAGCAATTAACTGATAGTTCTCCTCGCCTGAAATGCCTGCACTTTTTTGTTTTCTATGGGGGTGGACCAACGGCTTAACGTGACTTCCGAACCACGGGAGCGGCCTAACGATCTTTTTGTCCCCGAGCCGGGATTTGAACCCGGGTCCGCTGGGTGATAACCCAGAGCTCTACCACTGACGCTGCCTACTGACACACTACGGACGCTGCCTATATGCGCAGAAGTCTATAAACTAGATAGACCTCTCCTTATAAAAGTACAAGGATTCCGTTCACACACATCCATTTTTCCGTATACGACGTGACATCTAAGAGAAAAATACTGTATTATTATTGACAAAATATTGTATTTTGATTACGGCGAAAATTCGACGTGGTTGGAGTAGCAAACAGATCAGAATAGATGGATAGGTTAAGGACCAATAGCCTAATCCATGACGGATTTAGAACACCAGATCTTTTATAAAATTGACACACGGACAATGTCATTTTTTTAACATCGGTATGACGACTTTAAATTGTCTCTTGTTTAGAAACTGCATTGATAAGTCGATTTAAAATAATTTATAATTTAATAAGTTGTTGAAAAGGGCTGTGCTGACTGGTGGATTCTAATGCCAACTCTGGCTCATACATCCCTTCCATACTGTACAGGTAAAATTTCACTATGCATATACTATATTCGATCACACGGCTCTTTGCCTTAGGAACAGTTACGTAGTACAGAGGGCATTTTTTTATCTTGGCACAAAAAGTGACGGCAGCATTTTCAAAGTTAGGTAGTAATATGGAATTCAATTAGCCTAATTGTAAGTTACCGTAGGTATAGTAGGCTCTTTTCTCCCTTACCCTCTCGCGAGCTTGCGGTACTTGGGCGGCAGGAAGCCCGGCGGCGCGGGCGGGGCGGGCAACTGCGCGGTCCCGCACATCCCCGGCCTCCTCCTCGCGTACTGGGCGCACTGCAGCGTGATCTGGCCAGGGTCGCCGCTCAGGCACTGCTTCAGGCACTCGTTCATCCGCTGGTTCCTCGCGTCTATGCAGAAGAACTCCGCCATCACCGGTCTCTGCAGCTGGGAACATCCGATGTCCGGGGTGAAGCAACTCAATTTTCTACTCTTGGAGTAAATCCCTTTCTCCACTCTAGGCAAGCAGGGTTTCATCGTCATCACTTGGGGCTTCGGCATTTCCAACCCGATTAATGAGTTAGCTGAGGATTTAGGTCCGAATTCTACGTACTTTTCGCTCAATTCATTGCAGGAAGCGGTCTTTTTTGACGTCTTGATCGAAGTCCCACAATCACTTCGCATCTCTTTGCTCGATACACATTTGCACGAGTCTTCTCCGGACGAAGCTTTGATTTTCTTTTTCTTGCATTCTTCCTTAGTCTTTTTAGTCGTTTCCCCGCATTTTTCATCTATCTGCCTTTTGCTTTCACTTTTGCATTTATCACTATCGGTTTTATCTTTTTTCTCAAAGAAATTCTTTACCGATTCGTGACATTCAACTCCTTTCTTGTCACCAGATTTTGGACAAGGTTTTCTTCCGAATTCGTCCTTCCCGTCCTTGTTCCCCTTCTCAGAACATGATGACTTGGATTTTGACTTGCACTCCTTTTTATCTTTTTTGCTCTCAGGACATTTGGATTTTTCTTTTTTAAATTGCAGTTCGCCGCATCCCCCTGCCATTCTGTGTGTGTTCTTCTGTAATGTTAATGTTTTAAAGCGTAGAAAAGTGTTATTTGTTCAGGATGATGTCATGAAGTAATAATCTTGTATCTTGAAGTGTCCTGTGTCCTTATTATAATGTTTATAAACAAACTATTGTTATCTGTTGATGTTCAATCAGCTGAAACATTGGCTGTAAATCCACATCAGTATGAAAGGAAACTTTTCACACAAAAAAACCGGAAAGGAACTATTCACACCAACGAGATTAAACATGACTCAAGTTACAACCTTGCTGGATTCAACCTAATATAGAGAATACTTGCAGGATTATGGCGGTCTGATGATTGATAATGATGCTGTAAAATGTTGCAGTCAATGCAGATTCAAATCGTCGCTGTTAGTCGCTTTTTCCGCTGTACCAAATCACACTGTTGACCTTTTTGTAAACTTTGAACTCAAAGTTCCAATGTCTTTAACTCTATGAATATCCTAAAACAGGGGGGGGGGGCACTCACCGGTGAGTGGTCTAGTTCCTTTCCGACTCACTGCGCGCTCAACGGTGAGTGTTCGTGCATCATCTTCGCCATTCGGTTGTTGTGCGGCAGCACCGAGTGCTGGGCAGGAACGGCAGTCTCCTCCTCATGGCAGTTCCCGTCGCGGCGGCAGCCACTCCCTGACCCTCCACCGCTACATTGCATATCTACAAGAAGTTATTGACACTCGCTCACCTGCCCACCAGCTGCAACATCTTGGACCGCGGCAGGAACGGCAGTCTCCTCCTCACGGCAGTTCCCGTCGCGGCGGCAGCCACTGCCTGACCCTCCACCGCTACATTGCATATCTACAAGAAGTTATTGACATTGCTCACGTCCCCCTAGCTGCAACATCTTGGACCGCGGCAGAAACGGCAGTCTCCTCCTCACGGCAGCTCCCGTCGCAGCGGCAGCCACTTCCTGACCCTCCACCGCTACATTGCATATCTACAAGAACTTATTGACATTGCTCACCTTCCCACTAGCTGCAAAATCTTGGAACGGCAGTCTCCTCCTCACGGCAGTTCCCGTCGCAGCGGCAGCCACTGCCTGACCCTCCACCGCTACATTGCATTTCTACAAGAAGCTATTGACACTCGCCTACCTGCCCACTAGCTGCAACGTCTTGGTCCGCGGCAGGAACGGCAGTCTCCTCCTCACGGCAGTTCCCGTCGCAGCGGCAGCCACTACCTGACCCTCCACCGCTACATTGCATATCTACAACAAGTTATTGACACTCGCCTACCTGCCCACCAGCTGCAACATCTTGGACCGCGGCAGGAACGGCAGTCTCCTCCTCACGGCAGTTCCCGCCGCCGCGGCAGCTACTGCCTCACCCTCCACCGCTACATTGCATATCTACAAGAAGTTATTGACACTCGCCTACCTGCCCACCAGCTGCAACATCTTGGACCGCGGCAGGAACGGCAGTCTCCTCCTCACGGCAGTTCCCGTCGCTGCGGCAGCCACTCCCTGACCCTCCACCGCTACATTGCATATCTACAACAAGTTATTGACACTCGCCTACCTGCCCACCAGCTGCAACATCTTGGACCGCGGCAGGAACGGCAGTCTCCTCCTCACGGCAGTTCCCGCCGCCGCGGCAGCTACTGCCTCACCCTCTACCGCTACATTGCATATCTACAAGAAGTTATTGACACTCGCCTACCTGCCCACCAGCTGCAACATCTTGGACCGCGGCAGGAACGGCAGTCTCCTCCTCACGGCAGTTCCCGTCGCCGCGGCAGCCACTCCCTGACCCTCCACCGCTACATTGCATATCTACAAGAAGTTATTGACACTCGCCTACCTGCCCACTAGCTGCAACATCTTGGACCGCGGCAGGAACGGCAGTCTTTTCACGGCAGTTCCCGTCGCCGCGGCAGCCACTCCCTGACCCTCCACCGCTACATTGCATATCTACAACAAGTTATTGACACTCGCCTACCTGCCCACCAGCTGCAACATCTTGGACCGCGGCAGGAACGGCAGTCTTTTCACGGCAGTTCCCGTCGCAGCGGCAGCCACTCCCTGACCCTCCACCGCTACATTGCATATCTACAACAAGTTATTGACACTCGCCTACCTGCCTACTAGCTGCAACATCTTGGACCGCGGCAGGAACGGCAGTCTCCTCCTCACGGCAGTTCCCGTCGCCGCGGCAGCCACTCCCTGACCCTCCACCGCTACATTGCATATCTACAAGAAGTTATTGACACTCGCCCACCTGCCCACCAGTTGCAACATCTTGGACCGCGGCAGGAACGGCAGTCTCCTCCTCACGGCAGTTCCCGTCACAGCGGCAGCCACTGCCTCACCCTCCACCGCCACATTGCATATCTACAAGTTATTGACACTCGCCTACCTGCCCACCAGCTGCAACATCTTGGACCGCGGCAGGAACGGCAGTCTCCTCCTCACGGCAGTTCCCGTCGCCGCGGCAGCCACTGCCTGACCCTCCACCGCTACATTGCATATCTACAAGAAGCTATTGACACTCGCCTACCTGCCCACCAGTTGCAACATCTTGGACCGCGGCAGGAACGGCAGTCTCCTCCTCACGGCAGTTCCCGTCGCAGCGGCAGCCACTGCCTCACCCTCCACCGCCACATTGCATATCTACAAGAAGCTATTGACACTCGCCTACCTGCCCACCAGCTGCAACATCTTGGACCGCGGCAGGAACGGCAGTCTCCTCCTCACGGCAGTTCCCGTCGCAGCGGCAGCCACTGCCTCACCCTCCACCGCCACATTGCATATCTACAACAAGCTATTGACACTCGCCTACCTGCCCACCAGCTGCAACATCTTGGACCGCGGCAGGAACGGCAGTCTCCTCCTCACGGCAGTTCCCGCCGCTGCGGCAGCCACTGCCTCACCCTCGACCGCGACTTGTCGTCCTACCAGGTGCTGGCAGTACTCGCTGATCTTGCTGTACGTCGACCGACCTCCGTACCCGCTCCTCTCAACATCCACCTCGCTGAAGCTCCTGCTGGACTTCTTCGTGTCTTTCTCTTTAGGTTTGATGGTCATTTCTCTTCTGAACGGCTCGTGGGACTCGTGGCACTGCGTTTCCTGCTCGCCGCACACGGGTCTTCCAAACTCGTCCTTTCCAATACTGACGCTCGCTTGCGGTTTTGAGCTTGGCGGTGATTTTTTAGGTTTCTCTGCAGGTTTATCTTGTGCCTTTTGTTCTTTTGGACCTTCGACTTTGGGCTTATCTTCTTCGCCTTTATCTTTTCCTTCTTTTTGGTCGCCCATTTTGTT
Organism: Neoaliturus tenellus; assembly: GCA_030545055.2. Classification (NCBI taxonomy): domain Eukaryota; kingdom Metazoa; phylum Arthropoda; class Insecta; order Hemiptera; family Cicadellidae; genus Neoaliturus; species Neoaliturus tenellus. The sequence continues at coordinate 329,588,073 of CM061531.1, read as the reverse complement.
TTTTAAAAATGTGAGTTTTTCTGGTGAGAAATATTAAGATTTTGTGTCCTGACTCGAAAACATTGTTTGTAAACAATGTTTGTATACAACGCTAAACATGTGTGTAAAATTAAATAACTATCGAAGAACTATGATTTTTTGGCATAAAGGTCTTATGGTAGGTACTTATTGTTTTTATACTATATACCAAATACCTTGGATAAAGGTAGTTAATCACATCCGCACTAAGTAGAAAATGGTATCGGGTATGGTCAGTTACATGTGGAAGGCTGTAAGATTTTCTTACTTAAAAGTTAAAGAATGCAATTGTTTTTACTATGTGCCTATACAGGACAAGTACCGTAGTACAACTATGCAGCGTGCAACGAAGCGTATTCATACCTCTATCCTTATTTGCGTGTCTACAATGTACATTTTTCCAAACAATCGGTACAAAGAGAAGGGAAGCAGTGGAAGTAGCAGGCAGACAGGAACAGGCGTCGCGGTCGGCGGAGTCCATTGTCAGACACCGACTCACACTCTCGTTCCGTCTCCGTACACATGTAAACTACCGCCACCACTACCGCCGCGACCCCGGGACACAAACATTTATACCCAGTGCTTTGTCGGATTACCCAATGCAATCCGTACTCGATAAAAAATAAAAATGATGAGAGAAATCGGTTTGAAAATGTGTAATGAATCGACTGTCAGCTTTGAAAAAGGTGCAAAACACATTCTTATGGTGAACAGTCAGTCATCAGGCTCCTATTTTGATGTGTAAAGTACTATGGCTATATCACCACGGTTTTGGTCTGGATTATATATTCGTCCTTAGGACACAAACAAT